>OZ038493.1:8653238-8733238 GCA_964036315.1 Acanthosepion esculentum
GTAAATAGTGTAAATAGTTACAATTCAGAAAATATAGACAGATATTTCAAAAACAGCTGAAAATTTAATCAATGTCAAACAGAGAGCTACCAAATCGAATGCAAATAGTACCCTCAGAAATTTAAAGAAAATTAGTATATGAATATAAAAAGAAATTAGAATAAATTCATGAACTTGTATGACAGTGAAACCTTTCATTTCACATTTTTGATTAAGAAAATAATGTCTTTATAAAAAATGTGTGGGTTTCTTAATAATAAAAAGTGATGAAAACAAAATGAAAATCATAAGGAAACTGACTGAAATTGGCTAGACTACATGCACGAACATGTCTAAAAAAATTAAATTTAAAAATCCAGCATATGAACACCTTCTGTTATTCTATATTATATCTGATGCTTGCATTTTTAAATCTCTTCCTCTCCTTCCAAGACATAAATAATTCCGTCAACAAAAACATTGCTTTAGTCTGATGAAGTCCTTCTAGAAGACAAAAACAAGTTACGCAAAAGTTTTTCCACTTCATCTGACTCACAACTGAACATCTAGAACATACCAGAAATGTACATCAAAACAAACACCAGTGTCAAATTGCAGTCATTTTATATTAACAATAAAAATCGGCGGGGGGGGGGACACACTTTTGTAATGATCTAGTATATATATATATATATATATATATATATATATATATATATATGTGTGTGTGTGTGTGTGTGTGTGTGTGTGTGAATTAATATTAATTTGAGGAGGCACGTTGGAGTAATGGATAATGGCTTAGATTGAGGAATCGGAGAGCCGAGTTCGAATTCCAGTTGAATCCATTACATTCACTTACATGCTAACACCCTTGGGAAAGGTGTGAATCCTCTTCTTCTCCCACCAGCTATGGGTAAATAGCAGGACAGACTGGGTTCTATAGCCTTGGTTGGCAACTGGTCTAGGAGAAGGACAACTCTGAATTCAAAACCTGCGTAGGGTCGTTTGGGGACCTTGTGGCATTCGCTGCACCAGGTCCCTGTATTCGTCCCTCCAAAAAGTGTGGATGGCCCTGCACAAAGCCTTCACCACTATAATCAAATCTCATGTGTTGGTTTCGGGCTCTCAGTTTCTGGGAACTGATCTGCCTGACCCTCATACGTCGAATTCGACGGGAGAGTCTATCATATATATATATATATATATATATAGTTTACGAAAAACTAGGTAATCCGTATGGGTAGACCGAAGGAGGATAAAATCCAGAGAGCTCAATGTAAATCAGAGCTAATAATTTAAATAAAAACAGGCCACTTTAAGGTTCCATATAATAAATTATTTCACCACAGCCCTTTTAAAGGACAGCGGATCATCAGATTTTATTTCCAAACATTTACATTTGGAAATAAAATCTGATGCTTTTAGACTCTATCAAGGTTGGGAAGTAAAGTCTGGGCAGCTCCCACCCAAGTATGACCAGAGTACTCTACTTTTGGCCTGATCTGGCTCTTGTAAAGATAGAAGATAGCAGGAGGAGTCAGGTACAAACTGGAGTTTTTGCACATAATCTTGTCAATTTTTTTAAATAGATCTAAAAAATACAACATAGCATTATATATATATATATATATATATATATATATATATATATATATATATATATATATATATATATGTTTAGACATCATATTTTCATTTAAACAGGTTTCATTGAATGATATAAACATATTGTGCCTACTTATTTTAATACTGATCCTTTCCAGTTCTCTAATATGTTTCTTGATGTTAAGATAAAATTCATCAAGGAAGGCAGTGTAATATTTTCTAACTCAAGTACTTTCGATCTTCTCTAATTTCATTTTCATGTGTAAATTACAAAGACAAACTTATTGTAACTGCAATAAAATCTGCCTTACATTGTGGTTGGTGATTTTTAAAAACACACACAAAGGTGCTCTGTTATAGTTATTTTAAAATTTTACATTTATCCATTTTAGTCATGGAAGTTTTTGCAAAACAAGCATTTCAGTATAAAGGAGCTGACTGGAAATTGGTAGAAATGGAAAATGGCATTAAATGTTTCTTATATGCAGATGTTGTTGCTATATTCGTTATAAATTTTGTTGTGTGTTGGTTGGTTGATTTTGATACAGAGGGTCTCGAGAACCTGAAGCTTTTTTTATTATTTTCATGGTCTAGTATTTTGTTGTTGTCAGCTCAGCAAATATTTTCCTTTATTGTGAAAGTTGACTGGAATGTGTCTTTACTTGATGTTCTTCAGTACTTATATCCAACAAATGGAGTGTAAGACATCAGGATAATGTTGCAGTTGTCAAACCAACACATATATTTCCTATTTTGTAGCGATACAATCTCACAAAAGAAAATTAAACTGATATATATATATATATATATATATAAAAGGCAGGATGTGTGTGTGTGGAAATTGGTAGAAATGGAAAATGGCATTAAATGTTTGTTATATGCAGTTTAAAATATATATATATATGTATATATATATTTTTGTCATCCACAGACAGACCGTTTCGCTGTTTCACAGCTCATCAGTGTGACTAGACATCCGGTGGCCTCTAGCTAGGATCGAAACCCGACTGAATTGGCGGCGTCGGAACTTCTACCACTAAGCTGTCGGCACACAGCAGGGATAAGGTGAATTTTAGCGTGTTTATTTTTAGATTTAGATAAACACACAGTGACTGACAGTGACTCAACAAAGCAAAAGAGTTAGCCTGTCTCTCATTGGCTTGTGTCCATGCAAAGCCTTTTCCTCCTGGGTTACGTATGATCTTTTTTAGTCATTTTCTTCCAAAACAATCCAGTTTCATCGCAATTAAACACTTGGTGGGGGATAAAACCATCATCATTCACATATGCACTAAACTCACAAACTCTTCTGCATCTTTTTTGTTAGCCCTTGCAGTCTCTCCATGATTGAACGACACTGTGTGTGCCACTTTGCTTCTTAAACTGTTCAAACCAGCCTCGACTAGCCTTAAATACATCATTCTCAGAACTTGTACCTGGGTTTTCATGAGCATATCCTGATGCAAATGATTCACTTTCTCACAAATTATTGTCTCCGAAATGCTGTCGCTGACCAACTGCTTTTCATTGATCCAAATTAGTAGCAACTTTTCCACTTCTTCTAATGTCAGAGATCTTTGCTTGGTGATCACAGTCACTCCTTTGCCAACCTTAGCTTTTTTCTTGTTTCCTTTTGCTTAAGGATGGTACAAATCAACAACTTTGCTACACCATACTGTGAAGTCAGATCTGAAACACAAACGCCATTCTCATGATTCCGTATAATCTCTTTCTTCACTTCCATTGTTGTTCCCACTATTCTTCTTTCTACCTTTCACTTTCACTTTCGCTTCTTACGTGCCATGGTGGCTGATGGAATACTATAAAAACAAAGCTGAGGTAAGACTGGCACCAATCATGCCACATGCTCTGTCACTCAGTGATCACGTGCTGCCCACGTGGTGTTCTTTGCCTTTTCGACAACTGAGTTATGGTACGACAAACAAGCAATTTTTAGTTTGAAATTTTGTACGATGACTGTTTTTTTTTCAAAAAGGGAACTGTTTGACAATTGAGGTCCCACTGTATATATAGGATTAACATAAATATAAAATTTGTCACTTTGCTGATTGATGTTATATTCAGCACCTTGTCACTGGAGTTTCATAGATGAACCTTTTTGTAATTGTTCAGTCCTCTCACCAGGAGATCTCAGCATATATATATATATATATATATATATATATATATATATATATATATATATATATATGTATGTATATATTGTTAAATGTATATGTGTGGAAATTGCACTAAATTTTGACAATTCACGCACATACACCCTTGTGCAAATTAACTGAAACAAAACGAATAATTCCATTATTATTTACTTTTTTTACATAATTTTTCCATTGAAACACAACTCAGTGCACATGTTAGTACTTCATATGTCCATTCCACAAAGTAGTTCCTTGCAGATTGACCACAGATTCTCGATTGGATTTAAATCAGGAGAGTTTCCAGGATAGTCTATAGTGCTTTGATTTCCTCACTCATAAGACTTGCCAGTGTGTTCATGCGGCATTATAATTTTCGTACTATTCCTTGGAGTAAAGTCCATTGCAGACAATGGCTGTTGGACAAATAATTGACAGTCGAGACAATAGCATGATAAAAATCTGATACGTGATAAAAATCTGATGCAATCACAGATGATGCCTTATTTTTCAAGGCCAAACAAATTTCATCATACACAGAAAAAATAGATTCATATTACTGCACACTACTGCAAATGACCTAATCTGAGGAAAAAATAGAAATCGGTTACACTTTGCCAGTGGGTCTAAAACTGACTGTATGTTGAAAGAAAGGAAACTAAATCAGTTGTTTCAATTAATTTACACAAGGGTGTATAGATGAACATTCTGAAGTCTATTATAATAAAAGAGTAGTACCCTACATTAAATAAGGTATCTTTTTCTATAGAGAATCGTATATTGAAGTGTGTTTAATATAAAAGAAAAACTTCAGTTTAGGTGACATCACCAGAATTAAAAACCAGTTGCATAATGACACACACACAAATCCTTGAAAACCAAAGTATTTGTGAAAAAAATAAAAGTTAATATGAATTTAGGAAAATTTACCAATAATACAAAAACATTTTACAATATTTACATTTTTGTACTGTTATCCTCATCTTTATTGTCATATTCTGTTGGATGCTCTGGCCTTTTTCAGGTAACATACATTGGAATTTTGAACAAAACACTTTATTTTGTTCACTGGAGTAGATTGTTCTAGTTCCACATACCATAGCTTTTCTGGATATCTCAGTTTCAGTTATTTCTCTCTAGTAACTCAAATCTCCAACTGAAGAAGGCCGGTGTGTACAATGGCTGAAATATTGTGAATATGACAATAAACATTAGGACAACAGTTCAAACAATGTAAATAGTGGAAATAGTTACAATACCTCATCTCAGAAATATAGACAGATAAAACAAATTTTGAAAGTTTTAATAAAAAAAATTAATAAACAGAACTTGCCCATATTATTTAACAAAACATGGCAAAATACATCTAATATATATATATATATATATATATATATATAAGGAGAGAGACAGAGAGATAGAGAGAGAGAGAAAGAATTAGAATTGGTACAAATATAAAGTTTGTCACTTAACTGATTGGTGCAACCTTTAGCATCTCAACTCTAGAGTTTCATAGATGGACCCTCCAACAATCACTCCATCCACTCATCAGGGGATATCAGCAGTTGACTGTTTATATTTCTTGTTTTTCTTTTATATATGCCCTTTTGATTAGTACAGAGATGTCAACTCAAATATATGTACCTAATAAAAATAATGTTTATACAAGGTAACCAAAAAAGTTCTGTCCGTTTTTAAAGGAAAAAAAGAAAACGCTTTACAGTATGTGTAACTTATATTTAGATTTAGTCTTCGAAGTAATTGGAATCCAGCAACTTCTGCCAACGTGGGGGGGGGCAGTAGACAAGCTAAAATATGATAGAGCACCCAACGCAAGAAAGTACGCAAATATATGTGTGTAATATGTGTGTAAATATATGTGTGTAATATGTGTGTAAATATAAGTGTGTAATAGGCAAAAAAAAACCCGCATGAAACTGATACATTCTTCCTGATACATTTAACCATTATGCATAAATTCACATTGAACTGTTTGAAAACTTTCAGCTCTTTATAAAATACCAGAATGTAGCCAATGAAATCTTGACTACCACATTGACAGCACAGAGTTCTTGAAAATGACTGAGATGATCAAAAGTACTTGATTAAAACATTAACACAACATGAACTTGGGATAATTTATCCACAATTTCGAGCACAATATTCAATACCTTATATGAAAATAACATCACCAATTTCTAGTTTTCTGAAGAATATCAAGTTGTTGATAAAGGAATTCTATCTACCAAACAAAAATAACAGAACAAACATGAATTTTGGACAGCTTATATGCAATTTTGATTCTGATATACAACATCTTATTCAAAAATTGGAAAGTTACAATTGAAAAATAAACAAGTACTAGCTGAATTTAATAAAACTTGTTTGGATGAATACTTACTGCCTAAATATAACTTGTGCATATATATATATATATATATATATATATATGGTAATAGTCAGTTGTTTTCTTATAAGGAAACATTCAGTATTCTTTGACTAAGCAGTCAGTGGTGTTGTAGCATTTTCCAGTATTGGGGGAAGGGTCCTTCCTTGACTTTTGTTTTTAAGTAGTGTGGAATGTCAGCATCTTGACTGTGTCATTATTTTCTCTTCAAGTTCCACGTGCTACGCATTTTAGGTGCTGCTGCTCTCAGTCGTCCTCAAGTGATGTGGTTTCTTCTATTTGGTACTGTTCTGGAGATTCAACATTCAAAGAAGAATGGTCATCGCTGAGGTCTACATTTTTAACAATTGATCTGAGAAAGCGGTTTTATGCAGCTGACAGTTTATATACTTCTGAACGAGTCGAGTACCATGCATGGCATCCATTTGAAAGTTTCAAGAAGAACATGACTCGAGTTTTTAGATTAATGTTTTGGTTGTGTAGCAATTTGTGGTGTTGTGTGAAACTAGCTTTATGTTGAATTTCCTTATCTCCTATAATAAATTTTGTATAACTGATCTATACACTGAGGTATTCAGTAGTTATCCAACTGGAATCTTTATGAAGGATTCAGTGCATGAACAATCACTCCTTTCTTTTCAATTCCAGCTTATTGTTTGTGTTCTGAAAAGGCTTATATATATATATATATATATATATATATATAGGTAAATTGTCACCATTTTATATTTTTAATTTTGTGCATGACCATTGTTTGTTTTAGAATTTGTCGATTGCACAGTATAGTAGGGTCAGTTGGGCACCACCTGTGAGAAAAAGTCCTCCATTATTATTTTTGAACTTTTTGATTTCTATTTATTTTAAGCCAGTTTCTGTATGCATCCATAACAATCTTTATATGAAGCAATTAAAGCATTATTTTCTTGTTTACATGAGTTTTAATTACATATTTGCTAATAATTTGGAACAGTAATAATTTAAGTAAATTAGGTAAATGACCATAGTTTCTGTGTATTTTTGCAGAACTTTACACTTTTTACAAGGTACATCCATATAACTGTCGCCATCATTCTGTGAAAAGTTTGTTAAATTCCAATATGTAGTTTTTGGGAAAACTGGAAAATTGTCACCTCATTAATAATTCGTTACACAGTGTGTGTGTGTATATATATATATATATATATATATATATATATATATATATATATATATATATATGCATACACAGATGCATATATGTATGTATGTATAACATTTTAGTTGGAGATAGACAGCCAAGTTTTCTCATAAACATTGTGTATTGCCATAATTATATCAGCAACCCAGAAGCCAGGTACATTGAAATGATAAGTTTGCTAGAATAACACTTCTCAACTTTATTGATTAGTCTGAAACTCATATTCGCAATATGCCATTGATCTGAAGACAACACACAGAAAATGAATTTCCAAATTTACCTGATTATAGATCATTGTCTTTTCTTCTCGTTTGAAAAAAAATAAAAAAACAATCTGAATTTTGTGATTGATTTACATCTGCTTTTTACAAAAAATGATTATTGTTTTCTTATTCTAAAAAAGAAAACAAACTTTAAGGTATTTCTACAGAGATATCTCATTGAATAACCTTTTGCCTTTTTTTTTTGATTCACAAGAAATAATTTATAAAAGTATAGAATAAGAAAAGAGGGCTTGGAGAATTTAACACTCATACAACTTACTGAAGGCAAGAGAAACAATAAATGACCTACATAATAAGTTTAAGGCAATCGATGGTTGAACAAGAAAAAAAGAGTTGAAAAAGAGGCAAAATTTCCTTAGAGCAGTAAAAGGGAAATTGTGGAGAGCAATGAACGTCCATGTCCTGAATAACACATGAAATTAAAAATAAATGCAGTTCAGTATTTGCCTATATTTCTGAGATGAGGTATTATGTACATTATTTACATTATTCGGACTATTATCCTCATCTTTGTCACCATATTTATTGCAACCTTTCGGCCGTCCTCTGTGGGATCAGGTTGAGATCATAGACAAAGAACACCATTGGAAAATTCGTAAACTTAAGGAATCAGCACATACGCTAGGCCACAAAAATCTCCTGAGCCGACCAAGCATAGAAATGAATACAATATGGGAACCAGTAATAAGGAGTGCCAGAGAAAAGCGATAATAACAAAAAAATTGCAATATGAGCTCTGGTAAAAACATTATATGATAACAGCAAAAATTGCAATATGAGCACTGGTAAAAAAATGTTGCTGAAGACATTAGGTTTATAATAAGCAGAAATTCATACACAGATTTCATCAAGGACAGTGGATAAAGGCTTTGGTTAGATCCAGTGACAGGTCCCAAAGAGTGTGAGTTCAATACCTGGCTCAGACACTGAAGAACTTTCAGAGGGAAATTAACAGGAGATAACTTATAACTGACATCCATTAAACATGGCACGTGGAACTAGAACATTCTACCCCAGTGAGCAAAATAAAGGGTTCAATTTGACATTCAAACCACCTGAAGAAGGCTGGCGCGTACAACAGCTGAATTGTTGTAATAAATATGGCGACAAAGATAAGGACAATAGTCCGAATAATGTAAAATGCAGTTCAATTTTTATATAATGGAGAACCAAGTTCAATTTATTTGTATATCACTAGTGCTGTAGTGAATTCAATCATTAGAGACTTCCCTGTACAGGTTGTTGTTAATTCTCACTTCCCAAACAGTATAGAGACGATCATCTGTTCTTGTATTTAGCATGGTCCAAAAGTTATTTGCAATGATAATATTTGCCTGGAATTGTCAGTGGCCACGGGTAGACTGTCACACTATCTAGCACCATCCAAGCTAACTAAATCTGTTTCCATCACTCAGAAAGTCATTACTGATAAACATGGGTAGGTGATGACAGGGTGATCCTCACTATAGCCTACATTTGCTTTGTATGGTTTACAGCTGTGATATATACACTTGATCCCTGGCCATTCCTTGTGCTCTGCTGAATTCTTGGACGGGGACTGTAGTGAGGCTACCAATGAGTCCAGGTCTACATGTTACATTTTTTTTAATGTTCTTTTATAACAGCTCCCTATATCTCAAGGAGCTTGCAAACAAGAATAAATACAAAGGACCAAAGGGAAATGAAAAGAAGGGTACCAAAGTACGTTTACCAATATAACATGGCACAAACATGGTACTTACAATAGATGAGGTTTTCACTCTACAAGATTACTATCTTTGAGCTAAGGTAAGGTTGTCAACTGCCATCTATGAATATTTTTCTTCCCTTTGGTATAAGTCTGGATGTTGGTTGAAGAACGTCTTGCTTTAACCTCTTCTCTGGACCGGACTGAATCTTACTGTAACAAAAGCAATAGTCTATATCAGTTGCCCCCACAGTGCCAAGAGTGCTACCTCAGTTATCTGCTTGTTAAGTGAGGTGTTCTATCTAAAAGCCTTCACCCTGTAAGCCTGTTTCTGCCCTTAACAGCAATGTTTGTCAATGGAGATTTTTGTAGTCCATTCCAGTCTTATGCAGGTATACAATTTTGTCTTGGATGTACTTAGACAATTCTTTCACCTTGCCCATGGCAGAGAGATTAGATTCTGATTCATTAAAGAATTCTGTGAACTAGTGTCTTTTATACAGGTAATGAGTACTTGATTAGGAGTAATAATTGAGTAATAGTACTAGTCTATGTGCTTCCTGGTCACATAACCGGTCTGTGGGGCCTGAATCATTGCTGGTTGGTAAGGGTTGAAATATTTATTTATTCAATAAAAAAAAATAAATGTTCAAAAATTATATATAAAATATCATGTGATTTTCTAGAATTTTTTTATATTCTATCTCTCACTTTCAAGACAGACCTACCCTGAAAATTATAGACTATTTTTGTAAGGTGGCAAACTCAGAAAATCAGCAAGGGATGAAATACTTATTTCCCCCACTGTATATATCACCTATATTAATGACTTATCCTCAACTATATACCAGCATCAGTAGCTCTATCTGGACCTGAAATTTCATTGCACTTCAAGTTATTGTAATTAACAAGCCGCCTTATTCAATGTAGTAGAAACAAATTACGGCTGTTTGGAGTAGCATTTTTACTCTGTCTTTTTGATCACAATCAGTGAGACTGCTGCGAAACTCCACACATAAAGCTCGATCACTGTTATGGTCCAAGGAAGAACAACACGAACACAAGAGTAGAAATAATGAAGATATATTACACAGAATAATAAAACAAGATGTGGAAGGTGTTAGTATGACTGTCAGACTGGTTTGGAGTGAACTACTATCGGCTCGACTCGATTCTTCCCTCTCTCTCTCTCTCTCTCTCTCTCTTGAGAGGCGTAGTATACATAGTGTTAGGAAGAGTTCATTCTGTAGTTATAGGTAAGGACCTCTCTCTCTTGAGAGGCGTAGTATAAATAGTGTTAGGAAGAGTTCATTCTGTCGTTATAGGTAAGGACCTCTCTCTCTCTTGAGAGGCATAGTATACATAGTGTTAGGAAGAGTTCATTCTGTAGTTATAGGTAAGGACCTCTCTCTCTTGAGAGGCGTAGTATACATAGTGTTAGGAAGAGTTCATTCTGTCGTTATAGGTAAGGACCTCTCTCTCTTGAGAGGCGTAGTATACATAGTGTTAGGAAGAGTTCATTCTGTAGTTATAGGTAAGGACCCATAACAATCACTCAACTCATCTGCTGCCCGCCTCATGTTCTCTTGCACATGCTCATTTTATCAAGTTGCTGAGGTTCGGAAATTTGCATAGGCCACAAATTTGTATTGCTAAATCTCTAAGCTCTGAGATCGAGTTGTTCTTAAATGACAGCTTTTGGATCAACCATATTTTCTTTACAGATTTTGAGACACGAATGAGCATGTTTTGTTCTAGGAGGTAGACTGATTTCCATTCTACGTTCACAAGACTGCCTATGCAGGTAAATTAAACATTGTTTAACCTGTCCTAACCCTCACGAATAAAACCTGCCATACCATGCACATTATAGCAAACCACACTCATTCTCTTTAGTGAGATTTAACTTACACTCTCAAGAGGATGCTTCCACAGTCACTACAATCTTAATCTGTTCAAGTCTAGGGTTAACCATTATCTTCTCCTCATATTCACATAAGTCACAGGGTAATAGTAGAAGATGACTTCCAAAAGATAAGTAAAGTATTAAGAAACAGGAAAATTTCATTAGAAACAAAGTAAAGTGTGCTGACCTGCTGTGTGTTATTAGTCTTCCCGTATAGCAGTGAACACTTGACAGTTTCCTCACAGCTGAAGAAGGAATGAAACAACAGAGGTATTTTTTTTTACAGAAGAATTCAGAAAAAACCATGGACAGAGCATGTAAACAATGAGGAAGTTTTAACCCTCTACCTTGAGTGACATTCGGGCCTTGTACATCATTGTCAAAAAAAAAAACACTTGCATTAATTCCTGACCACTGAAAATCCCTTTCTTTCATGATTTTCAATGCATTTCTCTTGTAAAATTATTAGCAGTAGAATTGCATTATACATTATGTTGAAACTTGACTAATGCATGGAATAATAATGCAACACAAAAATGTACTTAGAACAAAATGTATTGAAACAAGAAAGTGTACACAATATTTACATATAGTCTTTTGTATATTCCTGGAAAGACCGTTCCTGGAGAATGTGTTGACTGAGTCGCAGTCGGGCAGAGTCTCTGGTTTAATCTCTTGATTCGTTCCCCTCTCTTCCCAGTACCAACCATATTTATATGGTCGGTACTCCACTATGCAAATTAGGTGGATCCTACCACAACACATTAGTAAAAAGACAGACATTGTTAAGAGCTAGAAATAGGAAATTGTCAAGAGCCATAATCATCTCTGTCCACATGAAATGATATAGCACATGAAGAAGTACTGGAATAAAAAAAAATATATTTTTTGATTCCAATAATAAGAATCCCTGAAATGACATAACTCTAGTTTTGTTTTATTTCATTTCATTCAAAGGAAAACTTTTGCTTTTAACAGAATATCCCCAGTGCCATATAGGACGACTGATATTGCATCACAGTTCAGTTATCTTTTCTCTGTTTAGCTTTTGGATGGCGTCTTTCATTATTCCAGTCTGCATTCAGATTTCTATGTCCCATTTTCCATCCTCTGTCTTAAGATTCCCCAGGGAGTTAGACTCTGGTACTTGTTTGATTTATTCAGTGCACCCATCTTGGACTGTTCCTCTTGCTGATAACCATACGTTCTATCACTTCAAGTCTCCTCTTCGTTCTGTTTTGAAATTGTCGAGCATTCACTGCCATATATTTACTGGATTCCAAATCAATTGTGAACTTGATACCATGCTAAGAGAACTAGAACTCCTACCAGAATTTATTATTGGTGTGCACAATCTTACCAACATAATACATACAGATGATCCAGTCTTGATAGCAAAAACAGAAATAAAACTGCAAAACTCTTAGAAAATATTGTAAAGGAAAGAGGGAAGAAAAGACTAACTATTAGTTGTAAGAAGACAAAATGAATTGTTGTCAGCAAGAGGAACAGCCCAAGATATTAGAAGTATTAAAAACAAACAACTACAAAAATTTAGATATCTGGGAAGAATTTAAACAGAGGACAGAAAATGTGACACTGAAATCTGAAGTCACAGTCTAATAGTAAAAGATGACTTCCAAAAGATAAGTAAAGTATTAAGAAACAGGAAAATTTCATTAGAAACAAAGAAAAGTGTGCTGACCTGTTGTGTGTTATTAGTCTTCCTGTATAGCAGTCAATACTTGACAGTTTCCTCACACCTGAAGAAGGAATGAAACAACAGAGATTTTTTTTTACAGAAGAATCCTGAGAAAACCATGGACAGAGCATGTAAACAATGAGGAAGTTTTAAGGAAATTTGTATCAAAGAGGACACTTGAACTTAGAATCAGAAAAAGACAGTTGAGATTTCTGGCTCGCAAATATTGGCAAGAGGACTTACAAAATTTGAAACCCACATGACAAATTGAAGGAAAAATTGATGGATTCATTCATTTTCTATGGCTTATCAACTCTAGTCAGGTTATTTAAAACCAGAAAATATTTTTATATTGTAAAAATCTTTTGGGGAGTGGAGTGGTAATCATACTTTTCCCAAGGCTATTTGTGCATAAGTGAATATAATGAACCTAACTGGAATTGGAACTAAGTTGACCGATTAACAATTCTGAACCATTATCCATTACACCAAACACACATCCAAGCTTACATCATATGGTATCCTCAAGGTGTCACCCATCTAGGTACTGATTAGGTTCGTCATTGCTTAACTTCGGGGATTATATGGGAACTGATATTTCAACATGATGTGGCCATAAGCCCTTGAAGAAAAGATGGTCTGAGTCAAACCGTGAGTAAAATACCTAATAAAATTTGTGTAACTGGATGGCAGAACAGGGTGTTGTAAAGTGACAAATATAGCTTAGAGTTACAAATGATAGGAAGCTGTGGAGAGCTCTGATCGACTACCTCCTGAAGGGAAATGGCACATGAATATTAATTATTATGAATTATATACTTTTCATGATTGATGCTAAACTACTCTTCTGGTTTCATTGTGCCGTTTACACAGAGATGTTACAAAAGGCTTTTAGATGAGACGTTCCCCAGGAAAAAGTTTGGAGAACTAACGTATCAGTACGTGTGAAAAGCAATAAGTTATTGTAGTTTTTTTTTGTATTTTGTTTTTCTTAAAAAACTAATTCAAAAAATCTCAAGTAATATTGACTCGTCATTTCCTGATGAAAGACTCATCTGTTTTCATTAGGGAAAGTCTCCATTTTAATCTGATTCTGTTGATTGCAATCACTTTCTTCCTAATTAGTATAGACATTTTATTTACTCTAAGTAATCACTGTAACAGCTTGGAAACTGATAAATATTTTTCTTATTTTTTGTACCAGTTAAGGTCTTGGATGCCTGCCATGGAATAATAATGAGCAATTTATTCTCAATAATCGTTCATCATGTAGTGAATCCAGTCATTAACGTGCATTATCTTATAAACTAAAATAAGAAAAAAAAAACAGTTCACCTTATTTCCGTTATTTACTTACTAAATTATTTACATTATTTGGACTATTGTCTTAATGTTTACCTTTTTTATCACAATGTTTCTGTCATTGTGCCCTCCATCTTTCCTCAGGTGTATATTGATGTGGGTAACCTAAAGGATAATATTCAGAAGCAATTTCACTCTAGGAAGAAATCTTTGCCAAGTAAAGCTTAACACATCGGAAAATATGGCCAAAAACTGTGTGTACTCAATTCCTTGCCATTGTGATAGAGAATCTAAAGGTGAAACAAGCCATCTCCTAAAAGTAAGGCTGGAGGAACATCAGAAAAGTTCTAATGAGAGGTGGAGACGATGAAATTAGATATGGCTGATCATGTATGGAAAGGGGTGATCATCAGTCCCTGTGAAATGAAGCGGAAATACTGGACAGGGAAAAGACAGGACAGGGAGAAAACTTTCTTCAATGACTGCCAAAACTGTCCTTTTCAGGAAAACACTCTTCACACCCTCTACATGAACATGCAGAGATATGTTTTGTGTCGTACACTGTAACCTTATTTTTGTCAATGTATTTTCTTTAACAAAAATAAACTTGGCAATATATATTTTTTACTCAAGTTTTCATTTTTTTTGTTGTTGTTTTCCATCACTCAATATCTATTTGCAAAGCAATATAACACCTTCCCTCAACCCTACAACCTTAACCTCATCAGTTTAAGGTCCAATTCCTGTTTATTCTCCTTATCCTCGTGATCTTCATTTTCTTCTATCTTTTCTTATGTTCATAACACACACCTTATTCAGTAATCCTTGACTATGGTTAGTTCTCAAGCCTCATATTAGGTGAAGTTTAGAAGACAAAGAAATTTAATTTTAGAATTGTTGAGGTTTGATATTCTTTTTTTGCCGAATCCTACTGAAAGTGGAAGTAGAATGATTTCTGTCAGCTTCACAGTACCGGATGGCATCTTCAGGTGTACATTGTTCTTTAAAATTACTTACATTTGAAAAGGCAAATCTTTCCATCTGATTATTTAAATTACAAATAACTTTGCTGTTTCTGTAAGGCAGAAAATGAAAAATATTATGCAGATGTAATTTTCCTTTAATGTTTAGGATCAAGGCATAATGTTTAAAGAGAAGGAAAGGAAGAATGAGTGAAGAAAAGAATGAATGAAAAGAAGAATGAATGAAAAGAAGAATGAATTAAGAGAAGAATGAAGAGAAATATGAAAGAAGATAAAAAAAGAATGAAGAATGAATGAAGAGAAGGATGAAAGAAGAGAAGAATGATTGAAAGAAAGAATGAATGAAAAAACAATGATTGAAGAAAAGAATGAATGAAGAGAGGAATGAAAGGAAGAAAGAATGAAGATATGATTGAAGCGAAGAAAGAATGAAGATAAGAATGAATGAAGAGAAGAATGAAAAGAATTGAGGGAAGCAAAGAATGAAGAGATGAATGAATGAAGAGAAGAAAGAATGAAGAGAAGAAGGATTACAGAAAAGAATGAATGAAGTGAAGGATGAATGAAGAAAAAATGATTGAAGGAAAGAATGAATGAAGAGGTGAATGAAAAGGATTAGGGAAGAAAAAATTAAAAGAAGAATGAATTAAGAGAAGATGAAGAGAAGAATAAAGAGAAAATGAATGTAAAGAAGAATGATTGAAGAAAGTAAGAAGAGAAGAATGTATGAAGAGATGAATGAATGATGTGAAGAATGACAAGAAGAATAAAGAGAAGAATGAATGAAATGACAAATAAAGATAAGAATGAAGAGATGAATGAGTGAAGTGAAAAATGAATAGAAGAATGAATGAAGAGAAGGATTAAGAGAAGAATGATAGTAGGGAAGAATGAAGATAAGAATTATTCAAAAGAAGAATAATGGAGATGAATAAAGAGAAGAATACAGAGATGAATGAGTGAAGAGAAGAATTAAGAGAATAATGATTGAAGGAAAAATGAAGAGAAGTATGACAAAAACTGAATGAAGAGAAGAATTAAGAGATGAATGAGCGAGAAGGAGGAATGAAAGAAAAACGAAGAGAAGAATATAGTGAAGAATGTATAAAGAAAAGAAAGGAAGAACAAATGAAGAGTGAAGATGAATGAAGAGAAAAATGATTAAAGAGAAGTGAAGAATGATGACAAGAAAAGAAAGGAGAGAAGAATAACTGGAAAGAGAAAAGGAATCATTGAAGAGAAGAAGTAATGTTTCTAAAGAGAAATGAGAGATGAGAATGATTGCTGAAGAAGTTTATAATTATTGAAATGGAGAATGATTAAAAATAAAAATAACAGATAGAAAGAAAGAAAGGAAGAAGGAGTGAAGATTGAAAAGAAGGATGAATAAAAAGAGAGAAATGTTTTAAATGATGGTGGTTGATTGAGGAATGACTGATAAGAGGGTAATTAAAGAAAAGAGTAATGATAGCAGACATAAAACATTAGTGAGAAGAGTGACAAAAGAGATGAATTACTGAAAACGGGAATGATTGATAAACGAAAGATAGGAAGATAATGAAAGAGAGAAACTAACAAAAAATGAATGACTGAGGAAATATTGGTGAGAAGAATAACTGAAAGTGGGGAATATTAAAAAGGGGATTAACTGAAGAATGATTGGTGAGAAAAAAAAACTGAAGGGAAGAATTTCTGAAAGAGAAATAATTGTAGATAATAATGTCTGCTGAAAAGAATAATGCTGGAAAAATGGTATGATTGAATATATGAATGGCTGAAAAGAAGGACTGCAGAGAGGAATTACTGGAAAGGGGAAGGAGTGAGAGATGGTTAAAAGAATTAATGAAGAGAAGAAAAAGGATTGAAGAAAAATGGAATATATTAAAAATAAGGACTGATGAGAAAAATAGCTGAAGAGGAAAATTACCAAAAAAAGTACTGATTGAAGAATAGCTGGTAATGATTGAAAAATGGCTGGTGGTAAAATAATGACTTAAGAGAGGAATTATTAACAAAAAGAATGACTGAAAAGAAGGAGAACTGAAAAGAGGGAAGATACAAGATAAGAATGGCTAGTGAGAAGAATAACTAAAGGGAGAAATCGATAGTGAAATGACTTACAGAGGAGAAGAATTACTTGCCTCTTTATTTCACTTGCAACTATTTCATTTTATAGCAGCTTTGTATTAAACATTTTAAAACCTGTCTGATTCTAACTTTATTGATAGATATCAAAGAAATAGACAAATTATTTGGATTCCATAGATTTTACAGTCAGTCAGTTATGTGCCATGCATGATACACACTTAGGCAATCATGTATCTTTCGATACATGACTGACAAGGCAAATTTTTCCCTGCAGTAGTTAGACCAGTTGCCATCCAAGGCTATAGAACCCAGTCTGTCCTGCTATTTACCCATAGCTGGGGGGAGAAGAAGAGGATTCATACCTTTCGCAAGGGTATTAGCACATAAGTGAATGTAATGGATTCATAGATCTGAATGGAATTCAAACTCGGCTTTCCAATTCCTCAATCTGAGCTGCCATCCACTGTGCCTCCTTTTTAGAATTTAGGTATTACAAAGACATTAATAAGTTATCAGAAAATATTTCAGAAATAAGTCTCTCTCACTGTATATGTGTGTGTGTGTGTGCGTATGTTTATGTCTGTTGGAATTTCCATAGGTATGTTATTAGTAGATGAAAAGGACTGGGCCTTGAGAAAAGAGTAGGCTAAGTAGTTCATTGGTTTCTATTTTAGGTGTGAATTCTTGATCTTTGCTTCCGTGAATCCCAGTGCATTGCTTCAGAACTTTTATTTCATTGCATGTCAATGTTAAATATTTCTAACAATTTCTGTAATTTTTGTCAGCACAGGTTCAGGGATAAATACAGAGAGAGAGAAAAGAGGGTGAGTGTGTTAGAGAGAGAGAGAGAGAGAGAGAGGGATAGAAGCAGGTTAAGATGCAGAGATTGATGGATGGATAGATAGAGAGAGAGAGAGAGAAAGAGAGAGAGAGAGAGAGTGGGACACAATACATTGGATAGACATACAGAGTGAAAGAGGAACAGACTAAGTGAAAGATATGGAGGAAGAAGATATAGGCGGCGCGATGGATAAATTGTCGCCTACATTATGCAGAAATGAAAATGACACCGGCGTCTCATTTTAACAGATATAGGCGGTGCGATGGATAAATTGTCGCCTACATTATGCAGAAATGAAAATGACACTGGCGTCTCAATTTAACAGATATAGGCGGCGCGATGGATAAATTGTCGCCTACATTATGCAGAAATGAAAATGACACTGGCGTCTCATTTTAACAGATATAGGCGGTGCGATGGATAAATTGTCGCCTACATTATGCAGAAATGAAAATGACACCGGCGTCTCATTTTAACAGATATAGGCGGCGCGATGGATAAATTGTCGCCTACATTATGCAGAAATGAAAATGACACCGGCGTCTCATTTTAACAGATATAGGCGGTGCGATGGATAAATTGTCGCCTACATTATGCAGAAATGAAAATGACACCGGCGTCTCATTTTAACAGATATAGGCGGTGCGATGGATAAATTGTCGCCTACATTATGCAGAAATGAAAATGACACTGGCGTCTCATTTTAACAGATATAGGCGGTGCGATGGATAAATTGTCGCCTACATTATGCAGAAATGAAAATGACACCGGCGTCTCAATTTAACAGATATAGGCGGTGCGATGGATAAATTGTCGCCTACATTATGCAGAAATGAAAATGACACTGCTATCTCATTTTAACAGATATAGGCGGTGCGATGGATAAATTGTCGCCTACATTATGCAGAAATGAAAATGACACCGGCGTCTCATTTTAACAGATATAGGCGGCGCGATGGATAAATTGTCGCCTACATTATGCAGAAATGAAAATGACACCGGCGTCTCAATTTAACAGATATAGGCG
Organism: Acanthosepion esculentum; assembly: GCA_964036315.1. Taxonomy (NCBI): domain Eukaryota; kingdom Metazoa; phylum Mollusca; class Cephalopoda; order Sepiida; family Sepiidae; genus Acanthosepion; species Acanthosepion esculentum. The sequence goes on from OZ038493.1 coordinate 8,672,383, forward strand.
GTGCGATGGATAAATTGTCGCCTACATTATGCAGAAATGAAAATGACACTGCTATCTCATTTTAACAGATATAGGCGGTGCGATGGATAAATTGTCGCCTACATTATGCAGAAATGAAAATGACACCGGCGTCTCATTTTAACAGATATAGGCGGTGCGATGAATAAATTGTCGCCTACATTATGCAGAAATGAAAATGACACTGGCGTCTCATTTTAACAGATATAGGCGGTGCGATGGATAAATTGTCGCCTACATTATGTAGAAATGAAAATGACACTGCTATCTCATTTTAACAGATATATATTACCGAATTTACACGAAATTATCTTGAAATGCCAAAGAGTAAATTTTAGATCCTGTTCTCTCTAAACTCTATAATAAATGCCTCACTGACTCCTGCTTTCTTGCTTGCTGAAAGTCATCATCTGTTGTTCCAGTTTTTAAAAACTCTGGTGAACTATCTGACCCATCTATCAGCCTCTTAGCGTTCTACCCCTTTTTGATTAACTACTAGAGGGGTCCTAATCAATGCTGAATCAGTTCATTGTCTCTCACCACTGGGCCTTATCTCAGACAAGCGATATGGTTTTTGTTTCTCCAGATCAACTGCTGATGTACTAACAATAATTGTGGAAAGAGTCTATCATGCTCTAGATAAAAATGGTTAAGTCCAGGCTGTAATATTGGGTATCTTGATACGCTTTGACAGGGTCTGGCATTCAGGCATACTCCACAAACTGAAAAGGTACAGTATCTCTGGGAACCTTTTTAAGCTGATCCAATCATTCCTATCAAATCAAGAAATGAAAGTTGTCCTGAACAGTCTACATTCTTTTGTAATAACGCGGGTGTTCCTCATCTTTGGTCCTACGCTGTTTTAATCAGCAATAATGACCTTCCCAATAATATCAGCTTTCAACTTGGTATCTACAATGATGACACAATCATTTACACGTGCCTCGATATTAAAGCTGATCAGTCTGACAAGGTCAAAATGACAGCTGATGTAAAAACAGGACCTCAAGTCCATCATTGCCTGGCACAAAAGATGGCATGTGAATTTTAATACACCTTCAAAACAAAACTTCTCTCTATTAATCATCTGAAAGACCCTTCCTGTCTTCCATCCGTATGGCTGATGCTATCCTCCAAGAAAGTAACTCATTGTGTCTTCTTGAGCTAATGTCCTCAGCTGACATGAGGTGGAAAGACTACATTGAATCCATTGCGAGATCAGCTGCTAAGAAAGTCGATTCACTGTGTTGAGTGAGACAAATTTCTTTCATATCTGTCATTCATCTATGCTTAGAATATTACTGCCATATATGTTCCGGTGCCCCTGTGATTTACCTGAAGCTCCTTGATAAGATCCAAAGGAGAATCAGCAGTATTATTGGTCCTGATCTGGTGACTTGGCTTCAGTCACTTGCCCACCACTGTAAGGTTACTTCTTTGTACCTTTTTTATAAATACTTTCATGGTAATTGTTTGAATGATCTTTTCACTATGGTACTTAAAATGTATGAATTTAAATGCAATACTAGACTAGCGGCAAGATCTCATCAATTTACAGTTGAGCTAGCCAGATGTGGCCATAATTTCTATGCTGTTTCTTTTTGCGCACTTCTTGTGTGTGGAACTCCTTTCCAACCAACTTTAATCTGCAAAAGTCAAAATGCAATGTTACTCTACTTTTCTCCTGATTGCTCTTTTCTCTTTCTCCCCATATTGATGTTTCCGTTCCTAATTCCTCCAGACCCTGGAACCACTTGTGTGCTACTGCTGCTGAACTGCCTTGCCTGGGGTGATATTGGGGAACTTGTTCAAAGTTATGTATATTTTGAAAATTCTTAGGGGAAAGGAAAAAAAGGACACTCACTGTGTTACTGGCCCTAAGAATCTGCTGATATATTTTTTTAATGGACTGTGATTGGACAGTTCAAAGGTGAACCGCCCCTTTGAAGGGGAGGGGAGAACTTGGACTGGACCTTAGCAGCAGTTGGAAACGAGACCGCTTAGAAACAAGAGGTTCGTTTGTCTCTCCCTGCTGAAAAGGCAAGCAGTGTTTGCCGATAAGTAAAGGATGCATGGGTAACAAGTTGCTGAAGACAAGTTTCCCCTTCAGAGAAAGTTTTGAAAAGAAGTCCTCTCGAAGAAGCCCCAGAAAAGAAAGTTTTGAAAAGAAGTCCTCTGGAAGAAGCCCCAGAACAGAAAGTTTTGAAAAGAAGTCCTCTCGAAGAAGCCCCAGAAAAGAAAGTTTTGAAAAGAAGTCCTCTCGAAGAAGCCCCAGAACAGAAAGTTTTGAAAAGAAGTCCTCTCGAAGAAGCCCCAGAACAGAAAGTTTTGAAAAGAAGTCCTCTCGAAGAAGCCCCAGAACAGAAAGTTTTGAAAAGAAGTCCATAAGTGGAGTTTGGAGCTAAAGCCATTTGAGAAGGAGGAGCACACACGTGTGTTTTCAAAAAGTGTTTTACCGCGTGTTTAGTAAATTTTCACCTTCTACAGCCGTAAAAGAAAGGCGTAATTTCCGGGCGGACGAGAGGAAAATAAGAGAAGAAAGGAGTTTGGTCTCCAAGAAAAGAACTTTGTCTACACAAGAGAGAAAAGAAAAAATATAAAAACTTTTGAACCTTGAAAGGACTGAAAGTGTACTGAAGATCTAAGGATCTTCCCCTTTTTTTTTATTGTTATCATTCACACGGCAGGTGGGCGCAATTCTTTTTTTTTCTTTTTTTAGGTGCACTGTAATTTTTAAGTTTGTTTTTTGCTATGATTTTTTACATTGCGTTACTCAGAGAATAGGTTATGTTCTTCTCAGCAATAAGAAATAATTTTTTTTTCTTTGTAATTGAATCTGACTTGCATATTTTTTCTTTTCCTTTTCGTTATTAATTCAAGCCATAGTGAAAATCCTGTTGCAGCAGGTTTAATTTTATAAAAGAAAAGAAAATTTCTGAATATATATATATATACTAGTGTAGCTGTGCTGTCAAAAATTACAGCCATTGTTAGAATGTTTTAAGACTGACAGGCAATGAAACAAAAGTTTTGAAACAATGTATTGGCCATTCAATAAAGTAGAGAGTTAAAATTCACAATTGAAATAGAGGCCAGTGAATCACTTAATTAATTTGTTCCTTTACTATTAGATTTCTTCAAAATATCTTTTGTTATATCACATTTATTAAAGCTACAATCATAACAATTACACGTATTTCATTATATTACATAACGAAGGTTCAGAATTCACAACTTAACCATCTTGGGTATGATGATAAACCAAATCTGGCAGCAAATAGTTAACCCCCAAACTGGGGTCAAAACACCATGAAAATATAAAATAGATTTTTATAATAAAAATACATCAATACATTTTTTAAAAAGAAAATGTTAACCAGCGATACATTTTTGAAAAAAAAATACCAGCAATACACTTGACTTGGGACAAAAACACTCTTTACAAAAATACATCAATGAACTAAAAACTGGTTTCTTACAAAGAATACATATTCTATTCCTTCAAACCTATTCTAAAAATCTTATCAGCATTAAATAACCCAGTGAGGCTGATATGCCATAAAACAAAATAAGCCAAACCATATCTTCACAACTTAAGTAAAAGCCAGAAGTGTTTACACAATTAGTTTCCTTGTTACTACGTTTCTTCTCTTCTTTTTAAAAAGATTTCCTTGGTTGTCTTTATTTTTTATATTAAATGGCTAAAATGTAAAAAGAGCTTCAATCCAGGCATTGTAAATCTCAGCATTCTTTTCAGAATTTGCAACTTAAAACAAAAGGTACTGATGAACTGTCTAGTTAATTAATTCTTCTATTACTATGTTTCTTGTGAAGGTTTTTGTTTAATTAATTTCTCTGAGAATCCCTTATTCTAGACTGCAGTCATATTTGTGCAAGCCTTTCTTGCAAGGCATTCAGATACCTTCATCAACTAAGTGACTGTCTTGCTTCAACTTGGTCTTGCGATAGGTTTTGTCATTGCCATCTTTGTCTTTCTGTTGCTATTATTTTTCTATCTCCATTTTGAGTCACTGATATATTAGGATATGAAGGATGGAAAAGCCAGAGAGGCTGAATTGGAACTGGACACTACAACATTACATGCCGAGGATGGAACGGAAGAATTATATGATAAGTTGGAAACACTCTTTTTAGAGGATGCTAACCAGTTAGCTTTTATGACATACAAGTTTTCAAACAATATCAACAACAGAATGACATGTCAGTAGACCTTATTAACTTTGACTGTTATGTCGCGAAGTTAAGGGACGACAAAATACAATTACCTGAGCTGTTATTTGCCTACAGAGTATTGAAAAGTGTGAATCTGACACCTGAGAACAAGCAACAAGTAAAAGCAACCATCAGCGAATTAACACTGTCTGCAATGTCAAAATAACTTCAAAAAATTATGCACAGACAGTTTTCCAATGCTTCATCAACAAATACTCCACCAATTGTGATAACGAGAGATATGGACTGTGCCTACAATGGAAACAGTCAGGAAGACACTAAGTATATTATGGTTGTGTACCAAACTAGTGTCCTTCTCGGTTTTTCGGTTGGTGAGGAACTAAAATTCTGGTATCTTCTGACAAAAGTTCAGGATGATTTGAACCTGAAGGTAACAGTACCAAATGCTTCACTGAAGTTACAATTGTCTGTATGCTGATAGCAGCAGTAATAAGTAGGATAGTAGTCAAAAGGACGATTACATATCTGTAGTCAACATTGGGCTGATGAGTCAGCAAAAGCGGGAAAGCAAGGTCCAAATATTTTTGGGTGAGACACTTGGTTCAACAGTCCTAAACAGTGGTGCTTCTACAACTGTTTGTGAGACTAAATGGTATAAGTGTTTTCTGGTAGCCATTCCTGTACAACAAAGAAAATAAATAAATGTCCAAGAAAGCCTGAGAACTTACAAGTTTAGCAATAGAATGAAACTAAAATCACTGTTCTCTGCTGGCATTGACATCAGTAATGCCAGCACACGGTTACTGATTTGTGGACATGGACATTCTGCTTTTATTAAACAAAAGTGCCATAAAAAGTGCGAAGACATGTCCCAATTTTGAAAATTACAGTGTCATCATGCTTAAAAAAAGTTCCACTGTGGTTTACCTCATCTGGTTACTATCACGTCCCTATTAACTGACCTCCACCAGATCAAGGTAAGTTTAATCAAATACTTTTCATTAAAGAAATTTCTACCAAAAACAGATGAGAAAAAAACAGAATTGCATCAAAATTACATAGACAATTCAGCCATCCAAGTAGTAAAAAGTCATATGATCTACTTAAGAATGCAGGAATAAAAGACCCTGAATTCATAAATTCAACTTGTTTTTGGCAAGAATCCTAACTTGCCTTCTTTTTTAAATGACAAACTCTCTGCATTAGAAGGTATTTCTACCAGTGAAGTTGTTACAAACAACCTCAATGTAATGTTTATAAAAGAAACGTATGTGATAGATGGCTTGGTCCAGGAACTGTCATAGGGTGGGAGCATAAGCAGGTACTCGTTAAACATGCTGGTACATATGTGAGAGTGTATCCTTCCCATTTAGACCCATACACTGAAGCATATCAAAGTTCTGAAGATGGCACAGTAATGGAACAGACATTCAACACCTTACAAAAAGGACCTGATAAAACTCCAAAAGTATCAATTTTTGGAAAGAATAATATAGATGAAGAAAACCTAAATTAAATTAATGAACAACATCAGATTGTGACAGCAAGGAGAAGACCACCCAAGAAAACTCCATTCTTAAGAAAATTGATCTCCCGAAACCTGGATAAAGTATTAAATGCAAGCTTGCCAATGATGATGATGCAGAATGGAGGAAATTGAATGTCTTAAGTAGGGCAGGCAAAAGCAACAGGCGGAAAGAAACATTTAATGAATGCAGCTATGGAACAAGTTGAAATTTTTAGCATAGAATATAAGAATGGCAAGAAATTGAGGTTGAGCAAACAAGAGAAGACGAAAACACTTCTTGTGACGAGGAAAATATAATGATTTCCTCCTCAAATGATGATCTGGAAAAGGCAAGAAAGAAGAAACTTCAAAGTTGGGTTGAAAATAATGCTTAAATAAAAGTTCTTGACCAAGGTCAACCCAAGATATCCACAAAATGGGTTTATACTTATAAAAGTTCAAATGGTAAACAGATTTGTAAAGCTAGACTTATAGCTCGAGGTTTCCATTACAAAGATGCTTGCAATATAAGAAATGATTCCCACACCTGCTCTAAAGAGGGTCTACACAAAGAATTGGGAATAATGGCATCTAACCATTGGATGTGTAAATCCATGGACATAAAAACCTAGACTGATTGGTTTATTTGGATCCTCTGAAAGAGGCCAATGTACCTCCAGGTTATATTTGGAATCACTCTAAATGTGTATATGGTCTGACTGATGCTTCAAGATTCTGGTACTTGACACTCAAGGATGAATTAAATAAATTAGGAGTAAGAGTTTCAAAATATGACCAAACAATATTTACCTGGTATTTTGGAAATAAACTGCAGGGTATAATTTCTGCCCATGTTGATGATTTCTACTTTGCAGGAACAGAAATCTTTCAGACCAGAATTCCAGACAAAATTCATCATCTATTTGAAGTCAAATCTGAACACATTGCTAAATTCCAATAAATAGGATTAAACATAAAGAAAAATGGAGATAATATCAAATTAGGACTGAATAAATTTGTAAAATGTTTAAGATATGTTCCAGTCGAAGTAGGCATAAATTTGAAAGAAACTATATCCACAACAGTAGTAACAGAGACTTGGTAGCTGATTGGTCAACCTAATTGGCTAGCCACCCAGAACAGGCCTGATCTAAGTTATGGTGTTAGTGCATTAAATTCTGTATTAAAACAAAAAAATATAGAATATATAAAAAAAGCTGACACAATAGTCAAGAGGTAAAAAAATCTTTGGTAGATTATATGTAAAACTGACAATTCCTGTCTCTATGATGTTGTATATTTATCAACATGAATTTTGGATGAGACTTTGTATAGAAATATACACACCTGATGCTGAAAAAAAGGAAGAACAGTTAATTTTCATGAGTTGCCTCCCTTGGCAGCTCTTCAACCGGAAAAGGGGCAGATGAGGGAGCATTTGAGATAGGGCACATATGTGATAGATAGATAGATATTCAAAGAATAAGATAGATAGATAGATAGATAGATAGATAGATAGATAGATAGATAGATAGATATGAAAAGGACTGATATAGATAGACAGATAGATATGAAAAAGGACTGAGATAGATAGATATGAAAGGGACTGACATAGATAGATAGAGAGATAGATAGAGAGATATAAAGGACTGATATAGATAGATGTGAAAAAGGACTAACATATATATAGAAAGATAGATAGATAGATAGATATAAAAGGACTGACATAGATAGATAGATAGATAGATAGATGAGACTGGGATAGACAGAGAGACTTGCTAATGACAATCTCATGCAGCTGCATTTCATTTTGTGGATTAGTTTTGCATCATTTAATGAGAAATTTGTCTTAATGCAAATTATCAATTCTAAAATTGCCTCTAGATATGAAAAGCCGGAATTCACTTATTAAAAATGATTATATCTAGTGTTCAGTTAATAAAGAATTTTTCCAAACATTTGCATAAAATCTTTTCTCGCTTGATCTCTACTGACAGAAATCTTTCCTTTTATTTCTCAACCACCTGTCAGTTATTTAGAGACATTCAATATTTTTCCTCAATTAAACGTTTATCAAATGATTACACTGGAGTAATGTCACTGTAAATCAATGAATGCATACATGTCACACACACACACACACACACACACACACACACACACATATGTATGCATATATAATATATATTTATATATATATATATATATATATTAATATATATATATATATATATATATATATATATATTAATATATATATATATGTATATATATATATATATATATATATTAATATATATATATATGTATATATATATATATATGTATATATATACATATATATATATATATATATATTAATATATATATATATGTATATATATATATATATATATATAAAGTGTGCATATACATATAGAGAGTGAAATAATGACAATATATATATATATATATATATGTATACATTATATATATATATACAGTCATTATCTCTCTCTATATATATATATACCTTTTAATATGTATACATAGATTATATATATATATACAGATGTATACATATATTGTATATAAATATGTATACATACATATGTATATACAAGAATACATGATATATATATATATATATATATATATATATATATATATATATGTATATATATATATATATATATATATATATATATATATATATATATATATATTGATGACGATACATATGCCCCCGGAAAATTTAATTCCAGTTGAGCATTCTGGAGCGAAAGTGAGAATTTGTAAACAATGACTACTACTGCTAATACTACAATGCTCTTCCATGAATTAAGCCCATCTATTCATTGGTGTGCTTATTCCAAGAATAGGTACATAAAAATTCGCCTCCCTCTGTATCCGGCACTGATAACTCAGAGGTAAAATCTCTGACTGATACCAAATCAGTCAAGTTTTAATCCTGGTTTGAGGCAATCAGATGTCTAGCCACACAGATGAGCTGTGATACAGTGAAACTGTTTGTCTGTAAAGAACAATATATACATATACTGTAAAAAATACTAAATTACCTCATGTAGGTATAGTCTATTTCAAACTTGCACAACCGTATGCCAGTCTTTTTCAGCCCTAGACTGATTCCGTGACAGTCAGTCTAGGGCTGAAGAACACTGGTTTGAAATAGACTATACCCACATGAGGTAATTTGGGTTTTTTTGTTGTATAATATACACTCTGTTATAATAAATACATTGAGCTCTCTCTGTGGATCAGTTTTAATATCTGATATTACTAAAATCCACTTGGATTGTTTACCAACAGATGTATTGTTACCTGTACTATATATATATATATATATATATATATATATATATATATATATATGTACATTAGTTATATATATATATATATATATATATATATATATGTAAATATAAAAGTGGACATGGAAGTCAGCACTTAGAGGCGACAATCTGTTTCATGCTAGTGCAATCATCAGGCGACGATTGCACTAGCATGAAACAGATTGTCGCCTCTAAGTGCTGACTTCCATGTCCACTTTTATATTTACACACGCTCTATCTCTGATATTGAGCACTTTACCCCATAAATATAGCACACTTTAAGACTATATTTCTGCATATATATATATGTATATATATATATATACACTCACACATTATATATATTTACTTGCAGTATGGCTCGTTGTTGCCCGTGCTTGATTCAAAAATCATACGTTTAGATAGTTTCCACTTACTTTTCAATGAATATGTGTAAACTGATTTGCAGTACAAACGGTAGTTACGCTCACCAAGCGTTTCATGTGACAAAACATACTGCCTCCGTTGAGATTGACTGGAAAGCCTCAAAGAGGCCTCTAACTCGGTTTCCTCCTCCTGCTTTCTCTTTGCCACAGAGGCTCTTTTAGAATGCCTGCTAAGATTGCCTCGCCATGGTATTTTGGCACGCTTAGCAAAGCTGCCGGGTCGGTCATCGCCACGGCATGCAGAAGAGTGCAAAGCAGAGGTTGAAGTAGACGCTATATGATCATCTGTAACCGGAGTTATTATGTGCTCCTCCGCAGTCGCCTGTTCTGCATGTGTAACGTTAACGATGTTAGGGGTCTTCAGTTGCTGACGTGCAGATGTTCATCATGTAGGAGCCATTTGAAGGGTTGTAGAAATGCTGTGTAAGAATGCGAATAGAAGTTGATGCCGAAGCTGAAGCGGTGCAACCTCGTTGTATACGAAAACTAAAAATGCAGTGGAGCAGTATGGAAAAAGCTTCTCCTAGCTATGGGCCGTGCTTTCTGGCAGCACGAAACCGTCGCTGTAGGAAGAGGTTACGCAACCAAAACGTTGAAGCGTTGAAGGTTAAAAAGTAGTGAAACACTGAGGTGTACTGGGCCACGTAGTAAAGGCAGAAGAGAAGTAACTTGTGACAGCAGTTAACTGTCTAATAGCAAAACTGAACTATGAAAAGGTAGAAACAGGTATGGAACACTAAGATGGACTGGGCTGCGCAGTAAAGGCAGCACGCACAGATAAAGTGGGTCATGCAAACGTTTAAGCAAATAGGCAGTGAAGTACTGAGGTGTACTGGGCCGCGTAGTAAAGGCAGTACACTTCAACTTACAGTGAAAACTGTAACGTGGAGGTAAAATAGTTTGGGCAAACGATTGAGTAAATAAGTAACTTGCAACAGCAGTCTAATAGCAAAACTGAACTAGAACTAGGTATGGAACGCTAAGATGGACTGGCCTGCACAGTAGAGGCAGCATGCAGAGATAAAATGGGTAATGCAAACGTTTAAGCAAATAGGTAACTTGCGGTAGCAGGAAGCTGTCAATTAATCCAAGGACAGATGCGTTAATGGCAATCAAATCAAGACGTGAGTGCGGATGCAGCCGCGCTAAAGGTATTTAAAGGGAGCATGACTTATCATTGATTGATGTAGCCTGGACCAGTAGAACAATGGAGGAACCCTCCAGCAATACTGGAAAGAACGATAACAGCTACTGGACTTGAGAAACCCGTCTTACTGAAAAAATGCTTTAAGATAAAGATTTTATAAATTTTAACCTATCGGTTAATGAATGCAAAAATGTTTCCTTATAGGGAGACAGTTAATGTTGCCACTATTGTCACCAGTGAGAAGCGATGTAGTACTTTCAAATTGGATATTTCAAATTGGTATGTATATAATGAGATGGAATATCAAATTAAATCAGAATTAAATTAATTTTATCTCTTCTCCAATATTGTGGTCATCATAGCATAATCAGTATCAAAATACAAGACTTTTGTCACTCAAAAGGCAAACTTAAATGTCTGCACTAAAACATACATACAATCGCTACACTGGAATATGTAGCAATATGCATAGATATACATGCATATCTACATTCTCCCCGCCTCTCTCAAAGCCTTACTCTTTCTCTCTCTCTCTTGTATGTCCCATTTGTCTCCCTGCCTCACTCTCCACCTCTCACTTTTCTCTCTCTCTCTCTACCTTGTATGCCCTATTTGTCTCCCTGTCTCTCTCCTCACCTCTCTCTTTCTCTCTTTCCCTTGTATCTCTCTCTTGTATGCCCTATTTGTCTCCCTGAATCTCTCCCTGCTCTCTCTTCCTTGTATCTCTCTCTTGTATGCCCTATTTGTCTCCCTGCCTCTCTCCCTGCTCTCTCTTTCTCTCTCTCTCTCTCTCTCTTGTATGCCCTATTTGTCTCCCTGCTCTCTCTTTTTCTCTCTCTCTCTCTCTCTTGTATGCCCTCTTTGTCTCCCTGCCTCTCTCCCTGCTCTCTCTTTTTCTCTCTCTCTCTCTCTCTCTTGTCTGCCCTATTTGTCTCCCTGCTCTCTCCCCACCTCTCTCTTTCTCTCTCTCTCTCTCTTGTATGCCCTATTTGTCTCCCTGCCTCTCTCCCTGCTCTCTCTTTCTCTCTCCTCTCTCTCTTGTCTGCCCTATTTGTCTCCCTGCCTCTCTCCCCACCTCTCTCTTTCTCTCTCTCTCTCTCTCTCTTGTATGCCCTATTTGTCTCCCTGCCTCTCTCCCTGCTCTCTCTTTCTCTCTCTCTCTCTCTTGTATGCCCTATTTGAACACTTTGGAAAATGATATATACATTTTTATATATCAAGAACAATTTTAAGGAAATCTATGACAAAAAAACATTTTTGTGACATGTTTCACCCCTTATGACTTCATCAAACTAAAGTGATGTTTACGTTGATGTGACTACACATGCAGATGAAAGAGAGGGGTCAATGAATTTAATTTTTTTTTTTAATTAAGTGTTTTGAGTATATAGTGTAGCCGATTTTATTTACTTTGTTTTGTTTGTATATCAGTTTTGTTATTATAAATACCACATTGTTATAATAGACGATCTGTCAAGAAAAGGGAAATTTTGTAAGCGCCTGAATGTAAATTAGTTACTGTGGATGATCTAGCAGCCAAAGCACTTCCTATACATTTTTGTCTTAGTAAATTTCTTTCTTTTTTTTTTTTAGTTAAAATGTTTTTTAAAATCAAGTTAATGGCCAGACTCATTATGTTGAGCAACTCTTAAGCCAACACCTTTCACTCTCTCCTTCTATATGTTAAGATCAATATATATTTTTACATATCAAGAACAATATTAGGGAAAAATGTACAGCAAAATATAAAAAGTTTTTATGTGATGTGTTCCGTCCTTTAGGACTTCATCGCACGAAATTTGTTACATTGATGAATGAGGGGTGCTGTGAATTTTTATTTTTTTTCAAATTCATAATATATATATATATATATATATATATATATATATGTGTGTGTGTGTGTGTGTGTGTGCATGAGTGGGTGTGGGTGTGTGTAATTTTCTTTATTTGATATATATATATATATATATATATATATATATATATATATATATATATATATATATTTATATATATATATATGTATATGTATATACATACATTACCAATAAATATTACCAATTTGTGACTAGTAGGGTTAATTCCAAGGAGGATATTAATCCAGGGAGAGCTCAATGTAAACTACAGAGCATTATAATAATAATAATAATAATAATAGTAATCAAGAAGAAAACCTTAAAAATTTTCTTTGGGTTAAAATTTATATATATATATATATATATATATATATATATATATATATATATTGTGTTACACAAAAATTTATTTTGTATATATAAAGGATGTGTACATTTTCTTTTAAAGCCTGCCCAATGCAAATAGTAATGTGTGGTGTAAGCAGACATTGTTATAAGATAACCTCCAGTGGCCACCAATACACATTTACCGACTGATCTCCCATCACATATTTCTTTCAATTTACAAATTATTCAAAGTTCAATTTATTCTATTCCCAATCAATATAAGTGTGCCAAAGCAAAAACTATACATTCAAATAACTTCCCCTGTAATCAAATTGCACAAAATCTTGGCATTTCAACTCATCCTTCATACTTGGATTTTATAAGTATGTCTCACCATATTTATATTTAATTTCATTTTTAATCATTCCCCCACCCAAGCAAGGCAATAATGCCATTAAGATGTAAAGGGTTCCTGGCAATAGGTGAGAATGAAAGACTTTATTTAGGAGAAAGAAAGAACAATAAAAGAACAGATTTCCAGAAGACAGAATTGATGTCGCCTTTCAATTTTTGAAGGTTGTTTGTGGCAGCAAAGCAAGAAATTAGAAGAGAGTTCCACAGGCAAGAAGTGCACGAAAAGAAACTGTTAGCATAGAATTTAAGCCTATATCTAGCCAGCTCATCTGTAAATTGGTGAGACCTCATTGCCAGTCAGGTACTGTGCTTGAATTCAAAGAATCTAGGCACCATAGGGAAAAGGATTTAAAGGAAGGGCTTGGAGAATTTGACACTCATAGGACAGATTGAAAGCAAGAGGAATAGAGAACAGTGCATAACTTAGTTAACAAGCTTGTGTAAATGGTTGGCAGAACAGGTGGCAGCGAAGCAAGTAATTGGAAGAGAGTTCCACAGGCAAGAAGTGCAAAAGAGAAATGGGACTTAGTAACCAATCTAATTTAAATTCGTGCAGTCCAGATACAAGTTAAAACTCATTAAAAGAACAGCCATGAAAATATTTTGATGAAAGACAAAGGGAAGCCACGTCACAACGAAAATGAAAGCGTGACTGCCGTTCAGATGCCAGGTCAGGACCGATAACATTGCAGACCCTTGTTTGGATTCTGTCAAGAATCTAGAGATACATAGCTGAAGTACAAGACTACATATGGCAGCAATATTTAATGCACAGATACATGGAAAACTTGCAAGATGGCTTCTGACAAGAAAGATAGTCTGGCATGACACAGTGAACCAAGCTTCTTAGTATCAGACCTTAAATGTCAGTAGAAAACGTGAGACTAAGAAGGTACAATGAATTGCTCTCCTGGTGGTTAGCATCAGCCATGCTGGCTGAGATCAAAAATTGTACACTTAGCCCATTCATAGGTCATTTGCAATAAGATAATACATAGTCTCCAAGATTAAGGTGTTAGTGAAGTAAATCTGAACCTCAAATCTCACCCCCAATGTGACCTTGTACCAGATATCTTCTTTATGTGCCATGCCCCCCTCAGGACATAGGCAATTATGGCTCTGCACAATTCCCTGCCCTTTATAGCACTTAATAAATTTTGTATTTTCATTATTTCCTCAAGCTCAAGTATGTTATATGCTGCTTTCCTCTGTCCCCTTGCCTTCAATTTGTCCTTTGAGTATCAGATTTTCCAGGCCCTCTTTCCACATTATTTACCCCAGCTGTCTCTTTCTAATGTTAAGTATAAGTTTCCTTTTTGTTTCCATTTTCTCCAAAAGCTCATTGTTTCTCACATTTTCAGTACATGGTATCCTCATCATCCTTCTGTGGAACCACATTTGTGTTGCTTTATGTCTCTTCTTCATCTTTGAGGAGATTGTCCAGCATTCACTGTCATATAGCAGGACATATATCACATAACAGTTCAGTACTCTTTTCTTTGTTTCTATTGCTTTAAGTCTCTTCTTCATCTTTGAGGAGATTGTCCAGCATTCACTGTCATATAGCAGGACATATATCACATAACAGTTCAGTACTCTTTTCTTTGTTTCTATTGCTTTAAGTCTCTTCTTCATCTTTGAGGAGATTGTCCAGCATTCACTGTCATATAGCAGGACATATATCACATAACAGTTCAGTACTCTTTTCTTTGTTTCTATTGCTTTAAGTCTCTTCTTCATCTTTGAGGAGATTGTCCAGCATTCACTGTCATATAGCAGGACATATATCACATAACAGTTCAGTACTCTTTTCTTTGTTTCTATTGCTTTAAGTCTCTTCTTCATCTTTGAGGAGATTGTCCAGCATTCACTGTCATATAGCAGGACATATATCACATAACAGTTCAGTACTCTTTTCTTTGTTTCTATTGCTTTAAGTCTCTTCTTCATCTTTGAGGAGATTGTCCAGCATTCACTGTCATATAGCAGGACATATATCACATAACAGTTCAGTACTCTTTTCTTTGTTTCTATTGCTTTAAGTCTCTTCTTCATCTTTGAGGAGATTGTCCAGCATTCACTGTCATATAGCAGGACATATATCACATAACAGTTCAGTACTCTTTTCTTTGTTTCTATTGCTTTAAGTCTCTTCTTCATCTTTGAGGAGATTGTCCAGCATTCACTGTCATATAGCAGGACATATATCACATAACAGTTCAGTACTCTTTTCTTTGTTTCTATTGCTTTAAGTCTCTTCTTCATCTTTGAGGAGATTGTCCAGCATTCACTGTCATATAGCAGGACATATATCACATAACAGTTCAGTACTCTTTTCTTTGTTTCTATTGCTTTAAGTCTCTTCTTCATCTTTGAGGAGATTGTCCAGCATTCACTGTCATATAGCAGGACATATATCACATAACAGTTCAGTACTCTTTTCTTTGTTTCTATTGCTTTATGTCTCTTCTTCATCTTTGAGGAGATTGTCCAGCATTCACTGTCATATAGCAGGACATATATCACATAACAGTTCAGTACTCTTTTCTTTGTTTCTATTGCTTTATGTCTCTTCTTCATCTTTGAGGAGATTGTCCAGCATTCACTGTCATATAGCAGGACATATATCACATAACAGTTCAGTACTCTTTTCTTTGTTTCTATTGCTTTAAGTCTCTTCTTCATCTTTGAGGAGATTGTCCAGCATTCACTGTCATATAGCAGGACATATATCACATAACAGTTCAGTACTCTTTTCTTTGTTTCTATTGCTTTAAGTCTCTTCTTCATCTTTGAGGAGATTGTCCAGCATTCACTGTCATATAGCAGGACATATATCACATAACAGTTCAGTACTCTTTTCTTTGTTTCTATTGCTTTAAGTCTCTTCTTCATCTTTGAGGAGATTGTCCAGCATTCACTGTCATATAGCAGGACATATATCACATAACAGTTCAGTACTCTTTTCTTTGTTTCTATTGCTTTAAGTCTCTTCTTCATCTTTGAGGAGATTGTCCAGCATTCACTGTCATATAGCAGGACATATATCACATAACAGTTCAGTACTCTTTTCTTTGTTTCTATTGCTTTAAGTCTCTTCTTCATCTTTGAGGAGATTGTCCAGCATTCACTGTCATATAGCAGGACATATATCACATAACAGTTCAGTACTCTTTTCTTTGTTTCTATTGCTTTAAGTCTCTTCTTCATCTTTGAGGAGATTGTCCAGCATTCACTGTCATATAGCAGGACATATATCACATAACAGTTCAGTACTCTTTTCTTTGTTTCTATTGCTTTAAGTCTCTTCTTCATCTTTGAGGAGATTGTCCAGCATTCACTGTCATATAGCAGGACATATATCACATAACAGTTCAGTACTCTTTTCTTTGTTTCTATTGCTTTAAGTCTCTTCTTCATCTTTGAGGAGATTGTCCAGCATTCACTGTCATATAGCAGGACATATATCACATAACAGTTCAGTACTCTTTTCTTTGTTTCTATTGCTTTAAGTCTCTTCTTCATCTTTGAGGAGATTGTCCAGCATTCACTGTCATATAGCAGGACATATATCACATAACAGTTCAGTACTCTTTTCTTTGTTTCTATTGCTTTAAGTCTCTTCTTCATCTTTGAGGAGATTGTCCAGCATTCACTGTCATATAGCAGGACATATATCACATAACAGTTCAGTACTCTTTTCTTTGTTTCTATTGCTTTATGTCTCTTCTTCATCTTTGAGGAGATTGTCCAGCATTCACTGTCATATAGCAGGACATATATCACATAACAGTTCAGTACTCTTTTCTTTGTTTCTATTGCTTTAAGTCTCTTCTTCATCTTTGAGGAGATTGTCCAGCATTCACTGTCATATAGCAGGACATATATCACATAACAGTTCAGTACTCTTTTCTTTGTTTCTATTGCTTTAAGTCTCTTCTTCATCTTTGAGGAGATTGTCCAGCATTCACTGTCATATAGCAGGACATATATCACATAACAGTTCAGTACTCTTTTCTTTGTTTCTATTGCTTTAAGTCTCTTCTTCATCTTTGAGGAGATTGTCCAGCATTCACTGTCATATAGCAGGACATATATCACATAACAGTTCAGTACTCTTTTCTTTGTTTCTATTGCTTTATGTCTCTTCTTCATCTTTGAGGAGATTGTCCAGCATTCACTGTCATATAGCAGGACATATATCACATAACAGTTCAGTACTCTTTTCTTTGTTTCTATTGCTTTATGTCTCTTCTTCATCTTTGAGGAGATTGTCCAGCATTCACTGTCATATAGCAGGACATATATCACATAACAGTTCAGTACTCTTTTCTTTGTTTCTATTGCTTTAAGTCTCTTCTTCATCTTTGAGGAGATTGTCCAGCATTCACTGTCATATAGCAGGACATATATCACATAACAGTTCAGTACTCTTTTCTTTGTTTCTATTGCTTTAAGTCTCTTCTTCATCTTTGAGGAGATTGTCCAGCATTCACTGTCATATAGCAGGACATATATCACATAACAGTTCAGTACTCTTTTCTTTGTTTCTATTGCTTTATGTCTCTTCTTCATCTTTGAGGAGATTGTCCAGCATTCACTGTCATATAGCAGGACATATATCACATAACAGTTCAGTACTCTTTTCTTTGTTTCTATTGCTTTAAGTCTCTTCTTCATCTTTGAGGAGATTGTCCAGCATTCACTGTCATATAGCAGGACATATATCACATAACAGTTCAGTACTCTTTTCTTTGTTTCTATTGCTTTAAGTCTCTTCTTCATCTTTGAGGAGATTGTCCAGCATTCACTGTCATATAGCAGGACATATATCACATAACAGTTCAGTACTCTTTTCTTTGTTTCTATTGCTTTAAGTCTCTTCTTCATCTTTGAGGAGATTGTCCAGCATTCACTGTCATATAGCAGGACATATATCACATAACAGTTCAGTACTCTTTTCTTTGTTTCTATTGCTTTAAGTCTCTTCTTCATCTTTGAGGAGATTGTCCAGCATTCACTGTCATATAGCAGGACATATATCACATAACAGTTCAGTACTCTTTTCTTTGTTTCTATTGCTTTAAGTCTCTTCTTCATCTTTGAGGAGATTGTCCAGCATTCACTGTCATATAGCAGGACATATATCACATAACAGTTCAGTACTCTTTTCTTTGTTTCTATTGCTTTAAGTCTCTTCTTCATCTTTGAGGAGATTGTCCAGCATTCACTGTCATATAGCAGGACATATATCACATAACAGTTCAGTACTCTTTTCTTTGTTTCTATTGCTTTAAGTCTCTTCTTCATCTTTGAGGAGATTGTCCAGCATTCACTGTCATATAGCAGGACATATATCACATAACAGTTCAGTACTCTTTTCTTTGTTTCTATTGCTTTAAGTCTCTTCTTCATCTTTGAGGAGATTGTCCAGCATTCACTGTCATATAGCAGGACATATATCACATAACAGTTCAGTACTCTTTTCTTTGTTTCTATTGCTTTAAGTCTCTTCTTCATCTTTGAGGAGATTGTCCAGCATTCACTGTCATATAGCAGGACATATATCACATAACAGTTCAGTACTCTTTTCTTTGTTTCTATTGCTTTAAGTCTCTTCTTCATCTTTGAGGAGATTGTCCAGCATTCACTGTCATATAGCAGGACATATATCACATAACAGTTCAGTACTCTTTTCTTTGTTTCTATTGCTTTAAGTCTCTTCTTCATCTTTGAGGAGATTGTCCAGCATTCACTGTCATATAGCAGGACATATATCACATAACAGTTCAGTACTCTTTTCTTTGTTTCTATTGCTTTAAGTCTCTTCTTCATCTTTGAGGAGATTGTCCAGCATTCACTGTCATATAGCAGGACATATATCACATAACAGTTCAGTACTCTTTTCTTTGTTTCTAACAAAGTTTTTCAGTTTCTTAATACTTTGCTTAGCTTTTGGAAGGCACCTTTGGCTATCCTAATGTGCCTTCAGATTTCAGTGTCGCACTTTCCATCCTCTCTTACAATATTTCGTAGATATTTAAATTTTTTCTTGTTTGATTTTGGTATTTCTGATTTGTAATTTACATTTTGGGCTCATTCTTTTGTTAACAACCGTTCATTCTGTGTTGCAATTAGTGGTTAGTCCTTTGTTCTTGCTATCCTTCACTACCTGCTCTATGAGAAGTAAATAGTTATGTCTCAAAGGTTTTCCATGGGTTCCCTCCTGAAGTACTAATTAACAAGCTAGTATTGTAAACTTCTTCATTCAGGTTGTAAGTTTGATCCTAACTGGTTATCTCACTATTTTAGCCTTGTGCCAGACAAAGATATTTTGTTTTAATATTTCACTTTTATGATGTTGGTGAAAAAATAACTGCATAATCCCTCAAACTTTAATGAGAAGATGGACAGAAAAAACATTTGAACTTGCTAGAGAGTTCCTTTCAAAGAAAATGTGGAACATTCATAACGACAATCATTCCAGTAGTTATTGGAGTACTGGGAACAGCCCAGAAGACCTTGGTAAAATGATGGAAGAAGCTGAAATCAGGGGAACCGTCAGGATGGTCAAGATATAAGCATTGTTGAAAACAGTGAGAATATGCAAAATGTCGCTGAAGTAATTAGGAGACTTGTTGTCACTTAATCTCAAGTGTAAAAACCAACAGTTGTTAGTGATGGCAACAGTTCATGAGTTGGAAGCATCCAGATGATGACATTGTTGAAAATAGCTAGAATACTAAAAAGAGATCTGAAGTATTCAGGAGACTTGTTGTCACTTAATCTCCAGTGTAAAACTACCAGTTATTATTAGTGTGAACACCGAGTTCATGAATGATGATGATGATGATGATGATGATGATCTAAAAAAAGAAAAGCACAAAGAACTTGTACAGATTTTAAACTTTCTCAGAGTTTTGGTAATTTCTTCTTCCAATTTAGCTTTTAAGCTCTTCAAGAAAGTGACATTGAATATTGATGGCATAAAGTTGACAAATATCCGTAATGATTTAATTTTTGGAAACGTCAATGTTTTATTACTTTCAGGAATCAGTTGTTTTTTTTTCTTTTTTTAATCCAAAATGCTTCTGTTACAATCTGAATTATGAACAGCTTAAATTAAAAAAGAAATGCCAACAGAACTATTACAAAATTGAGTTAAAACTTCATTTTTCCATTTCCTAAATACCTCAATTAGATTTCCTTTAACAAAATGTCTAGCACTTCATCTTGAGCTCAGATTAGGGAACTATAAAGAAAATCATTTTTTCAGGTTCATCAGTTTTTTTTTTCTGTGTTTAGTCATATTTCCAAAATTATGTGGAGGGCTTGCAGCCAGATCACATTGAAATATTGAAACAGTGATTCTTGTCAAACCACTAAAGTTAAGCAACACAAACCCTAATCAGTACCTAGATGGGTGACTGCTTGAGAATACCAGATATATTTTTTTTTACAATAATGTTCACACTGTAGAAGGCTCAAGAGACACATGAAGGGTTACAGAGTAAGAGGAACAGTTTCTGTGGACTTGTGGGTGTTAGAAATGACGATTCTCTCCCTTTAGTTGCGATGGTCATGAGGATCACTTGATGGCCGTTTTGATGTAGAGCCCAGAGAAAAGGAGGTCCCTAAACCACAGCAGCAAGTCTTAGAGGAAAAATCCCATGACCTAACCTGGTTTGTAAAGAAACCGCCATAACTCCAGTTTTCCCTTCAGGAAATATTGCAACTACGGTTCCCGTTTCTTACACACCGTTTATTGTTGCATGTTATAATTTCACTGTGTGGGACACATGTATATTCACTTACGTCCTAACACCCTTGGGAAAGGTGCGAATCCTCTTCTTCTCCCTCCAACTATGGGTAAATAGCAGACTGGGTTCTATAGCCTTGGATGGCAACTGGTCTAGGAGAAGGTCAACTCTGAATTCAAAACCATTCAGCGTCTGCACTGGCATCCGGCGGCCTCTTGGTTACTCCTGCCTCTGCGTCTGTGGAAATTCTGCGGCAAGTAAGAGCATATTCCTCCCTCCACTGGGATAGCACGCGAGGTGTGGGGACCGCGTGTGAAGTTCAAAACTCCCTTGTTACTCTGTTTCAAGAATTCACCGCCGTTGGAATCGGGAATGGCTGTTGCTCGTTTCAGCATTGGCGACGGATTGCCGTGCTTGGTCGGCCTTTGTTCCGGACGCGGTGAATTCCTTGGAAGGAGCCGGCTTAACCGATCCACGGTGAATGCCGCAACATACATACATACATACATACATACACATGTATATGTGAATATCTAATTTTGTGTATGACGTAACATTATAAACTTCTCCAAGAACCAAGCATGTTTATTATTCTTTTTCCATTCAGCTATTCTGTCCTGTCGATGAACTACAGTGTTGTTATATCACAGATATAACAATGCCCATAATGAAAGAAATTTGAGAAAATAAATATTTCTTTCCTTTGCTGTCAATACATGGGGAAGATAATGGTTAACCTTAGACTTGAACAGGTTAAGATCGTGGTGATCAGAGATATATTCTCTTAGGAGTCAGTTCCATAAAGCAGCAGTTCATGGCAAGAAGCAGCTCAATTGAATTTACATCTCGCTAATGGAATTAGAACTGGTGTAAATAAGGAATGTATTTCGGCTGAACACTTTCCATAGAAATAATGATAGACCAGTGAGAGAACACATGGCACAGTGGATAAAGACGTTAGTTAGATCCAGTGACAGGACTCAAAGATTGTGAGTTCAATACCTGGTTAAGGCAGTGGAGATCTTGGAGAGTGGAATTAACAGGAGATAACTGATAACTGACATCCATTAAACATGGCACATGGAACTAGAACAGTCTACCACAGTGAGTGAAACAAAGGGTTCAGTTCAACATTCCAACAACCTGAAGAAGGCAGGAGCGTACAACAGCTGAAACGTTGTAATAAATATGGCAACAAAGATGAGGACAATAGTCCGAATAATGTAAATAGTGTACATAATACCTCATCTCAGAAGTATAGACAGATACTGAAGGGCCGAAATGTTGTAATAGATATGGTGACAAAGATGAGGATAATAGTCCGACTAATGTAAATACTGTACATAATACCTCATCTCAGAAATATAGACAAATACTGAAGGGCCAAAACGTTGGAATAAATATAGCAACAAAGTTGAGGACAATAGTCTGAATAATGTAAATAGTGTACATAATGCCTCATCTCAGAAATATAGACAAATACTGTAGGGCCGAACCATAGTGATAAATATAGCAACAAAGATGAGGACAATAGTCCAAATAATGTAAATAGTGTACATAATACCTCATCTCAGAAATATAGACAGATACAGCAGTGAGAGGCTTGCCAGGTTTCATCTATGAGAAAAAAGTTTGCAGGGTGAAAAATAATTTGTCACCAAGAAGTATGTGGAAATTCTTTTGGACTCTGTCTAGGCTGGAAAGTGAAGACTGGCCAACTCCAGTCTAGATATAGCAACAATACTATATTTTTGGCTTGATCTGACTCTTGTAATGGAAGAGGATAGCAGAAATCAGATACTTGCTGGAGTGTACAAGGAACCAACCATTTTCCCCAACATCTTTAGCAGTGGATCATCTATGTGCAATGTCCACTTGAGGTTTAAGTCACAATAGGTGGTGCGTTAAGCTTGAATGTGCGGATAGTGTAATGTATGAGAATGAGGAATTGGAGAGCAGAGTTTGAATTCTGGTCATGTTTGGGAAGAATGAATTTACCTCTTCTCCTCCCAGCTATGGGTTAAATAGTACAGTTGAAAATCTTTATTATCTCTAAAAAGTATTTGATCATGGCAAAAGTTTGTACCTGATTAGCAAATTAAAAACAATGAAAATCAACTGCAAACTTTTGCAGTGACCTGAAATATTTTTGATAGTTAATACAAAATGATTCTTCCACTCCAAAAAGATGTTTCAGCTTTAAATAACCCACAAAGGGTTGATAAGCTGTAAAAAATAAACCAATCTATAAATCAAAAATTTTATGTAAACATTTGGTATTCATTGACTATATTTCATTGAAATTTATAAAATCTTCCTCTTAAAACAACTTTTCAGGAAAATAACTTTCATTAGTCCAGTGACTATCATTACTCTTTTAAGTAATGATAGAGATTTCATTCCTAATCATTTCTTCAAAGTAGCATGGAATGTCACCATTTTGTTTATGTAGTTATCTGAGTGTTATATGTGCGATCTATTTTAGTTGATGCTGCAGTTGAAAGTCATCAATGGATGGGGTTTCTGTTATTTGGTACAGTTCTTTGTTTGAAATTCTATAAAACCAGTATGTTAGGCTCAAAGAAGGATGTTCCTCACTAAGACCTACAGGCTTCATTCACCCTTAATGATTTAAAAAGCAATTTTATATTGCTGATGGTTTAGATATTTCACAACAGGTTTGGAGCCATGTTCATGGACTTTATATACAGCAACGAAGCTACCTTTAGCGATTGATCTGAGAAGATCAGTTGTATATGGCTGGTAGCTTAGATATTTCTGAACAGGTCTGGTGGCACGTTCATGGAATCTGTATACCCCAACAATGATGGGTTATTTAAGCAAGGTAATGCGCCATGTTTCCAAACCCAAGTGTGGAATATCAACATGTTGATTATGTCATTATTTTCTTGTCAAGTTACATGTGCCATCCATTTTAGCTCTTGGAAGTTCTCAAGTGATGTGTTTCTGTTATCTGGTACAGTCCTTTGTTTGTGATTCTGTAGCCACAGTCCACAAGGTTAAAAAAAGGATGATCTTTGCCAAGACACTCAGGCTTCATTATTTTCTCTTTCAGTTACATGTGCCATCCATTTTAGTTGTTGCTGCTGTTGAAAGTCCTCAAATGATATGTTTTCTGTTATCTGGTACAGTGCGTATCAAATGTAAACAAATGACATCACACATTATGAAATGGACAAAGTCCTACAATTATTTTAAAACATTTTTATGTTTAACATACTGTGTGACATCATTTGTTTACATTTGATATACCATGAGCAGATATGAATGTACGTGAAAGATTCATGGAAGATTGAAGTTTATAAGCAGTAAATTCGACCTTGCCAACCAAACGATCCTCTGTGGCCGAATTGGTTAAAAGTCATGTCAGGCTATATGACGGTTCCGTATAGGATACAGATTCGAATCCTGTCGGAGGACGAATATTTTCTATGAAAATTTCTCAGACATTCAGGCCAGTAAATGCTGTTTAATACTTTTTATTATAAACAGAGCATTTACTTAAATACTTGTATCTATAAAAAGAATGTTAAACATAAAAATGTCTTAAAATAATTGTCCGACTTTGTCCATGTCATAATATATATATATATATATATTAGGTTTTATATTTGTGTATATAAATTTAATTTATTTTATCATAGGAATGCATTGAAAATCAAACTGAAGAGATGGAGAGATGGATGTTGTTGGCCAGAAATTAATGTAAGCATTATTGACAGAACAAATTATAATGTAAATGTATTGTGATTGAATTTGCAAAAGAAATGCACTGAAAATCAGGATGAAAGTGTCTGTCGGTCAACAGAAGTTAATGAAAATGTTACTGACAGAATTGCGCTGTTATAAACATCAGTTCTCAATGCCATCTGAGTAAATGTAACCAAGTAATTAATTTCGTTTTTAGATAACATTTAAAACAAGATTTGCTTGCAGAGAAAACTCTTGAAGTGTTTCTTTCTAAAATAAAAAACAAAGTAGTCATCATAAACATCATCATCTTTACCAGACGTTAGTTTACCAAAGTGATTCTTTCATTAATTAACAAACAAGGACATCTGAATAGTTACAAATATTGTCTTTTTTTTTCATTTTGTTTCAATTCTTGCATCTCATCAAGTTCATTATATTTGACCATTTATACTGTCGGCAATATTCTCCAATTTCTTTTGTTTGCAACCATTATTAAAATAAGCTTCATGTCTCGTCTTTCCTTTTCACTAAAATGTTGCTCTCTGTAAATGTAGTTCTTATCAGTCATGAAAAAGAGAAATTCATTATTATTGATATGCATGGCATAGTAGTATCAGAAAGTTCCCAGACTAAGATCACTTGATAGACTTCATAAATGATTTTAATCATTTCTGGTATGAGGAGTTATCATTATATACACTACTACATATGGACTATTTACAGTACTTACATTAGTCAGACTATTGTCCTCATCTTTGTCGCCATATTTTCAGCTGTTTGTACGCTCCGGCCTTCTTCAGGTGGTTGGAATTTCGAACTGAACCATTTATTTCAAGTTCTAGTTCCACGTGCCATGTTTGATGGATGTCAGTTATCAGTTATCTCCTGCTAATTTCCCCTCTAATTTTCCCTAACCGGGTATTGAACTCACACTCTTTGGGTCTGTCGCTAGATCTAACAAACGCCTTTATCCACTGTGTCATGTGTCCTTGAGGACATCTGGGTATGAATTTCTGGGTATTATAAACCTAATGTTTTCAGCAACCATTTTTTACCAGTGCTCATATTGCAATTTTTGCTGTTATCATTGCATATGGAAAATGGACTATTGATATCAGTTTTCATGTCCTGGTCTGTTCAGATGTTTCCCATTCTAGCTGATATTTCCCCCAAGTGGTTGTGGAGAATCCTTTTCCTCGTGACAACAAGTTCTGTTCATTCCACTACCATTTGTGCTGTTCTGGAACTGACTAATTTCTGGAATGATAAGCCTAGTGGAACTAGCTTTTGGACTCGACATCTGTCATGGAATGTCAGGTGGTTTGACAATTTCTAATAAATTTTTTCTGACTGCCTCCATTGATGTATCACATCAGGTCCATACCAATTCTGTTGCATACTCCCCCTGGGGAAGTCTTGGTTGTAGGGGTCGAGTCCACAATAAAGATGTTTTCTCTCTCAAAATGTTTTGGTAGCAAAATGTTTTTGGGGTCCAGAGATGAAAAGAGATCAACAACAGGGATTTTAAACTTGTCTATTTTATTAAACATGTCAACATGTACATTTTTAACTAGCCAGTGGGGTCACTCTATCACCCCCAGTGGGGAGCAAGTTCGCAGACATTAAAAACCATGTCTACATTGTATGTGCAAGACTTAGCACCTGAAATCCCTTTCTGTCTAAAACATTCCCATGCTAGTTTTAGCCAATCAAAACGACTTCCTTTGTTTTCCTGTATCTGACCACAAAGGTCAAAATGAGGAAGTCAGAGGAGAAATACAATTCTCTAAAAAATAATACTCTGCTAGACTATTATTTATCAATTCTATAATTTCTGCCTGAATATCTGTGATGATGAATTATCATTATTTACACTATTTACAGAAGTTGGAAGATTCTATGCTAAATTGTCATATGTTTAAGATGACATTATCTTTGCTTTTCATGAAAACAAAAAAAATATGGGAGTCCTCTCAAGCATGTGTACCTACTAAAAATTGCATCTATTATAATAAGGAATATATATGTATCTATATATGTAAGTTTTGAGTTTCTGCTATTTGCCATGCCCTTTCAGGACATAAATGGTTATGGCTCTCTGTAACTTGCCATCATTTGTAGCTCTTAGTAACATTTGTTTTTTCAATAACCCCCCCACTCTTTGTTTTGCCCTCTATTTATACAAGCTTATTTGGTAGGTTATTCACGGCTTCTCTTTGCCTTTAATATACCATGTGAGTGTTGAATTCTCCAATCTTCTCTTCTCATTATGTGTCTTAGAAATTCAACTCTGCCTTTTTGATTCCTATTTGTCTGCATTTTTCTTAAAACTTCCTCTTTACTCATATGTTCAGTTCATGATATTCTCAGCATCCTTCTGTAGAACCAGATTTCTGTTTTCTCAAGTCTCTTCTTCATCTGTGAGGAGATTGCCGAGCATACATTGTCATAGTGAAGGACTAATATTACACCACAGTTCAACAGTCTTTTCTTTGTTTCTAAGGAAATTCTTCTGTTTCTTCCAGTATTCTTTTCATCTGTGAGGAAATTGTCTCACATTCACTGATAGTTGAAGGTTGACATTATATAGCAGTTCAGTTGTTATTTCTTTGGTTCTCATGAAATTTTCCTGTTTCTTAATACTTTGTTTAGCTTCTGGAAGATATCATTTGACATTCTAATGTATATTCATATTTCGGTATCACATCTTCCATCTGTACTAGATCTTTTAATATATCCAAATAGTACCAAAGTTATCCTTTGAATGGCACCAAAACATGAAAGAAAAATTGGTTACATTTCTAAAACTGGTTATTGTAACTTTGTTAGTTTATGATCTGGGGCATTGCATATCATGTTTTTGGAATATTTTAATTTGAGCTGAGATTTTTCAAGTCCATGCCACACAATGTAAAGCATATGAAGTGATTGGAATGATGTATATAAGTATATCTTTGTTTTAGTATAAAGTGGTACACTTTTTTGATATCAAAAAGACAAAATATGCAAAGAGATACAAAGTATAGGAAATTGTGGAGAGCCATGATTGCCAACATCAAAGAAGAATAAAAATGGATTGCAGTGGCAAGAAACAGCCAGTGTTGTAACACTGTCTGCAGAAATGGTCTAATAGATTGCTGAGCAAGAAAATACTCACGTCTTTAACACAGTCTGTTCTCTAAGTAAATTCAAATTGAATTGTAATGGCTTGCTTAAAGTTTACAAACGATAATTCTTACAGAGTACAAAGCTTCCAGGCATGTGTGCTATGATCAAACAAAACTAAATTTGTACTCTTTGAATATAATGACCAAATGTATATGTTCAAAAACTTTGAAAGGCCTTTCAGAGAGAGAATACCTTTTCTACGTTGCAATTTTACTGATAGTGACATCATGCTGATGATGATATCATTTCTGTTTACAAGTTTAAAGAAAACAATGAACAAAGAAGACAATATAAAATTCTGGAGGAAAATCGCATGTGATCAACAGTTTAGTTGAAATCTGATTGCAACCAGTCTTCAACAAGAAAATGACCCCAAAGCAAATATTCAAATTGTTGGATTGTAACAAAATTGAATTATTAGAGTGGGGGCATCACAAAATCAAAAGAAAATTGGCAATTGTTCTAATGAGCTTTCCTCTTTGGTATCTAGACTTTATGAATTTTATTATATTATTAGCATTATATTAGACTGGTGGCCAGGTCTCGTCATTTTAAAATTGAAATGGTTGGATGTAACTGTAAATTCTATGTTAGCAGTTTCTTCTCTCATACATCTCACTTATGAAACTCTCTTCAAGATTCTTTCTTTCCAGTCAACTTTGATCTTCAGAAATTTAATGTCAATTTAATATCTCCTGAATTCTTAATTCTTGTTCTTTTATTTTTCTCCTTAATAATGTTTTCTCTTTCTCATACTCCTTCACACTCCGTAATTCCTTGTATCTGTCAAACATGTGAGAAAACGACAAAGTTTGAAACTTGAAGGAGACATATTTGATTCAACTCTGTAGGAGTGTCATGAAGTGGCCTAGATATATACAGTGTGGATATAAGAAGCAAGACTGCATGGTGACTGTCATTTCCTTGTCTTAATGTAATCTTCAGACCAAGTGTTGCGACTCCTTTTGCAGTCTTTATACTGGTGGATTAAAGAAAGTAGGGGAAGGATGAATTTTAGCCCTTCTCAGATTAAACAAATTCCCGCCCAATTTATTTCAACCACAAGGATTTAAAAATAAATAGGTAAATAAATTCAAAAAACCAAATAAGCAAACTAAAGAATATGAATCTAAATAACGTAAAGCCTGAACAAAAAAACAGGGAAGGACCAGTTTCCTTTTTTTCTCGACTTTCCTTAATCCCTCAGTGACCTATATATAAAGACTGCAAAACGTGTAGTGACACTTGGTCTGAAGATTGTAGCAATGCATTAAGTGTTGATTCCCATGTACAAATGCTCTGTCTACAATACTGGGCACTATATATATATATATATATATATATATATATATATATATATATATATATATATTCATACATGTTTCATTAAATAATATAGATAAGTGTTGTTTATATATTTTATGTAAGTTCTTTTCATATCGTCTGATATATATATTAAAAAAAAGAGAGAAAATTCAAATGGTTTTGATTGTAATGTGGATTTTTTTTTTTTTAAATATTATTCTTTATTTTCCAGAATTTTGCTACATGTGTTTCCAGTCTCGTGGCCATGATCAGGCAAAGGGTGGAGATTTTCACATATTATTAAAAATAATTTTTTTTTTTCCTTTATGTTTTTTGATGCTAAATATTAAGACATTTGGGTCACTAGCACAAAAAAAAGAGAATGTCTCATATCAAGAATATTTAACATCGAAAAACAGGATGATGATGAGTGGTCAATCAGGACAACTTTCAGCTCATGATTTGATAGGAATGACTGGATCATCTCAAAAACATGCCCGGAGATACTGTAACTTTTCAGGTTGTGGAGAAGACCTGAATGCCAGATCCTGTTAAAGTCTTTTGAGATGTTCTATGCTACAGCCAAGGATTCACTGTTTTTATCTAGAACATAATAGACTCTTTCTACAGTTATTGTTAATACATCAGCAGTTGATCTCGTTCCACGTGCCATGCCTTTTCTGGATAACTCAGTTTCCCTTTTGTAACTCAACACTTGAAATTTTGTATTGAATTCACAACTGTTTGGGTCAAATCAATGGATTACTTCAACCTACACTTTTATCCACTGGACATATATCCTTGGGGATATCAGTGTATGAATTTTTGTGACTTATAAATCTAATGTCTCAGTAAACTTTTTTACCAGACCTCATATCACAATTTATTTTTATTATTGTTTTTCTCTAGCATTTTTGTAGCTTATGAAACTTGTGAAATATTGATGTTGTTCATGACAGGATTTGGTAGATGACAATTGAGTTTTTATGATTGGTAACAGATAATAGCAGTTTAGAGCAACAAAAGAAAGTAATGACATGAGTCTAAAGAAATTGCATCCACATATTACCATTTTATTATATGTCTGTGAAAGAACAGAGAAGAATCAAGGTATACACTTTGATTAAATACTCAAGTGCATATAAATATTTGTGTCTACATGTACCTATGTATGCATAAGAATATATAAATATATACATATCTATATATAGATATAGGTCAATATATTTCCAGTAGTATATAATAATCTATATCTCTAAAACAGATGTCTGCGCATGAGTGTCTGTCTGTGTGTATGTATGCTATTTATACAAATCCATATTTCTCAACTAATTTCAATGAAATTGTATGCACATGTTGCAAATTTATTAAACTAAGTGAAGACCAACTTTTCAATCTCGAGACACCTCGGATTTGGCAGAAAAATTGATAAAACTGAAGGTGGGTACAACTATTTTGCAAAAGCCAAGGAAGCATGGAAACAAAAATTTTACTAGATGAACTGATGTTCTTGTTATGAGGTTTATGTAGAGTGCTTGATACTTTTTCCTGTGACATTGGCTTCACACAAAAAATTGCAAAAAACTGTGAAAAAATCAGGTTTTTTTGTACTACTTAAAATAAAAACTTGAATAACTTCATTTTATATGCAATTTTCTTCAAACATGTTGCAAAACATTTGCCATCATACAAGAAATAAGATTTAGTCCTGCTCACTTCCCCAAATATAATAAAAAGCCCCAAAAAACTGTTAAAAAAGACTGTTTATGACACACAAATTGCCTTGTGTGAATGTTCGGTTTAGATCATTTCAGTTAAGTGGACAAAATTTGCAGCAAACCGGGTTCAAAATTGGCTTTTGCTATTTAGCCAATGGTTTCTTCATATGATTCCATTTTAAATTGGCATTCGTCCAAGCTTTGATGCAAAGATTTTTTGAGAAAGATTATTGAATTGTGAAAAAAACTTCTTATTAACCCCAGCTTTACAATAAATGGGTGAAGAAGGAGGTGGGTGTTCATGTATTTGCACCTGGAGTCAAATCAAGCTCTGACACTTCATCCCTGTTTTTGTTTGATTATTAGTTTTGTGAACAATGCCATACTATTTGAAAAATGTATATATATATATATACAACTGAATGGGTAAATATAGGTACGTATATGAGTGAGTCATCATATAAAATATATATAAATACTCTATAGTGTAAGAAAAAACAGTGCTCAATGTTAAGTAACAGAGCTATTTGATATATATATATATTAAGGAATATACATAATATCTTACATTAATTGCACGATTACAAGTTTCATGCCAAAGCTATTTTCAAGTGCTGGAATTATTAAAATTATAAATATATATATATTCTTTATATATATATATATATATATATATATATATATATATATATACATATATATTTTTGTCATCCACAGACAGACTGTTTCGCTGTTTCACAGCTCATCAGTGTGGTTAGACGTCCGGTTGCCTCTAGCTAGGATCGAAACCCGACTGAATTGGCGTCAGTCGGAACTTCTCCCACTAAGCCGTTGGCGCACGGCAGGGATGAAGGTGAATTTTAGCGTGTTTATTTTTAGATTTAGATAAACACACAGTGACTGACAGTGACTCAATACTGCCGAAGAGTCGTGCAATATTAGCTTAAATAGTCACTGTTTACAAACTCACACCTCAAACCAAGAGAGCTCAACCGAAATTAATTTTTCAGGAGCCAATATTTTTGTCATATATATATATATATATATATATATATATATATGGCCATAAACATGTACTTGAGTATTGCCATCACTTGATCAATCTATACAAGACTTGCTCTCATATGACTCTTTAAGTCAGCCAGGGGCATTGCAGCTGAAAAGACGAATGGTGTGCGCTACTGTTGCCTCTTTGTTATTGTTATAAATTTTCATGTGTCTCTTTAGGCTTTCCACTGAAGTACACTCTTTTCCACAATGTCTACATATTTTCAGACCATCCTCAATGTAGTTAATAAGTTCTATCTATCTATCTATCTATCTTAATCTTTGAATATCTATCTATCTATCTATCTATCTATCTATCTATCTAACGTAGTCTTTTCATATCTATCTATCTATCTATCTATCTAGTCTTTTCATATCTCTCTATCTATCTACCTATCTATCTACCTATCTAACCTAGTCTTTTCATATCTATCTATCTATCTATCTACCTATCTAACCTAGTCTTTTCATATCTATCTATCTATCTATCTATCTATCTTAATCTTTGAATATCTATCTATCTATCTTAATCTTTGAATATCTATCTATCTATCTAACTAACCTAGTCTTTTCATATCTATCTATCTATCTAGTCTTTTCATATCTATCTATCTATCTAACCTAGTCTTTTCATATCTATCTATCTATCTATCTATCTATCTATCTAACCTAGTCTTTTCATATCTATCTATCTATCTATCTTAATCTTTGAATATCTATCTATCTATCTATCTATCTATCTATCTATCTATCTAACCTAGTCTTTTCATATCTATATATCTATCTATCTATCTATCTATCTATCTATCTATGCCAGTTCATTCTATCTATCTATCTATCTATCTATCTATTGGGGTTCATGTCACATTACTGGTGGATTTTTAAGCCTGCTTTACTTAGGCATTTTTTACCCCATTGAAGGCATGTGGCATCATATTTAATTCTGACATACGCTGGGAGTTCAACATTTTTGCTTTTCCTGAGATCTCTTTTCAACTGCGGATGCTTCTTCCTCTGATCTTCTAATGTCACGATCCAAAGTATCATTCTCCGAGTCCGCAATTATAAACACATATAAGGTTCATAAATACAGATATATAAGCATGTGTACATAGAAATGTGAGTACAAATATTTGAGTATATGTATATATGTCTCTATCTATCCATCTATCTATATATATATATCGGAGCAGGTTTTTGTTCTGATGAGATGAACCTCTGGGTGTTCATGAAATAAAAATTAAAAACGAAATTAATAATTAAAGTCTCCATCTTCTTATTATCATTATAATGCTCTGCTAGTCTGCATTGAGCTCTCCCCAGATTTATATCCTCCTTACAATTATCCCTTCCAGTCACAAACTGGTAAAACGTATAATTATATATATAGATATATATATATATATATATATATATTGCATCTTGGGTTTCATTAAAAGTTAATAATAGTAACAATAATAGATAGATAGATAGATAGGAACAGACTAGGTTAGATAGATAGATAGGTAGATAGATAGATAGATAGATAGATATGAAAAGACTAGGTTAGATAGATAGATAGATAGATATGAAAAGACTAGGTTAGATAGATAGATAGATAGATATGAAAAGACTAGGTTAGATAGATAGATAGATAGATAGATAGATATGAAAAGACTAGGTTAGATAGATAGATAGATAGATAGATAGATAGATATGAAAAGACTAGGTTAGATAGATAGATAGATAGATAGATAGATAGATAGATAGATATGAAAAGACTAGGTTAGATAGATAGATAGATAGATAGATATGAAAAGACTAGATAGATAGATAGCTAGATAGATAGATAGATAGAAAGATAGATAGATAGATAGATAGATATATATATATAGAGATAGATCATGAATAGCTCAAGATAGATAGATAGATAGATAGATAATGAACAGTTCATGATAGATAGATAGATAGATTGATATTCAAAGATTAAGATAGATAGATAGATAGATAGATATGAATAGTCAGTAATGCTCGCTTTAATTCTTGACCACTGACAATCAATTCTTGTCATCTTTAACTCAAGATTTCCGTAAATGAGATGTGTGAGAAAAATTATTAGAATAGAACTTATGTTTACCTTCAACTGCAAAATGCTGTAACTTTGTCACCAATCTAGTATTGTACTTAAATTCATAAAGTCTAGGTACCAAAGAGGAAAGTTCATTAGGACAATTACTATGACAGTATAGAAAAGGCACAAGGAAATATATGTGTGTGTGTGTCTGCGTGTGTGTAATGTGTGTGTGTGTGCAAGTGCATATCTCACGTATATTTATAATTCAATATGCAGGTAAGCAACACACACACGTGCACACATATATTTATATAGGCACACATAGATACATATATATATATATATATATATATATATATATATATATATATATGTGCAGGTATGCAGAAAAATAGGAAAGAACACGTTAGGTAAATAATCCGGAGTTCTTTAGTATTTTTGTTTTTATTTTTAAAAAGACAGTGCTCCATACAGAAGTAGAGCTTATATTATAATTTTTTTTTAAAATATGATTCCTTCGCTACATAAGAGTTCTCATGTTTCAAAAGCGAGAGCTGAGATGACGGGCTCATGGTAGTGAGGAGCTCCACCTATTTTAAAACAGATAAAATTAGAAAGATAATTCATAGTGAATTCGGAAAACTAAATCTAAAACTATAGTAAACACTAAATTAAAAAGGGTAAACTTCCTTGACGTAACTCTAGACTTAATAAACAACAATTACACACCCTACAGAAAAAAACACTAACCCCTTGTATGTACACCCTAAGTCAAACCACCCTCCATCTATAATTAAGCATATACCCACATCAATAGAGAAAAGAATAAGCATGAACTCCGCAAATAAGGAAATATTCCGATAACACAGTAATTTTTATAACACAGCCCTGAAAAATAGCGGATACAAAAGCGCTGACATAAGCTATAGAAACAATAGTACCAATAGTAAGAAAAACAGGAAAAGAAAGATCATATGGTATACCCCTCAGTTCAACCAAATGGTCAGTACTAAACTTGGGCATAAGTTCCTAGCTTTAATTGAAAAACACTTTCCTACTAATAGCAAACTTAGCAAGATCTTTAATAAAAACACCGTAAAATTAAGTTACAGCTGCACTGAAAATCTAGAAAGAATCATAAAAAAACATAATAATAAAATCCTGGAAAAATAAGGCATGCCAAAAAACAGTATCAATAAAACTCCTAAACTGCAATTAGACAAAAATAATGAAAAATTATGTGATTGTAGAAACCCTAATGACTGCCCATTAGAAAATAAATGCCTCACAAAATCCGTGGTATACCAATACACTATCTCATCCATTGAGAGTCCTAACACTGACAGGATATACATTGGGTCAACAAAGAATAAATTTAAAATCAGATGGAGACAACACAAGAGCTCCTTCAACAATATCCAATATAGAAATCAGACATCCCTATCCCAATATTTCTGGCATGTCAGATCATGAGCCATTCTAATGTTCAAATGTTTACTTTAATTTTGGGTGAAAATAAAGACAAAAAATTGTCGGACATTTGGATATTTTTAATTAAGTTGGTCTGAAGTTTTTGGCGTACATGAGCCATCCTCAGTTTGGTTATACAAACATGAAACCAAGATATCCACCAACAAAGCAGATATTTTCTTATTTTGACATAGAAAATTGCTATGTGACAATAATGATTGTGGAATAGCAGGCGCAGATCTTACGTTCAGGCGTTCAAACATTAGAACGGTTCATGATCAGACATAATAGACAGTCATTGTCTGTTATATTTAATGCCACAATACACTACACTACATATATATATATATATATATATATATCAAAGGCAGGATGTGTGTGTGTGTGTGCGTGTGTGTAATGAATGCACGGCCGCAATTTTCGACAGATTTGCACCAAAATTTACATGCAAATGCTCCAAGTTAGTGATAAGGCCAATACCGACTTTACATTTCCCAACTGCCATTGATCGTGGAAATAATCGATTTTTTCATGCTTCTACGGCAGTTTTCATGTAGTTTTCTGCCATTATCTACTGGCCAGAGTGAGAGCCTATAGCTGGCTGCCACGAATAGGCAGGAAGATTCTATTGGCCAGTGTGAGAGCCAACAGCTGACTGACACAAATGTTAACTAGCATGCTAGCATGTGAAAAAAAATCAATAGCTGCATTCGTCACAAGTGGGAAAAAATTTAAATCTGCATGGCACTTTACTCCAATTGGCTCATTTGCTTGCTTTAACTCAACGTTGATTCTGATTCCGCAGAACTGGGTTGGGTGTGAAAAAGTATTTGTTGTTAACATTCTTTTTTCATTCGGTTTTTCCAGTTACGAGTCCTTTTTTAAAGCTGATCGTTTTGTGTTCATTTTGTTTAGTTCTTTTTCCGTAACAGATTTAATGTTTAGTATAGAGATTAGAAAAAATTCACAGTGTGAAATAAGCAAGAAATAAGGCATGTAGCAACATCAGCATGGCAAAGGGCACTCCTTTAAAGGCAAGGAAGGGCAAAAATATTTTAAGTCAAGTGATAGTGATTGCTGTATGAGTCGTACGATTTTTGAATCAAGCATGGCTATGCCAGGCCATGCTGCTAGTATATATATATATATATATATATATATATATATATATATATATAAAAGTGGACCTTGAATTAAACACGAAGCAGCAACAGTCTGTTTAATACACAATTTTCAGACCATATGATATTGATGCTGACGATTGTGTTTAGCGGGAAAAACTGCTGTCTCTGGGTGTTGACTTCAGTGACCACTTTTATATTTACCTATGCTCTATCCCTGATATTGAGCACTTTGACCCATAAATATAGTATACCTTAAAACTATATTTTATTATACATACATACATACATACATATATATATATATATATATATATATATATATTTTTGTCATCCACAGACAGACTGTTTCGCTGTTTCACAGCTCATCAGTGTGGCTAGACGTCCGGTTGCCTCTAGCTAGGATCGAAACCCGACTTAATTTGCGTCAGTCCGAACTTCTCCCGCTAAGCCGTCAGCATACGGTACGGAATGAAGGTGAATTTTAGCGTGTTTATTTTTAGATTCAGATAAACACACAGTGACTGAGAGTGACTCAATTCTGTCGAAGAGTCATGCATATATATATATAAATATGTATAAGTGCATATATTCCAAAATATATTTACAATTTGATTTTCAGGTATGAACTTAGTCCATATATATATATATATATATATTTATATATATGTAAGCAGTGTGATGTTATTTCCAAGAAATAAAAACCATAATGAGAATAACATTAATTATCCATTGTGTCCAGAATAATGGCTGCACCTTTCTTTATGCAACTCTGTCCTACAATCAGCTAATATTTTAGTCATTATTGTCTGTTTACTTACTGCAGTTTTCACAGTGTTCGTATCTGCAGCATGTCTGACCTTAAAATATCATCTTGCTAAATTTATACATATATATATACCTATGTTTATCATTTCTTATTTTCTCAGCTTATCTTAGTCTAAAGCCACAAATACAGGCTACCCAGTCATCATTAAAACGAACTTGTTCAGAAATATCTAAAGTCTCATCTATTTACATTGGCTTTCTCAGATTAAAAATTGAAATGTGAAATACTGAGGATTATTCGTTTTGATTATTGCAGATTGGTGCTACAGAATCACCAACAAAAAATTGTACCAGATAACAGAAACCACATCACTTGAGGACTTGCAACTGAAGCAACAGCTAAAATGGATGGCACATGTAACTTGAGAAGAAAATAAGGACATAATCAACATGTTGTTATTCTACACTTGGGTTTGGCAACATGGTACATTACTGCTCAAATAACCTATCATTGTTGGGGTGTATAGAGTCCATGAATATGGCACCAAACCTGTTCAGAAATATCTAAACTGTCTGCCATATACAACTGCTTTTCTCAGATCAGTCATTAAAGGTGGCTTTGAATGAATGAAGCCAGTAGGTCATAGCAAGGACCATCCTTTTTGAATATTGTAGATTGCTGCTACAGAATCACAAAGCATTGTACCAGATAACAGAAACCACATCATTTGAGGACTTCCAACAGCAGCAACAGCTAAAATGGATGGCACATGTAATTCAAAGAGAAAATAATGAAGCCTGAGTGTCTTGGCAAAGATCATCCTTCTTTGAACGATATAACATGTAACTTGACAAGAAAATAATGACATAATCGACATGTTGATATTCCACACTTGGGTTTGGAAACATGGCGCATTACCTTACTTAAATAACCCATCATTGTTGGGGTATACAGATTCCATGAACGTGCCACCAGACCTGTTCAGAAATATCTAAGCTACCAGCCATATACAACTGATTTTCTCAGATCAGTCATTGGTGTCTTAGTGACTAACATCCTTCTTTGAAACAAATAATACTTAATCATAATCTTCAGGATTTTGCCTGAAGATTGCATTTAAGCATGAAACAGACAGTCAACACTTGGTGTTGACCACAGTGTCCACTTTTATATTTTTATTTACATATGCCCTATTCCTGATCACTTTTATTTATAAATATAGCATACCTTAAAAGTATATTTTTATCAGCTCTACATACAGAGGTTGCGATGGATAAATTGTCGCCATTTTATATTTTTAATTTTGTTCATGCATGTTGTTTATTTTTGATTTTTTCAACTGCACAGCACAGTAGGGTCAGTCGGGAACCATTTGTGAGAAAAAGGGCACCATGAAGCAATTCACTCTACCAGAAATTTGGAAATGGAATGTTGTACTTCTTGCAATTCATGCCGGAAGCTCAGATATGAACATTTCAGAGTATTTGGATGTTAATCTGAGGACAGTGCAGAGGATTTGGAAAGAGAGGGATGTGTCTGATGGTCATTATGAAGGTACAGCAGATTGAAAAACTCACTCTGATTGTTCTGATAAAAAACGAACTCCCGAATTTGTTGATGAGAGTCTCAGACTCAACACAGAGACCTACATCGTGCCTTGTGGAGGTAATGCTGTCCTGGGTCAAGAGAATGGTTGCTGGAAGACCCTATGTTTGGAAACAGAACTCTGCACCATGTCACACAAGAAGTAGAATCCAGTTATGGCTGTCACAATTTCTGCAACCACATCACCCCTGACATCTGGCCACCTAGCTCCCCAGACTGAAACCACTTAGATTATTATGCATGGCGTGCAGTTGAGCGAGAGATCAAAAAAATTCCTTGTGACACCAAAGATGAACTGAAGGCAAGGATTATGGCAGCATTAACCAACTTAAACAAGGAAACTGTCCAGAAGAGTTGCAGGAGATTCCAAATTCATCTAGAGGCCATGGTTGAAATCAATGGCGATGTTATTGAATAAATTTACTCTTTAGTATTTCAAGATATTTTGAGTAATTTTAGTAAATATACCTGTTAAAATGAGATGTCTATCACTTGAATTTTTTTGTAATTTAGATTACAATTTATCCATTGTACCTCTGTATATATATATATATATATATATATATATATGTGTGTGTGTGTGTGTGTGTGTGTATGTATGTATGTATGTATGTGTGTGTTTGTGTGCGTGTGTGTTTATTTGTGTGTGTTCATATATCTACCTATAATGACTGTAATACAGTAATATTATCATTAATGTATTGCAGTTAAAGAAAGTCTTTGGATCGTGAAATAAGTCATGGTGCAAAGGTCAATCTTAATCTAATTTATAATCTAAGTTAAAATTCATTTGGAAAAGCTAATGGGCTCTTTAAAAGACTCCATACCATACGGTTTTCAAATGAGATTATATTCTCAAATGCTTTTTATGCATGCAAGGTGGATACAGTTTGTCGGCCATATCAT
Organism: Acanthosepion esculentum; assembly: GCA_964036315.1. NCBI lineage: Eukaryota > Metazoa > Mollusca > Cephalopoda > Sepiida > Sepiidae > Acanthosepion > Acanthosepion esculentum. Next base: position 8,712,239 of record OZ038493.1, read on the forward strand.
GTCATTGCCTGACAGTTGTTCAACCAAAGCGTGAACCCATGGTCTTTTGCAGCCAAAATTTCTCTAAGCTGGTTACCTTTGACTGCAAAAGACCCAGTGTTCACCTTAAAATGACATGGTGCATTATTGTTAAAGAAGAAGAAATAAGAAAAAGGAACATCAACTGATTGAAGGCTTTGTGACTTTCCCAAGATCAAAATCCAAGTGGTAGAAAATTGTGCCCTTCTGCTGTGTGATGTCTGAAAGAACAAAGCTAGCAACGTAAAGGTCTATAAAAATGAAAATAATTTTGGAACATTGTAATTATAGTTACTTATATTAAACACTAACAACAAGATTACTAGTTTGTGGTTCCCAGTAAGAATTAAATTTCATGCACTTTATAATAATAGTTTCCTAAACAAGTACACTAACAATTTTTCTCTATACTATGCTAACCTTTAAGTTTTTAAGTCCATTGGTATCAAATTGGCAGCTGGTTAATTGGGACAAGTAGTGGCTTGCTAATTTGAATGCCTCCAAAACAAAACATCTCTCTATTAATCATCTGATAGACTCCTTTCTGCTTTTCATCAGCATAGTTGGAGAATGACTAGTTGCACCTTTTCAGCTAACATTCTCTGCTGGAATGAAGTTGAAAAATTATATTGAATCAATTACTAAATCAGCTGTGAGGAAACTGGTTCACTGTGTTGTGCCAGAAAATCTTTCTCTTCAGAATCTAATTTACATATTTATAAGTCTACCATTCATTCATGCTTTGAATATTACTACCACATATGGTAGGGTGCTCCTGCTATATATATAAAAATTCTTGATAAAATCCAAAGAAGCTTCTGTAATGTTATTGGTTCTGATATCCCAGCTTCAGTCACTTTCCCTCTGCCATAATGTAGCTTCCCTGTGTCTTTTCATAGTAATTGTTCTGATGAATTTTACTTGAGGGTACCTAGACTTGATGAATTTAAGCACAGTATTATATTGCCAGCAAGATCATTTCATTTTACAGTTCAATTGGCTAGATTTAACCAGAAGTTCTCTGCTAACAGTTCTTTTCTCACACTTCTCATTTATGAGTCTCTCTTCTGGTTTCTTGCTTTCAAGGATTTGGACCTGCAAAGTTGGATGCAGGTTCAAATTCTGCCAGAGAGCACATTTTCATTATTATGTTTTTTCGTGTGCAGGTTGACATAAATGAAATAAACACTGTTTAAAATAAATGGAGCATCTATTCAAAGTATCATATGGTATACGTTTGTTTCAGCATGGATTGATATGTTTGCTATGTTTGACAGAGTTTGTTTTCTAAAAGCAGTTCATTCAAATCTGCGTCCCTGTATCTGTCAAGATTACAATAAGGTTTCTAGAATTTGCACATCTTAACACTTCCTCATTCCTGATTCTATCTCTCCAAGGCGCATTTAGGATTTTGCAAAAGTATCTTAAATAGAACACATTTCAGAGTTGGATAATTTTAGTGGTGGATTTCCAAATTTTGTATGCATATAAAGCAGTTGAGAGTCTAATCTCATTTGAAAACCAGACAGTATGGAGTCTTTTAAAGACCCCATTAGCTTCTCCAAATGATTTCTTTGATTATGTCACCAGAATTAGATTGAGATCGACCTTTACACCAACACTTATTTCATGATCCAAAGACTTTCTTTAACTGCAATACATTATTCAATGTTTTACTGCAACTTCATGGTCATTCTAGCAGGATAGCTTGTGACTAAAAAAATCAGTCATTTGATCAATTTTTGCCAAAGTTTAACAAACAAACCTATAAAATATGGTGTGTTAAAGGGAGATCTTTCTCTTGATGTTGCTATTACTGTATACAAGGACTGTCTGAAAAGTAATGGAACTGGGTGTGCTGTGTGAGATATGGGCAAAAGACGGATAATTGGATTGTGTTATCATCTAACATGATATCTTGGGTGTATATATCTGTAATATTAGATTTCTGCAATCATTGCATTTTTTGTCACATGCGAGAATTTTAGTAGGACAAATTAAGACTGCTTACCAAAACACTTCCAGACTGACCTTGTGTTACGATATACTCTGTTGTCAATTTTCGTTGATTTAAAATGGTATTTTTAGAAGTTTAATAAACCACAAATTATAAAATATTTTTACCTTTTCTTTTTTTATAATCGTTCCACCTAAAGCAAGGCAATAATGTCACAAAGGGGAGGGTGAAAGAGAATATTAAAACTTTAGAGAAGGGACAATAAAAGAACAGGTTTAATCAGTCATATTGAAAAGCCAACAACAAAGGGAATAATTTTGATGTTAAGGTATAGTGACCCAGATCTTATCTAATCAAAATGATGGCTTGATTTTGTCATTTGGAATCTGAACCGAGTGACATCAAAGACATAGAGAAAATTTCTAAACACAAGTTTGTTATCAAAGAATTTATTGTTCTGAATAAGTGACCGACTGTGTGCCACTTTGTTTGTCAGTATCAGTTCTCCAAAATTGGAGAGATAATTAATGAATTGATTTGAATATTAATGAATCTTGAAGTGGAGTAGAAGTCAGGCGATATATATAAATGGGTGCTTAAGTGTGATCTAAAGAGAAAAAAAGCCAGCAGAAGGCAGATGAAGTCATGTGATCTGCTGCTGAGAGAATTCCCAACCTTTTTTTTGACACTGCTCCAAGTTTAGAAGGAAAAGACAAAGTGATATGAGTTTTAAATGAGAAGGGTTAATTTTGTTGTATCAAGAACAATACAAACCAACTGAAAATTAACCCAGTGACTTTCTTCGTTATTTTGTTATGTCATTTTTATTTTCGTCAGTGGAAACGTTTTTTGTCCTTTTGTAGCATGGTTTCACCAGTGCTTGAGTAACGACGAAATTTGATCTTCACTGTTCTGTGATCAAGGAACACAACGTGGGGCAGAATCAAATGAATTAATAAAGCAGCAAGCAGCCAACCATCAGTTGATCAGCCACAGTACTGAAGAGTCGCAGTACTGAACAGCGTGGGAAAGACCCGGGATCAAGCTGGGCCAGCCATGTTATATTACATGATCTTCTCATACTCTTTGCTTTTATCTTCTCATTCTCTTCCTTATTGTACTTTACATGCTAATATATTCAATACAGCACTTTTGTCTCATGAGTGGTATTGAAAAAAATAGTCAATACCCACTGAGCTAATGAGGTGGCACTTTTTATTATATGGACATTTTTGGTTCATTTGGCTAGGCTGTCTAGTGAGAGGATGTGTAAACAAACACACACTCAAACACAGCCACACATACACATGAACATGCGCAAGCTTGTCACCTCAAATTCAGTCTGTTTCTTATTGACGTGATGTCTTTTCTACAAATATTTTCATAGCAAATGCTCTGATGAGCTTTTTTTCCTGGTACCCTGACTACATGAATTTAAGCATGCTACTAGATTGGCATTTAGGTCCCACCCTTTTACTGTTGAAATAGTTAAATGTAACTGCCACTTCTACTCCAAAAGTTTCTTTTCTCACATTTCCCACCTGTGGAACTCCCTTCCGTTTACTTCCTTCCCTGATAGCAACAATCTTCAAAAATTTAAATGCAATGTCAATTGCCATCCCCTATCTTCTTGAATCCCATTCATATTTTATCCTTTCCTCAATCCTGCTTATACACAGTCTTTTCTCTCACTTTTACTCTCTGTAAAGGAAAGTGAGTAAGTGATGAGTTTTTTTATACAATCTTCATTATATTTTCTTTTTGAAAAACAGAAAAAACAAAGATATGTTAAATAATATCAATTCTATATGGTAGTGAATGCTGGGCAATCTCTTTAGAGATGAAGAAGAGACTTAAAGCAACAGAAATGTGGTTCTACAGAAGGATGCTGAGAATGCCATGAACCAAACATGTGAACAAAGACAAAATTTTAGAGAAAATGGTCTGGAAGAGACAGTACAGGAAACTGAGGCACTGAGGAAAGAAGGGTTGGAAAATTTGATGCTCACAGGACAGATTAAAGGCAAGAGGGATAGAGGAAAACAGTGCAGAAGGCAACATTGATTGATTCATTCATTTTCTACTGCTTATCAATCCTTTGCTGGCTGTTTAAACCCAGAAAATATTTTTAGAGTGTAAGAATTTTTTGAGATAATAAAGATTTAGTGATACAAGTCTTATTAATTAACTCATAGCTGGGGGGAGAAGAGGTGGATTCATGCCTTTCCCAATAGTATTTACATGTAAATGAATATAACAGACCCAACTGAAATGAGAAATCAGCTCTCCGATTAACAATTTTGAGCCATTATCCATTACACCACTTGTATATCCATGGTTATAGCACATAGGTACTGACCGGACTCAAAATGTTGGTCATCGTATTCTGGTATTTCAATGCTATAGAGCCATAAGCCCTGAAGGCAAGAGGAACAGAGGAAAACAACATATAACCCACCAAGTGAACCTGTGTAAATGGATGGCATAACAAGACTTAGGAGAGAAAACAAAAAGATAAAACTTATTAAGAGCTACAAAGGACAGGAAATTGTTGAGAAGTATGATTGCCTACATCCTGAAAAGACATGACAAAGAATCGCATGTTCTTTTTATCACAACTCTCCAGATCAAGGTACATTTCATTCTTCCTATTATTCTCATTGCTGCTTATTTTCACTCTTATTATTGTTGCTTTAATGACCATTCAGGGCTAACAGACATATTGATTCTGGGATAACATGCACATTGATTCTGGGCTAAGAAGAACATTGATTCTGGGCTAACACATACATTGATCTCTAGGCTAACATGGACATTGATTCTGGGCTAACACACGGATTGATTCTGGGCTAACACGCACATTGATTCTGGGCTAACACACACATTGATTTTGGGATAACACACACACATTGATTCTGGGCTAACATGCACATTGATTCTGGGCTAACACACACATTGATTCTGGGATAACATGGACATTGATTCTAGGCTAACATGGACATTGATTCTGGGCTAACACACGGATTGATTCTGGGCTAACACTCACGTTGATTTTGGGCTAACAAACACATTGATTCTGGGCTAACACGCACATTGATTCTGGGCTAACAAACACATTGATTCTGGGCTAACAAACACATTGATTCTGGGCTAACACACACATTGATTCTGAGATAACACACACATTAATTCTGGGCTAACACACACATTGATTCTGGGATAACACACACACATTGATTCTGGGATAACAAGCACATTGATTCTGGGCTAACATGCACATTAATTCTGGGCTAACACACACATTGATTCTGGGCTAACATGCACATTGATTCTGAGGGCCATCAGCAAAAACTATGATAAAAAGCTATAATAATATAATAATAATAAAGATAAAACTATTAATAAAATAATAATTATAATGAAAAATCTTACCTAGATATATAATTAAAAATTATTAAGATTGAATGATAATAGAATAAGAGGAAGAATGAAAAGTGTATTGACCCAGACGGTTGTAACAAAAGCAACAATAATAAAATAGTATGAAAATTATAGTAAGATAATAATTATAATATAGAATGTATTTAGCTAATTTTTTTTTGATATCTATTCAATATTGTGTTTGCATTACACAGTACCTCTTTTTACAACACATGTTAATGTTTATAAATCTGAAATTAAAAAATAAATATCAGTTGCCGTATTATTATAAGTTGCATAATAAAATCTCTCACCATGAAATAAATTATTATAAATAAAAATGCTTTATTAATTTAAGTGCAGTACAATATTGGCAGCTCAGTCTCCTCATTTTACAGTTGAAATTTCTAGATGTTACTGTAAGTTCTATGCTAACAGTTTCTTCTCTCACACTTCTCACTAGTAGAACTCTCTTCTGGCTTCTTGCTTCCCAGTCAACTTTGATCTTCAAAAATTTAAATGCAATATCAATCATTATTTTTCATCTTAATTTCTTTTCATTTTTTCTCTCTCCTTGATAAAGTTTTGCTTTTTCTTATATTCTTTCATACTCAGTAACCCCATGTATCTTAGTGGCTTTTTTTTCATTTTCGTTATTATTATCATTATTATTATTATTATTCTAAATTCAAAGAAGATAATGATGAATATGAGAGAGAAACAGAGATAAAAAACGCATCTAATATAAACTGGAGAATGTAAAGGAAATGTTTTTTGAGGAAAGGCCAACAATTGCAAAAGTAAGAAAGAACTATCAATTGAAGGAAACCATCAACCTTGCTAACCAAGCAATTAAAAATTAAAAATTAATCATCTTATACAGTGTAACCCGGATATAAGAGAGATTTTCTCTGGTCCCAAATTAGAGCCTGTGTTAATAAAACAAAATAGACCAAACCCGGATATAAGAGAAACCCAGATATAAGAGACTTCTTCTCCGGTCCCGACAACTCTCTTATATCCGGGTTACACTGTATATGCAGCCCTGGCAATGATCACAGAAAAAATAGGTGAAAAAGTAAATACAACATAAACAAATAAGAAAAATGCCAGTCTGGAAAGAAAAAATAGAAACCAAAATAAATAAACTATGAGTACAATTGTCACTTCTAAGTGAAATAGACAAGGACTCCAAAATGAAAGATAAAAAAGGGAGACAACTGAAATGAAACCTTGGCATAAAGAATAAGACTGGTGTACCAAAAGTTAAAGAGAAGCTGAAACAACAAATTGGAGCGAAGTCACAGAGAATCAGGTGTTATGAAAAAAGAAACAGATTCTTCTGGCAAAATAATATCTTCAAAGAAGATGCCAAGAAAGGATATCAAGAACTGGCAAAAATAAAATAGAGATAAATGACCCACCTAATATCCGGGAAGCCGAGGAGGTCTAGTGAAAGATGTGGGAAAACTGCAAAATGCTCAGTGTAAGAGCGCTTACATGGATCAAGCGACAACAGGAACAATACGCACATATAGAGTGCCAAAAATGGACGCATATCCATATTACTGAAATGATCACTGTCATCTGCAAAACCAAAAACTGGAAAGCGCCAGGAATAGACCAAATATCCAGTTTTTGGATAAAAAAAACTCATCTAGCACCCAGAAAGACCTCGTACAGGTGTACGCTGATATAATCATAAACATAGAAAAATGCCCAAATGGCTCATGTAGGGAGTAACTCCCTACCTACTCCCCACAAAAAAGAGACACAGAACCCAAAGAACTAAAGGCCCATGTCTACCAACAATGTGCAAGATCCTCACTTCTATCAGAGCCAAGAGGACATACAACTTCCTTGAGAAAAACAATTTACTCCCAGCAGAACAGAAGGGAGGTAAAATAGGAAGTTACGGGTGCAAGGACCAACTAATTATCAATAAAACAATACCAAAATATTGCTATGACAATCGTGAATATCAATGAAAGTGATTATTTAAAAAAATAAAAGGGTAAAAAGGAAAAGACTTAAAATTGACAATTCTTTTTCCATTTCACTGAAGCATATGTTAAAAACATGAGATCTTTATCACCTTCTCTATATTACCTTAATTTCTTTCTTTCTTCCTTTTTCTTACTGAAACCAAACAAATATACATTTTTACATTTTCGGCACAATCAAAATGGAATACACCATTATTCATGAGGTATTGGTGGGCATAGTATCTACATGCCAAGAAAGGAAAGAAGCAAAATTGTAATAAGATAATAAAAGTAATAATAATAATAATAATAAGTAGTAGTAGTAGTAGTTGTAGTGGTAGCATTATTATCATTATTATTATTATTAGTAGTAGTAGTAGTATTAATATTATTATTTCAGTATTTTCTCTGACAGAATCATAATATCTGGTAACTAATGCATGGACAGTGTGCCACGCCCAGCAGCCTTAGGTATCATGCAATTATTTTCATTTGATGCTAAGAGTTAAACACTTTCGAGATTATTCTTGCCATTCCTCAGAGGTTTCCTTTCTGCAGCAGTTCCACTCAGCAGTCAATGCCAATATTTTCTTTATTCATGCCTCTCGCCTGTCACTCACTGTACCAAGTGAACTGATGACAACTTATACGACCGTGACCGTGACCTTTGCCCCACTTCCAAACGTGTTGCATGCTCAAAGCTCAGCCACAGTTGATTACTCTCTCTTCTTCCATTTTACTCTCCTATCCATGCATCAAAACAGACATGATGCATCAGTGATACAGCTCTCTGTTTCTATTCCATCTCCCAACAAAATGTCTGCTTTATTCCTTCATTGGCGCCAGCCCCATTCATACCATTATTTAATAATTGACATTTCACTCATAAATGAGGTGTGATTTAAGGTTACAACAAACCTATTATTATCAATATTATTATGCTGGTGTCACATAGTGGCATAGTCAATGGAAATTTGGTTCTTGAAGCATGTTGTTAATAAGACTCCTCACAAATCAAGAACTTTCCAGAGAATCCTCACAGAATAAATAATGGCAATCTTTAATCTTGTTTTTTTTTTAATAATGATATTCACCCTGTAAAAGATCCAAGAGCCACTCGAGATAGAGAGTTAGAGAGTAAGAGGTACCAATCCAAGCAAGGAGATAATATCATCAAGGGACCACTGAAAGTGAAAGAGAAGGGAAATTATTTATATGTGACTGGAAATTCAATATTAAAGATTAAACAAAGGATACACCTCTACTCCTGTTCAAAAGGGAGGAGTGGGAATCGGACAATAGGTGAACCTATCTATTCCTATTGAAGAAAGAAAATAAGTAAATAGTAAATAAAATTTCAGAATTTTAGGTAGAGGTGTTAAAAGTATAGAGTTGTAATAAACTTTAGAAGGAACTAGAAACTTGGTCTTAATTCCATTTCTCCTTAAGAGCTTTTTCAGTTTTCTAGGTGGTGTTCCAAGCTCACACATCATTGCATGAACTTATATTTTAATTGACACCATGTGATTCTACTCATCAAATTACATAAAAATCAGATCAGCATTAAATTAGAAATGCACAAAATGAACAAAATATACCTTTATTAGGCTGTTAATATTATTAATATTGCTCAAAATTAATCTTAATTGACATAGTGTGTGAACCAGATGATAGGTAAATAATGTTGAATTATTATTATTATTATTATTTTTATTTTTTTTGATATCTGGCGTTTACACATTTCTTTCCGGGTCCTGCTCAGAGACCTAAGGTGAGAAATGGTATCATGACACTTTCCACTGCAAAAAAAAAATAAAATAAAATAAAATAAATTAAAATAAAAAATAATTACATAGATAAAGCCCTTCGTAAAATGTGAGCTGTACTTATCACAACAATTTTTTGTATCTCTTTGAGACATGGACTTCCAGGGATCCCTTCAATCAGCCTGCTGGAATTTTTTCCAACCAGTCCAAGGGCTCCAACTACAACAAGGATTATTGATGTTCCCATGTGCCACATTTTTGAGATTTCTATTTCATCGTCCTTGTATTTTGACAGTTTTTCGAATATCTTCAAAGATACATTGCAGTCTGCAGGGACTGCCATATCATTATTATTATTATTATTATTATTATTATTATATTGGTGATGTTGCTACCCTGATGTTATACCAGGCATAGTTTCCATGTTTTTCACCTTAATTGATTAGAGGTGTTAACATGCATATGTGGTAACCCTAGTTGGATGTTTTGCTGCATGATTGAATATAACAAAGTGGTAACACTGGTTCAATATTTTACTGCCTAAGAATGCCTAATGAAGATTAAATAATTAATTATCATTCAATTTGAACAGTGAAAAAATCAGTGAAACTAATCTTTGAGGAGAATAAGGAAAGAAAAATCAGATTAAAAGTAATAATTAATATCCATAAAATTAGTTTGAAGAAGTCTCCTGGAAGATTGAACCTTGAAATAAATCACGTAAAATTCATTAAGATTTAGTAAGACTTAATCTTTCCCAATCTATATTGATACCCCCAGAACAATACAACAAAGCTGTATGGTCTTCTGAAATTTCCCCAATTCTAAAGAAGAATTCTAAAGAAGAATTCTTGATATCTTTATACAAAAAAATCTTTGTCCAAAATGTCCCCTTTGTTAGCAAAATTCATGTGTAGGTTTGTAGGGATATTATTATTATTATAAATAAATAAAAAATAAAATATAAAATAATAATAATAATGAAAATTATAAATAAAATAAAACAATAACATATAAATGTATAAGCAAAATTAAATAAAAATTAAAAATAATAAAAAATACTCCCAGCATGCAACTGTTCCTGCTGGAAATATGGACATCTCGCCAAAAGACATTAATTTCAATCTCTTCACCTTTTGGTATGGCCAACACATGTCCAAATTCTCTCTGTGTTATTTGCTTGTAATACTACTGAGTAAATTCTCCCTTTTATCACATGTACCATAAAACAACCATAACCTAAAATTACACACACCAATACACACAAAAATATAAATAAATTGTATGAAAGTAACATACAATTTACTATGCTTTTCCTGTTATTTCTGTATGTTTTATTCCCGTGAACACAAGGCTAATTTCTGCTGCTATAATGTGAGTGAACACGACACACTGGTTCATTGTCTGTGATGGATGTTACTCTAAGGAAGTGTACGAAAGTTGTAATGCTGTTACGAACACACTAGAAAGCCTTACCAGTGAGCAAATCAAAGTACTATAGACTGGCCTGGAAACTCTCCTGATTTAAATCCAATCGAGAATCTGTGGTCAATCAGAAAAGAACAACTTTTATTGTGGAATGGACATACAAAGTACTAACATGTGAACTGGGTCAGGCTTGATTGGAAAAATATGAAAAAAATAAAATAATAATAGAATTATTTGTTTTGTTTCAATTAATTTGCACAAAGGTGTAAAATAATAATGATAATAAAATAAAACAATAACATTTAAACTTTGTTTAAAATAAATTAAATAAAAATTAAAAATAATAAAAAGTACTCCTAGTATGCGACAAAAACTGTTCCTGCTGGAAATACTGACATCTTGCCAAAAGATGTTAAATTCAATCTCTTCAGTATGAAACTTGGTATGGCCAACATATGTCCAAATACTCTCTGTGATATGGCTTGTAATACTATGGAGTAAATTCTCCCTTTTATCACATGTACCATTAAAACAATTGTAAGCTAAAAAATACGCACACCAATACACACAAGAAAAATATAAATAAATTGTATGGAATTAATATACAATTTATCATGCTTTTCCTGTTATTTCTGTACGTTTTATTTTCAGTCAAGTATGTTTTTATGTCCATGAAAATGAGGCTAATTTCTGCTGCGATGATGTGAGTGAACCCCAACAACATTTTGGTGACTGCCAACATGTATAAGTAAAACCACCTATTTACCCACAGGCTTCAGCCTGAGTACATTCTAAAAAGGGTGTTACTGAACAAAAAAGGTTATATGAATATCTACCAAAAATATGCAAAAGATTAATGGCAGAAATATGAACGCTTGCTGAAATAATATGCAACAAATGCATCTGGGAACAGATGAGTAGAGAGAAAACAACAAGAAAAATGGAAGAAATGGTTCTCTAAAAAAGAATTCTCTCTTTGATGCTGCTACTTTTTTACTTAACAAACCCAGGCCCAAATAGACAAGAATACAGTGCAAGGATCAAAATCCTTTATTTCACTCCAAATTACAGCTGCCATAAAATCACCAATCAGGCTATATACAAAGATTAAGGATTGTTTTCTTTAAGATCCTCATCTGATCCTCCAGACCAATGATTCCCAACATGGGGTGCATGCCCCACCAGTGGGGCAGGGTAATATTTTGGTGGGGCATGCATAATATGTGCACGCTTCGGCTTACTATATCAACAGAATAAGAGGGCAGAGTTCAAGAATGAGTTATTAACAGTGAATTGTTTTCTACTGAGCTCAAATTTCATTTTGCATTATTATTTCATGATTAAAATGATCAAAGTATATTACAGAAGAAGCTTTCATCCAAATATTTTATATTTCTGCCTTTCAGTTCTCTATTATATGTTTTGAAATGATATTTATTTAACTGTCTTTATGTTCACTATTTACATTATTCAGACTATTGTCCTCATCTTTGTTGCCATATTTATCACAATGTTTTGGGTTACTGAAGACATTAGGTTTATAATACCCAGAAATTCATACACAGATGTCCTCAAGGACAAATAGCACAGTGGATAAAGGCATTAGTTAGATCCAGTGACAGGACCCAAAGAGTGTGAGTTATATTTGGTTAAGGCATTAGAGAACTTGGAGAGGGGAATTAACAGGAGATAACTGATAACTGATGTACATTAGACATGGCATGTGGAACTAGAACAGTCTACGCCAGCGAGCAAAATAATGGGTTCAGTTTGACATTCCACCCACCTGAAGAAGACTGGAGTGTACAGCAGCTGAAACATTGTGATGAATATGGCAACAAAGATGACGACAATAGTCTGAATAATGTAAATAGTGTACATAATACCTCATCTCAGAAATATAGACAGATGTCTTTATGTTTTTTAATTTTTTTCTTTCCTGGATGCCATGGTCTTTCAAGGCTTGTTTAGAGACTAAGTTAATGGCCTTTTAAACTTCCTTCACATGAAATGTAGTAAAATTTTGAATATGTAAGAATTAAATATTATGGGGGGGGCCACCAGAATTTTAGAAATACCAAAGTGGGGCATGGCTCAAAATTGGTTCGGAACCACTGCTCTAGACTGGTGCTGCAGTATTGCAAAGAGATAATACACAATAAATTACTTGAAGATTTCCAACAGCAACTACAAAAAGGGGTCATACACATAAATGAAAGATAAAATAATGATATAATCTAGCTATTAATTTTCCAGACTGCCAAAAACAAAAAATCTGGAAGGAAAACTACTAGAAACAGTGATAATTGGTGAATTTGAGAATATAAATTTTTAGTACAAAGATAAATTTCAACTAACATTGGCACTAAATGTTTGCTTAATAAATGATAAGGAAGCAGCTAATATCCACTTTGCAATTAGAAACATTTAGAAACTTTAAAGTTTTTTCAATGCGAGAGCAAAAATGAAAATCATGAGTCAAAATTTAAATCATGTTTAATGGATGTCAGTGTGAGTTCAATACCCGGTTAAGGCAGTGGAGAACTTTCAGAGGGAAAATTAACAGGAGATAACTGATAACTGACATCCATTAAACATGGCACATGGAACTAGAACAGTCTACACCAGTGAGCGAAATAAAGGTGTTCAGTTCGACATTCCAACCACCTGAAGAAGGCCGGAACGTACAATGGCCGAAACGTTGTAATAAATATGGCAACAAAGTCCGAATAATGTAAATAATGTACATAATACTTCATCTCAGAAATATAGACAAATCAATCCATATTTATGATTTTTGCATAGTTCCCAGTATGTTGCTGCTCCTGCTCCATCTGCTATATTTCTTCTCTTTTGATGCATATAGAATTACAGTTGAAGTAGGATTTATTGATTCTTGAATTTGAATAATTGGTCTGAAGATATTGATCTTCAATAGATTTATTTGGTTTGTGCTATATTATTTTATTTTGTTAGTCAATTATTTTTGACAGCTTCCATTTTATCACCGGAACATATCTTTTGTCTCGTGCTAAAATTTGCCATCAGTTAAATGGATAATATCAATCTTATTCTCTTTATCATTGTTAAGCAAGTGGAATGAAAAGGTAGATGTGAATTATTATTATTATTGTTTTTTTCCTCATGTAATGGCCTAATAAGTCACAATCAAAACTGCTTAAGAATTCTGTGATTGTACATTCGAGAAACATTTAACAGCCGATAATTTGCAAAATGCGCAACAACTAAAAAAGAAAGTTTTTAGAAAACATGCTGTCAGCAATAATCAATTAGGTTGATTGAACTGTAATCTGTATTGATCAGATCTTTTGGGGTGTTCGGTTAGTTCAAGTGAGAAGAAATAGTTTAGATTAGCTGTACAATTGATAAAGAGCTTCAGTGGATTCTCATATATAAATAAAATGTATGTTCATATAAATATATATGTACATATGAGTACATGTATAGATGCAAATATTATAAGTATATATGGATGGCTAAAGGTTTGCTTAAGTAAAGTACATAAGCGAACACACAAACATATATATATATATATATATATATATATATATATATATATATATATGTGTGTGTGTGTGTGTGTGTACAGGGTGTCTATAAAGTTCATATGCACTTTAAAAAATTATAACTTTATTTGTATTTGCGATAGAAATAATCTGTAAAAAATGTTATAAAGTTTAATGTACCTAGTTTTAAGTATAGCTAAAATAACTAATGTGATTTCAGGCATTACTGTAAATCAGTTGGCAAATGTTTTCCGTGAACTGCAAAATCGTATTACCCTTTGTATTTCTAATGATGGAGGACATGTGGAAACCTAAATAAAATTTCAATAAAACCTTAAAAAATATAGATTTACTTCTTTCTAATCCTTTTTACAAATTATTTCTATCGCAAATACAAATAAAGTTATAAATTTTTTAAAATATACATAAACTTTATGGACACCCTGTATGTGTGTATATATATATATATATATATATATATATATATATATATATATATATATATATATATACTTATATATATATATATATATATATATATATATATATATATATATATATATATATATTATACACCATCCAAAATTACCTCATATGGGGGGTGGGTATAGATGTATTTCAACCGAAAAAAGAAGTATGTTAGTCTTATTCAACCCCGGTGTATAGACTGTGTTTGTGTTAGAATTAGACATTTAAAATTTAACTTTGACAGCAGTTGAAAGATTGATACGAAATTTATCCATTTCAATGTTTCAGTCAAACAAAATGCCTGGGGTTGAATAAGACTAATGTACTTCACATTGGTTTTAACAGACCTATACCCTCAACCCCAGATGAGGTCATTTGGGATTTTGTGGTATAATTTATATGCTCTGTTATAATACATTGAGTTCTTTTTATGGGTCAGTTTTAAAATTTTCTATTACTAGGATCTACTTGGATTATATACCAATGGATTTATTATCTGTACTATATATATATGTATATGTATATATATATATATAAATGGAAGAGTTTATAGTTGTTCCAATGAGAAAAAAGAGTATATATTGAAAAGAAGAGAGAAACTGCAAACGTTTTTGGTTGTAATGTGGATTTAAAAAAAAAATATATTATGTCTTATTTTCCATAACTTTGCGACACGTTTCCAGTCTCATGACCTTCGACACGCAAACAGTGGATGTTTCCACATATTATTAAAAGAAATTAATTTTTCTTAAGTTCTTTGATGTTAAACATTCTCAATATTAAACATTCTCTTTTTTGTGTGTTAGTGACACAAATGTCTTCCTTGAACTGGCAGTAAAAAAGTTCTTCTGCATAAAGGGTAATAAAACAATTAAGATTGGTCTCAGAAAGGGCGAGTAAAGATATCTGTATTCTTATCTTTTAATGACCATTGTGTGTTCTTAGATCTATTTCCATTTTTTGTGTTTTTGACTGCATGCATATGTATACATATATTCCCTCTGCATATACTGTCTTATTATAAGAAATTAATATACACACACACACATACACAGACATATATACATACATATATATATACATACATACACATGCACACACTTCCTATGTTGTGTAGGGTTTGCGCACATGCCTGTGAGTAGTCTATTGTTTTTGCCAATATGTGTATATATATTTGTGCCTCACGGATACTGTGCGAAGAAGAAGCAGTTGACAAGCGTCAACATGGAAAGGATCATTGAATAAATTGTAAATATTGAATTTGATTGAAAGAATAAACAGATATTATATACAAGGGAAAGGAAATATGGATGAATTATTAGGAGCTATAAAGGACATGAAATTGTGAATAGCCATGACCACCCATGACCTGAATGGATACAGCACATAGAAGAAGAAACGGTTGATAATGTCTCCATGGAAAGGATCATTGAATAAATTGTAAATATTGAATTTGGTTGAAAGAATAAACAGATATTATATACAAGGGAAAGGAAATATGGATGAATTATTAGGAGCTACAAAGGACATGAAATTGTGAATAGCCATGACCACCCATGACCTGAATGGATACAGCACATAGAAGAAGAAACGGTTGATAATGTCTCCATGGAAAGGATCATTGAATAAATTGTAAATATTGAATTTGATTGAAAGAATAAACAAATATTATATACAAGGAAAAGGAAATATTAGGTTGTCAAACATGAAATGACAAACTTTACAGGAAATGAATAAAATGTTTCTGAGATGTTAAATAACTAATTTATTTAGTTGAAATAGGCACCACGTTGATGAATGAATGTTCTTCAATGTATCTCTAAATTCTTGATTCCATCTTTAAAAAATTCTCATCTTTTGAAATGATAAACAGTTTGAATGCATCGATTACTTCTTCCTTATTGGAGATTACTTTATTGTGTATGAAATTTCAAAATGCTTAAATAAGTGTCAATCGATATGGAGGATGAGGCGAAATTGAATAATTCCGACTATGCAGCTGTCTAAGACAGTCAACTGAGAAGCATGCAGCGACGTGTTGTCATGCAGTAAAATTGGGCCTTCCCTATTCACAAGTCTAGGATGTTTCTATCCAATTTTTTGTGTATACATTCAATTTCTCCACATTACGAAGTTGCTGTTATTGCTTTCCTTGGAGGCAGGAATGAATAATGAATAACCCCTTTGAAAGACCACCATACAGTGACCATTAACTTTTAGGGTGCAGTGAAAGAATTGGTGATTCACCTGCATCTAACCACTGGCCTACACTCTTACTGTTGTCAAAGAGTATGTAATGAGTAACAATATATTGAAAGAAAAATTATCTAGAAAGAAAAAGAGTCAGGAATAAGTCAACAACCAACCAAAAAATGCATCATTACATGTCTGACAACCCAATATATATATATATATATATATATATATATATATATATATATATATATATATATATATATATATATATATATATATATATATAAGTTGTTGACTTATTCCTGACTCTTTTTCTTTCTAGATAATTTTTCTTTCAATATATTTTGGAAATAAATCTGATGATCCACTGTCCTTTGGAAGGGCTGTGGTGAAATAATTTATTATATGGAACCTTAAAGTAATCTGTTTTTATTTAAATATATATATATATATATATATATATATATATATATATATATATATATATATATACACACACACACACACACACACACACACACACACACATACACACACACACACACATGTGTGTGGGCATGTACATGTGTATGTGTGTGTGTGTGTGTGTGCATGTGTGCATGCATGTATCTGTTGATAGGATTATATTTCAATGTCTCTTTCGCTAATGAAGTAATTCCACTGCATTTTATCACAAAGATTTCCTCCATTTATCTGAGGCTTAGACTTTATTTTATTCAGGATGAATCATTTCATCTATCTATCTCAGTCTGTTTATATCTATCTATCTGTTTATCTATCTATCTATCTATCTATCTATCTATCTATCTATCTATCAGTTTCTTCATATCTATCTATCTATCTATCTATCTATCTGTCTAAGTCTATTTGTATGTATCTAAGTCACTTCATATCTATCTATCTATCTATCTATCTATCTCAGTCTATTCATATGTATCTATCTATTTTAGTTTCTTCATATCTATCTATTTAGCTAGCTAGCTATCATAAACACTTCATATGTAACTATCTATCTATCTATCTATCTATCTATCTATCCATCTGATAAGATATAGTTTTGATGCATGCTAATTATACAAGTAAAAGTGCTCAATATCATAGATGGTTTGTTTGTAAATATACAAGTGAACACTGAATATTGCACTTAAGCATGAACCCCTTGTCACATCTTGGTGTCAATCTCATTGTTGATTTTCATATATATATATATATATATATATATATATATATATATATATATATATATATATGAAAATAGAATAGTAATTATTGGTTATTGGAATTTATTCCGTTTAAACCAATCCTATACTTGTACATATATATATATATATATATATATAGATATATAGATATATAGATATATATACATATATATATATAAACATACATATAACAAATTATTTCTAATTCTAACAGTTAAAATATAATCCTTGAAAATGGGTTGGATAAAAAGAACATTCGGACAGTTTTTATATAATTTATCATCTGAAAAGAAAAACATTATTAGATTGCACGAGAAATTATATAAAAAACTAAATAAAACAACCTTGTCAGTCGTTTTTAATGAAATGTGTATGAATGAAGAATTGCTGCCTAAATACACAAATATATATATGTATATATATACATATGAACCTTTTTTTAAACATTTTTTGCTAAATATGGCAGACAAGGTAAACTTAATTAAATTTTTGTTTAGTTTTTCCTAGCATTCTTATGAATATATATATTCATATATCACATGTCTAGTCATACTGATGAGTTGTGGTACAGCGAAACAGTCAGTCTATGCATGACTATATATATATATATATATATATATATATATATATATATATATATATATATATATATTAAAATTGGCTACATGGTACTGCTGTTAAGCTTTATTCAATTTATTTAGTATATGTGACCACAATGTCTTGATTGTGTTTGTAGAATAAAAAACATTCCCATCACTCTAAATACAAATAAAAATCTATATATTCAGATAAAAATTAAAAGAAAACACTTCCTTCATTAAGTCAGTGACGACTGAACAATGAAAGGGTAAACATTACAAAAGACACAGATAAGTGTTAATTTTTGTGTTCTGGTTTTGATATTTTAAAAATTCCAACTGTGTGGGTCTAAGAAAAAATGGCAGACTCGGCTGGAAATGAACTACATCCTCAGCGGGCCAATAGCAGGCATGAAACCACCCCAGTCCCTGTGTTTGGGGAATGATACATTAAATGTTTATAACAATTTTCATTCCTGTCAGTGAACGCATATTTTCAAAAATTTCTCAAACATTCAGGCTAGTAAATGTAATTAATATTGTTTAATTATAAACAGTGCATTTATTAAATAAATTATATCTATAAAAATAACATATAAACAAAAAATATATTAAATAATTGTCACACTTTATCCATTTCATATATATATATATATATATATATATATATATATATATGGATGGATAGATAGATAGATAGATAATATTAGTCCTAGGCCTCATGAATTTAAACGTCCCACGAGGCTGGCATCCCGTTCCCACCCCTTCACAGTTGAAACTGTTAGATGTAGACGTTTCTTCTACTCCAATAGCTTCATGTCTCGCACATCTCGCCTGTGGAACTCCCTTCCTTATTCCTGCTTCCCTGACAAATACAAGCTCCATCTATTTAAGTGTAACGTCAATCGACATCTCCAGCTGCCTTGATCTATCCTCTTCCCTTCTCCACATCCTTTCACCTTTCATTCCCATCTGCTCTCGCTCCAAATCTTCTGTAACCCCCTAGCCTTGATCGATCCATTGTCTTTCTCCACCTCCTCTCCTTTACCATTCCTATCTGCTCTTCCTCCAAACCTTCTGTAACCCCCTGCGTACTAGTGGCTTCCAGTCTTGCTTGGGGTGATATGCTTAAAAAAAAAAAAAAGTGGTCAGTATACATATATATACATATATATATATATATAAAAATATATAAATAAACATATATATATGTATATGTATAAATTCC
Source organism: Acanthosepion esculentum (assembly GCA_964036315.1). Lineage (NCBI taxonomy): Eukaryota > Metazoa > Mollusca > Cephalopoda > Sepiida > Sepiidae > Acanthosepion > Acanthosepion esculentum. The sequence goes on from OZ038493.1 coordinate 8,732,012, forward strand.
CAAGAGGATAGAATCCAGGTAGAACTCAATGTCCAGGACAGATTAATAATATAATAAAAAAGATCAAATACTAATATTTCATAGTTATAATTTATTACATTGGAATCGTAATTACGATCCAATTCATCAGACCGACAAATTCAAAACACTAATTATTAATGGATTCCCTAATTCCATCATTGATCAACAAATTAAAATGTATCTCAATAAATTTAATAATACATCTAACAAAACTGATAATATTATTAATAATTGTAACCATAATAGTGTAGGTCAAAATAAACATAATACCATTAACTTAAACTATTGTCGCCAAATACATAATAATTACAACCAGGATGAAAGAACACTCAAAAACATAATAAGTAGAAATGTTAAACCCATTAATAATAATAAACAAATTAAGCTTATATCTTACAAAAAATTTAAAACAATTGACCACATAGACTCGAATATCCCTACAACGGTATTTAGTGTCCTCCCCACGAGGGACAGATGTGGCACAAGGCCGGGTTTAAAGTGGGGTACCCGAGCCCGTAGGCTCGGCCAAAAATAGCCCGTAGATCCCATATAAACGGGATCGGGTCGGTCAACCTCCCCGAACGAGGCTCTGCCCTTCGGCGGAACCTCGTCTGGGTTCCTCTCTGCTCAAAGGCAGAGAGTTCGACCAGTAACTCCTCAACCGGGGTCGAGTCTTCAACTACAACTACACAACTAAATCCTCTACGAAAAACCAATGTAGTGTATCAATTTACATGCCCGTTCAGAGATTTATCTATGATAATAATAAAGCCACTACATATATTGGTTTTACTACAACCACACTCTCCCATGGACTTACCTGTCACCTTTCTGGTTTTAGTTCCATTAAACAACATTTCTTAGAAAAACATAGCCATGTACATTTAATGTTAGACAGATATTAGTTGATAACACAACACTACTCACACATACAAACAGTAAAAAGAACCTTCAGATATTTAAGGCCGTCTACATTAAAACAAAGCAACAAAATAACATTTCAAACCAGTCAATACATATTACAATGTATTTAAACACATGGTTCAGTTGATAACATTTCTTTTTCTCATGTGGTCATGTACAACGTCAAAGAACCAATGTCAAAGAACTGGATGACGAATTTAAAACCTGTGTCTGCTATTCCGCGACTGTTATCGTCATATAACAAACTTCTATATAAAATAACAGGATTTTGTCTTTGACGGT
>OZ038493.1:8735738-8815738 GCA_964036315.1 Acanthosepion esculentum
ATTAGATTTAGATTTCTAAATAGGTAATTTTTTACTTTTAATTTTAATTTCAAATTTTATAAATCTTTTAATATCTATGATAACCTTGCTTCGTTGTCAATTTTTTTGAATTCCCTTATACTTGTATTTTGATTGGTCATTCTAGCTTATGTAACAGCGTTTACCCCTAGCGAAGGATTGTTAATTAATTTGAAACTTTTAAAACCATTTATTCTACATTCAACATCATCACTTGATAAGACACCAGAAGTGTTGAAACGAAATGGCTATTTTTGTAGTGATTTTATAACATATTTATGTTATAATATTTAAATAAATGATTATATATATATATATATATACACATTATGAAACAGACAAAGTCCGACAAAAAAAGAACGTATAAACACAAAAAATGTCTTATATGTATATCTACAAGTTCTCCACCGACTTAACCAGGTATTGAACTCACATTCTTTGAGTCCTGTCACTGATGCCTTTATCCACTGTGCCATGTGTCCTCAGAACACAAAGAGTGTGAGTTCAATACCTAGTTAAGGCAGTGGAGAACTTGGAGAGGAGAATTAACAGGAGATAACGGATAACTGACATCCATTAGACATGGCACGTGGAACTAGAACAGTCTACCCCAGTGAGTGAAATAAAGGGTTCAGTTCGACATTCCAATCACCTGAAGAAGGCCAGAGCGTACAATGGTCAAAACATTGTGATAAATATGGCAACAAAGATGAGGATGATAGTCCGAACAATGTAAATAGTGTACATAATACCTCATCTCAGAAATATAGACAGATAAAGTGAAAAATGTTTATTGGCTAGAAAAGAAAGAAAAGAAAGAAAAAAGAAAGGCAGTGAGAGAGGAAGAAAAATAAACAAAGACAAAAAGAATGGGGAAGATAAAATTGAAACATACATTCATGGTGTCGTAATGTTATGTTCTATCAATTCACGTAATGGCTTGACTTAGTAACTTAAAAGTTAGAAGGGTTTTCTGTGTTTGTTGTCGGCTTCAAGACATCTAGCCCTAGTTGAGTCTAGAGAAAAAAAAGGAAAGAGCTGAAGGAGAAAATGAGACCGAGGAAAATAGAAGTGAAAGGAAGATGAGGGTGAAGGAAGAGAGAAAGAGATAACAGAAAAAAAGAAAGCGTGATAAATGAAGGAAAGTGAAAAATGTTTATTGGCTAGAAAAGAACAGAAAGAAAGAAAAAGAAAAAAGAAAGGCAGTGAGAGAGGAAGAAAAACAAACAAAGACAAAAAGGATGGGGGAAATCAAGAATGTAAAACAGAATGAATTAATGTTATACAATAAAAGGAAACTTTGCTTTTCGACTCAAGATGTTGTCATATTCAAGGACTTATGTCTGTTGATATAAAAACTCAGTGTCAGTTTCGAAAGGAGTGGATATCTTTAAGGAAGATCTAATATGGCCACGATCCCATTATGGCAAAGAACCCAATATGGCAAAGATCTCAATATGGCAAAGATCCCAATATGCCAAAGATCTCAATAATATCTCAGGAAATTAAAAAGAGAAGAAAAGAATGACAAAAAGAAAATATCTGAACAAAAAGTAAAAACAAAAATTCAGGTAAAAAGATTTAATGCCAATGTTGAAATTGTACGAATGCAGTTTTAGTTGGATGTTGTAATAACTAACATAAAAGCACTTGAGAATGTGTGGGTGGTACCAGTATATAACTTATATGCTAACATTTTCTTCTCTTGCACTTCTCGCTTGTGGAACTCTCTTTTTGCTTCTTGCTTTCAAGTCAATTTTGATCCTCAAGTATTTAAAAGAAATGCCAATCATTATCTTAAGTTCTGTTCTTTTAATGTTCTCTTCCATCATAGTGTTTTTTTAACTCATATTATCTCACAGTTATTAAACCCTTGCTTCTTAGGGGCTTTATTGCCTTGCTTGAGGTGAAATGGTTAAAAAAAACCAAAAAAGATTTAGCACAATTTTGGATGTTAGGCATCAGGATGATTTTGAGGAATCTGATTTTTCTGTCTTTTGTGAGGTTTCTGTTTCTCCAGATATGTTTTATAGTCTATTAATACCAGTCTGTTCCTTATTAATTTGTCCAATCTGATATTAAAGGAAATTGTATGGTCAAGGCGGGTGAAATCCTGATACCATTTCAATCTTTGACAGGTCAGTGAAGATGGAAGGTGAGTGATACACTTAATTTGTTTCAGGGATATTTTTTAAAGGTTGACCATGATGGCGAAGGGTGCTGTCACCTTTGTTAGAGGGATACTTATATTTGTGCGGCTAAAGCAGCATTATCTGTGAACAGCTCTTTGACCAAATGCAGTAGGCTTTGAAATGATTTAAACTGAACAGTTTACAGTTTTTGTGTGTCTGTGTGTTCATGTTATTGCTAACATCCATCTCCACTGAAATCAGTTTCAACATTGTGTTAAACATATTTACAAAAGTGTAGAAACCAACAAACAGAGCTACTTGATACTGTTTACAATTTAAAACTGTTTGGATAATGTTGTAACCTAGGGAAGGTTACTGAATAGAATAATCAAACGAAGGTTGGTAATGAACGATAATACTTAGGACACGAACAACACATAAGATTCACCAACAGCGCATAAAAGAAATAGTCAACTGCTAGAAGTGAGTCAAGTGAATTCCACAATGAATCTCCAACTGCAGACCAACATACAGTATGTACTACTATATTTATATGAATGGGGATATACCCATTATCGGCGGAGGTATGATACAACAGATAATTCACTGTCTTATCTCACTTTTCAAAGCTGAGCCTTGCTGAGTTTTTTAATCATTTCCATCCAAGCAAGGCGATAGAACAACTAAGTTGTATGGGAATACTGAGAATTAAAGAAACAGAGAAAAATTTTTGAGAGAAAAACAACAAAATGAACAGGATTTAACGAAACAAGGAAAGTAAAAAGATGAAATAAATATATATATATATATATATATATATATATATATATATATACTAGCAGCATGGCCCAGTGTTGTCCGTGCTTGATTCAAAAAACTCATACAGCAATCGCTATCACTTGACTTAAAATATTTTTGCCCTTCCTTGCCTTTAAAGGAGTGCCCTTTGCCGTGCTGATGTTGCTACATGCCTTACTTCTTGCCTATCTCACATTGCGAATTTTTTCTAAGCTCTATACTAAACATTAAATCTGTTACAAAAAAAGAACTAAACGAAATAAAAACAAAACGATCAGATTTAAAAAAGGACTCGTAACTGGAAAAAACGAATGAAAAAAGAATGTTAACAACAAATGCTTTTTCACACCCAACCCAGTTCTGCGGAATCAGAATCAACGTTGAGTTTAAGCAAGCGAATGAGCCAATTGGAGTAAAGTGCCATGCAGATTTAAATTTTTCCCACTTGTGACGAATGCAGCAATCAATTTTTTTTGCATGCTAGCATGCTAGTTAACATTCATTTCAGTCAGCTGTTGGCTCTCACGCTGGCCAATAGAATCTTCCTGCCTATTCGTGGCAGCCAGCTATAGGCTCTCACTCAGGCCAGTAGAAAATGGCCGCAAACTACATGAAAACTGCCGTAGAAGCATGAAAAAATCGATTATTTCCACTATCGATGGAAGTTGGAAAATTCAAAGTTGGTCTTGGCCTTCCCGTTAACTTGGAGCATGTGCACGTAAATTTTGGTGCAAATCCGTCGAAAATTGCAGCCGTGCATTCGTTACACACACAAACACATCCTGCCTTTTATAGATAGAGATATATATATATAACATTCTATATAAAATGGCTGCAAGGAAGCTTTAAGGTGAATAGAAACTACAAAAAAAATTATACTTACAATCAGGAAGAGACAGGACATTTCTGAGGCACTTAATAAGAAAACCTAGCAAAGTAGGCGTGTCACTAGCACACAGGGAATAGAGGGAAGGATAAAAGTCAACAGAAGATGGCAGTTGATGCTTCATTTACATTTTTGAAGATTGCAATTATCAGGGAAGCAAGTAAGAGGAAGGGAGTTCCAAGTTCGAGAAAAACTGCTGGAGAAGAAGTAGCAATTACATTTAATTATTTCAACAGTAAAAGGGTGGGACCTAGATGCCAATCCAGTAGTACGCTTAAATTCATGTAGTTGAAGCACCAGGTAAAAAAGACAGAGGGAAGCCACATTACATTTGTGAGAAGCTGACTGAAGTTGAAATGCCAGATAAGGATCAATTATATTGCAGATCCTTCTTTGGATTTTGTTAAGAACCTTGAGATGAACAGCAGGGGCACCAGACTAGATTTTTCAATAGTATTCAGTGCATGGAGGAATGGTAGGTTTGTAGATGTGTAAGATGGACTCTGACAAGAAAATCTTTCTGGCATGACAGAGAGAACCAACTCTCCTTGCAGTAGATGCAGCTATTGATTCAATATAGTTGTTCCACCTCAAGTCAGTAGAAAACATGAGGCCAAAAAGATGCAGTGAGGTGCTCTACCGGAGTCAAACATCAACCATGCTGATGGTAGGCTTAGGGAATTTAACACTCACAGGATATATTGAATCTGAGAGAAATAAGGGGAAAGCAGATATTGTACTTTATAATTCTGAGTGGATGTATACACAAAAAATGGCAAAGATAGATAGTAAAGAGTTAAAAGTTTTGTAGAGAGAAAAAAAGAAAGGAAGAAATCCATGATTGCCCATATTCTGAAAGGACGTAGCATATAAAAGGTACATATGTAATGGTGTTTGATAAAATAGAGCACAAAGAATTATCAGAACTGCTAGGCCACCTTGACATATTTGGGAAGGATATTAGAATAATCCAGAACCTATATGGGGGATCAAACCCCTGGAATATTGATAGAAAATGAATTCAGTAACTGTCTATATTTCTAAGATTAGGTATTGCAATTATTTACACTATATACATTGTTCAGACTGCTGTCCTCATCTTTGTTGCTGTATTGACAACTGAAGGACACTTGGTCCAGTGGATAAAAGCATTGGTTGAATCCAGTGACTTGACCCAAAGAGTTGTGAGTTCAATGCCTGGCTACAGCTGGGGTGGACAACAACTTGGAGAGCTGAGTTACTAAAAGGAAATAACTAAAACTGAGATATCCAGAAAAGGTATGACATGCAGAACCAGAACACTCTACCACGATGGCTTAATTAAAGGATTCAGTTTAAAATTCCTACACTCATCACCTGCAGAAGGCTGGAGCATACAATGGCCGAAACGTTGTGAATCTGACAATAAATATTAGGACAACAGTCGGAACAATATAAATAGCATATATAGATACAATACATGGCCCAGTGGATAAAAGCATTGGCTGAATCCAGCGACTTGACCCAAGGTGTTGTGAGTTCAATACCTGGCTACAGCTGAGGTGAAGAAAAAATTGGAGAGTTGAGTTAAAAGGGAAATAATTGAGACATTCAGAAGAGGCATGCCACGTGGAACTAGAACAGTCTACCTTGGTGGATGAAATAAAGGGTTCAGTTCAAAATTCCAACCACCTGAAGAAGGTCAGAGCTTACAACAGCTGAAACATTGTAAATATGGCAGGGAAGATGAGGACAACAGTTCAAACAATGTAAACAGTGTAAAATTCCAACCACCTGAAGAAGGCCAGAGCTTACAACAGCTGAAACATTGTAAATATAAAAAGTGGTGTAAGACAAATATGTATCTTTTCATGAGACTTATTCAACCTAAATGGTGAGATTCATTATTGGTGGCCACAATGTTAATAACATAAGATATGCAGATGACACAGAGTTGATTGCAGATGTAAAAAGGAAACTACAAGAATTCCTACTACAGAAGGTAATGAAGAAAAGCAATTAGAAAGAATTAAGCATCAATTGCTAAATGATAGAATGTATAATTATCAGCCCAACATACGAATTACAAATTGGAGATACCAAACCCAAGCATGTACAATTATTTAAATATTTGGGAAGTGTTTTAACAGAAGACAGAAAGTGTGACACTGAGATCTGAAAATATATTGGGATAGCAAAAAGATGCCTTCCAAAGGTAAAAAACAGGAAAACTTCATTAGAAATTAAAATGTTATGTAATATTTGTCTGTCTGTATGACAGTGAATGCTGGTCAAAGATGAAGAAAACACCTGAGGCAACAGAAACGTAGTTCTACAGAATGATGCTGAGAATATTGTAGACTGAACATGTGAACAACAAGAAAGATTTCGAGAAAATGGAAAGTCAAAAAGTATTTATCTTTAACAAAAGGAAAGAGATGAAATTTCTTGGGTGCATTATGAGGAAAGAGGGTTTGAAAGATTTGACACTCATAGCATAAACTGAAGGTAAATGTAACAAAGGAAAACAACACATAACTTTCCTAAAAAGCTTGTGTAAATGGTTGTCAGAACAAAGAGAGTTAAGAAAAAGATAAAATTTACTAAGAGCTTCAAAGGACAGGTAGAGAGTCATGATCACCAATAACCTGAAAGGACAAGATGCATAGAAGAACTGATGCAAAATTAATTCAGTATAAAAACATTCTCCATCAGAAAGATCTACAAATCCCAATAGTAACATCATATATATTATGTATTATATACAGGGTGCTGTGGGTAAATTGTCGCCATTTTATATTTTGAATTTCCCGCATGAGTGTTGGTTGTTTTTGATTTTATCGCCTGCACAGTATAATAAGTTCAGTTGGGCACCATCTTTGAGGAAAAGAGCACCATGATGCAATTTGCTGTGCCAGAAATATGGAAACGGCATGCTGTACTGCTTGGCATTTGTACCAGAAGCTCAAATACAAACATTTCAGTGTTTGGGTGTTAATCAGAGGACAGTGCAGAGTATTCAGAAAGAGTTGGATGAGTCTAATGGTGATTACAAATGTGTTTGGAGTGATCACTAATGATGGCTACGTTATGCCTCCATTCATCTTCCCACAGGGTCTTAGACTCGATGCAGAGGCCTCCATCAAGTGCCTTGAGGAGTTAATGCTGCCCTAGGTCAAGAGAGTGGCTGTGGGAAGACTGTATGACTGACAACAGGACTCTGCACCATACCACAATGGAGGAGAACCCAGTCATGGCTGTCAGATAATTTCTGTGACCACATCACCCCTTGCATCTGGCCACAACTCCCCAGACTGCCACCCCTTTAATTATTATGTATGGGGTACAGATGAGTGAGAGACCAACAGAACTCCTTGTAACACCAAAGATGAACTGAAGGCAAGCAGTAGAGATGCAGGAGATTCTGAAGTCATCTAGGTGCCATGGTTGAAGCCAATGGCGATTTTATTGAATAAATTTACTCTTTAGTATTTCAAGATATTTTTGTGTAATTTTGGTAAATATATCTGTTAAAATGAGATGTCAGTGCTATTTTCATTTTTGCATAATTTAGATGAAAATTTATACATCACACCCTGTATAGATGTATAAATCTTTATAGTTTTATATTTTATCCAAGTTGTATCTATGGAAATTGGCAATAAAAGTAAGTCACTAAAATTGTATCTCTACCTAAACATCTAATACTCTAGCAAAAAAAAAGTAGATCTACTAATTCAAAAATAAAAGTCAAGACCATTAATATATATAATACATTATGGTATTTTAGCAACAAGCTTTTGATGTGTTATGTTTTACTTGAAAAGAAATTAAATTTTAACAATATAATGTTACAACATGAAGATATACTTTTGTGAAATTATAGCAATGCAGTTATCATGAAAAAATGTTTTTTTTTAAAGTACCTGAGTTCAAACTATCAGAAAACCTGTTTTAATTTTCTTTACATTTTTGAGAAGAAAATACGATATAATCACACCTGAAGAAGATAATCTTTTAACACATTATGACAACGAAATACTGCAAATAAATATTTTTAATAATCTTTTAAACTTTTCATTGCAAAATTATGGAAGTATAATGGCATCACAATATACATACATACATAGCCTGTTAAAAGATTTGTTATAATGATCTGAGGCAAGGTTTTACAAGCTCAGATGCTCTTCCTGATGCCCAACTCAGACACTCATGGTAGTCTAAGTAAACTAAGTGTTTTTACTGAGACACTATCACTAGGAATGTTGCCATTCATGGCTTGAGATCCCATTCTGACCTTATATATATATATATATATATATATATGTATATATATATATATATATATATATATATATATATATATATTTAGTTTACGAAAAACTAGGTAATCCGTATGGGTAGACCCAAGGAGGATAAAATCCAGAGAGCTCAATGTAAATCAGAGCTGATAATTTAAATAAAAATAAAAACAGACCACTTTAAGGCTCCATGTTTTTTAGTCTCTCTCTCTCTCTCTCTCTCTTTCTCTCTATCTATCTATCTATCTATATATATATATATATATATATATATATATATAGACTAAAAAACCTAATGAGCCAGAACCTGCTTACCTAGGTTTCACCAAATAGATCATCAGCATAAATCTGACGATGTGTTAGGTTAAACCAAGAGAGGTTCTGGCACATTAGGCTTTTAGTGTTTGCTCTGCTTCGTGCATTGAGCACATTTGCACTTTAATTTAAGTTACTCTGTCAGTGTTTTACTTTTGTCTAGACATTGGCGGTGCTGGGTGATTATTTTTACATGCCATGGATGTTTTTAGTCCTTTTTTTCCCCCTGATATCAGTTTGTTTAATATTTTTTATTTATAAATTGTACTGTCTGGGTTTCTGTATTAAAATAAAAAATATAATAAAAATATATATCTATATCTATAGATAGATAGATAGATAGATAGATAGATAGATAGATAGATAGATATGAACAGATTAAAATAGATTCATAGATATGAACAGATTAAAATAGATAGATAGATAGATAGATATGAACAGATTAAAATAGATAGATAGATACATATGAACAGATTAAAATAGATAGATAGATATATATGAACAGATTAAAATACATAGATAGATAGATAGATAGATATGAACAGATTAAGATAGATAGATAGATATGAACAGATTAAAATAGATAGATAGATAGATAGATATGAACAGATTAAGATAGATAGATAGATAGATAGATAGATATGAACAGATTACGATAAATAGATAGATAGATAGATAGATATGAACAGATTAAGATAGATAGATAGTTAGATAGATAGATAGATAGATAGATAGATATGAACAGATTTAGATAGATAGATAGATATGAACAGATTAAGATAAATAGATAGATAGATAGTTAGATAGATAGATAGATAGATATGAACAGATTTAGATAGATAGATATGAACAGATTAAGATAGATAGATAGATATGAACAGATTAAGATAAATAGATAGATAGATAGTTAGATAGATAGATAGATATGAACAGATTTAGATAGATAGATATGAACAGATTAAGATAGATAGATAGATATGAACAGATTAAGATAAATAGATAGATAGATAGATAGATAGATATGAACAGATTTAGATAGATATGAACAGATTAAGATAGATAGATAGATAGTTAGATAGATAGATAGATAGATAGATATGAACAGATTAAGATAGATAGATAGATATGAACAGATTAAGATAAATAGATAGATAGATAGTTAGATAGATAGATAGATAGATAGATAGATAGATAGATATGAACAGATTAAGATAGATAGATAGATAGTTAGATAGATAGATAGATAGATAGATAGATATGAACAGATTTAGATAGATAGATATGAAGAGATAAGGTTAGATAGATAGATAGATAGATAGATAGATAGATAGATTATTTCTGCTAATTTTTAGCATAATGTGTTCATCCTCATGAATAACCTTGCCTGTATTGATATTAAAGGATGAGATAAATGTGCTATGGCTGTTTAAATTTCTTTTCTTTTCATAAGTACTTTCAACCTTGTCCAAGATCATTTTCCGATTTGCAAGTAGTACAAAACTATATGTTGTTCAGGGGTACAAATATTTATGCAAAGCTCTGCGTTGATATCCATTACCATTATTTTTTATTATCCTATTAAATGCAAACAGTTGACAATGTACAATTTGCCTCAAAAAAGAAATCTAATGTCACTGACAAAACTAACCTGGCCGTTTGTCTCAAAAAGGACCTCCAATCGGTTGTGGACTGGGGCAGGAATTGGCTGGTTAACTTTAACGCCTCAAAAACAAAACTGCTCTCTATTACTCACCAGAGAGAACCATCCCTGCCCCCCATTAGAATGTCTGACGCTCAACTCCCCAAGAGCACCTCTTTGCGACTGCTCGGTCTCACATTGTCCACTGACCTGAGATGGAACGAATACATTGAGTCAATAGTTTTGTCCACCGCTAGGAAAGTTGGCTCCCTGTGCCACGCCAGGAAGTTTTTCTCGCCGGAGTCAATCCTTCAAATCTACAAATCAACCATTCGCCCTTGCATGGACTATTGCTGCCATATATGGTCTGGATCCCCTTCTAATTGTATCAAGGTCCTTGATAAAATCCAAAGAAGGATATGCAATGTAATTGGCCCTGATCTGGCATCTCATCTGCAGCTGCTCTCTCACAGACATGCTGTTACCTCCTTCTGTCTTTTTTACAAATACTTTCATGGTAACTGCTCCGATGAGCTGCTTTCGCTGGTTCCCAGACTTCATGAATTTAAGCGTTCAGCTAGGCTGGCGTCTCGCTCACACACTTTCACTGTCGAAACTGTTAAATGTAGCCATCTCTTCTACTCCAATAGCTTCATGTCTCAAACTTCATGCCTGTGGAACTCCCTCCCGATTTCTTGTTTTCCTGATAGCTATAATCTCCAACTATTCAAATGTAATGTCAATCAACGTCTCCAGATGCCTTGATCTATCCCCTAATCTTCTCTTCATCCTTTTTTCTATCACTCCTCTTTGCTCTCACTCCAACTCTCTGTAACCCTTGCATGCTAGCAGTTTCCCTCCTTGCTTGGGTTGAATGCTTAAAAAAAAAATGAACTCCTATAAAGATCTCATTTTCCCTGTGACAGGTCTTGGTTTTTCATCCATTTGGGTGCAATGCCACCGTCGTCATCAGCAGAAAAGTTACTGAGAAAGACACCTCCCCGTCCATGCAGAATGTTACAAGCAAATGGAATAAAAGATGTTATTTGGCCTAAAACTGCACATTACTTGTTTCCACCGATGCAAATTTGTCAATGATAACTGCCCACCATTGCAACTTATTGCAATGTTGAGCAGTTATCATCTTGAACACCAATTCCTGTACGTTCACAAAAGTTAAGCAAAGTTGAGTCTGGTCAGTACCTAGATGGGTGATTACTTGGGAATACCAAGTGGTGTAAGCTTGGATATGTGGGTGGTGTAATAGATAATGGCTTGGAATTGTTAATCAGAGAGCAGAACTCCAATTCCAATTGGGTCCGTTATCTTCACTTACATGCAAATACCCTTGAGAAAGGTATGAATTCCCCACTATGGGTTAATTAGTAAAAGTTATATCATTAATCATTACCTCCAATGTCACAAGATGATTACAATGAGTAATGCTTAATTAATGAATATTATGCTACAAATTCAATGTTCAGAGTTCAGTGGTATCATGGTATGCACATGGCTTAAAACTGTCGTCCATGGCACCATCTACCACAAAGTCTTACCTATGGTACATGCCCTACTTACAATACTCTTGATGCATGTGGATGTTATGTGTATTTTTAGGTGAAGATTCATATTTAATATATAAACAAAGAAGGTAGAATAAACATACAAACGCTATGGATATTTATTTCATTTACATAGGCTGTATTGAAACAAAGTTAAAAGGTCTCTTGAATATGTCTGTTTTCTTTTTTTGATTCAGGATAAGAACAGGTAAAAACTGTCGAACTCAAGTCAGCTTTGCACTTAGTTGGAAAGACCAAACATCTACTTCATTAGCAGGGCTGCTAAAACACATTCCATGATGTTGGTAATTGGAAAGAATTTCATCATTATTCGGCCAGGAAGACTGATATTCCCCAGTGGGAATGCTATTCCTATGTAGTTCACATCTTGAAGTCAAGATGAGAAAAAAGAAAGATTCTTTCCTTTCCTGAAATAGGGTCATAAAATATCACATGTGACCAGAAACCGTTTTCGATTTATTTATAACTTGTATCATGGAAAAATTAATTAATTAATTAATTATTTCTATTCATTATTATTATTTTATTTATTGGTTTTATTCCATTTTCCCCACATACACCCCTGGTTTTATTGAGTACGGTTTTATATATATATATATATATATATATATATATATATATATATACGTCAAAACAATCCTTATTCCCCATAGCTGAACATTTTAATCAACCAGGACACTCATTAGAAAGCTGTAAATGTGTATCGATAGATTCTGATTTCAGTTCCACATACACACGCAGAAAAAAAAGAAAAATACTGGATTTTAAAATTAAATACATATAAACTAGGGTTAAATAAAGACTTGGGTATTTTAAATCTTTATAAATATTTCAGTAGTTAAACAAAAAAATTTTTGTTAGATATAGTTAAAAAAAAATTTTTTTAAACAACATCTAAAATATTACTACAGTTAGATTTACGTTAGAAATATTCAAACACAGTTGCATTCCATATCACGTGACGTCTGCGTCTCGCAACGGACGCTACTTAATGTAAACAAACTTCTGCAAACAGCCATTTCTGATGAAAGATCGGGGCCGATCTGAAATATCAAATATATATATATAAAAAAATATAAATAAATACTTTCACAAAAAAAACATGCAATTTTTTTTTAATTTGCAACTTTTCAGTTATTTTTTCCATATTATATATATATATATATATATATATATATATATATATATATATATATATATATATAAAGCAGACTTGTACTTTGGTAATTTTAGTCATCTGATTATGCTATTTAGAGTTATGGTGACTTCATCCTTGAACGTAACAGATATTTTATCCTGCCCAACACCTGACGAGGCGATCATTGAGCCATTCAGGTAGAACAAAGCCTGCCCTGTTTCCAGGTCTCTGAATCTATGCGCTATCAACAACTGCAGCCTTGCCACCTTTTATGCAACTTGATTGCTTCCACAATTTCTTATAATGTTTGTGCCACATTCAGTTCTAATTTGATTGGTTATTGCTGGATGCATTTAATTACAGATTCCTGCACCATTTTCTTTGTGCTAAAGAGAGCATAAAATTGCTTAGATCAGTGATTGCAGATTGAATCTCTGTCGTCTGGCATGCTGAGTCTTCTACACTGGGTTTGGGACTGATAAGTGGAATTAAATTCTACCGTTATTGTTTGGCAAAACCTTTTTTAGGTGACTGACAATGGAAAAAGTTTATGCTAACTTCCAAGGTTTGTCTATCACTCATTCTGCATAGTATGAAGGCTGGACAGTTGGGTATGACTGAAAGGATTTTTTTCATGGACATAGTGATTGATCAAGATGAACTTAGTGTGGGATGAATGGGAAAACACATTTCTTTAGATCTTTTTTTCTTGGTTCCTCTTTGGACTGACATGCCTCAAAATTGCTACTCAAAGAGCAGCCAAACACTGCATTTGTAACATTGTCACTAAATTCTCTGTGGCTCACTGATGTTTGGCAAACTACAGTTGTCAGTGGGTTGCATTGACTGTATTCGAGCCAATATCCTAAAGACATACTTGATTTCTCACTGAAAACTGAAAAGCTATATCTACAAACAGATGGTTTGCTTGTAATAACAAATGTTACAATTCATGTGATCTGTATTGGCCAAATTTGATTGTCGCTAGCAGGTAGATATTACCAAATGCTCATCAGTATTGGAGTAGGAACTACCCTACTCCAGCTGTATTTTAAGCCATCCACTTGCAACCAAAGCAAACTCACTCAAGAATCTTAGAGGGAAAAACTCCTGTTTTGTACCAAGGCATCTTGCTTTCTTGCTTGTTGCTGATTAGTCAATTCAAGGACCAATGAAAATAGTTTGCCATCTTGTTTTATTTTACCCTTTTTTCTTGTGAGACTTGTGAATGTGAACTGGCCCTGTCAAATATATCATATTTCAGAATACAATATATGAGGGTCAGCTGAAAAGGGTCAGCTGAAAAGGTCATCGGCTGACCATGGCTGAATGGGATTAAATTAAATTTATTTTTTAACATAGTCTCCCTTGTGGTTCACATACCTCTTCCATCAGTGTCGCAGTACTTGTATCCCATTGGTGAAGAAGCTTTCACCAAAGTTAAGCAACGTTGAGCCTGGTCAGTACCTAGATGGGTAACCACTTGGAGAGCTAATTTCCAATTGCAGTCAGGGTTCTTATATTCACTTATGCACAAATATCCATAGGAAAAGTATGAATCACCTCTTCTTCCCCCATGTTATGGGTTAATTAGGATGACTTGTATCAGTAAATAATTATTATCTTCAAAAAATTCTTATAAACGAAAAAAATAGTTTTCTGTCTTTTAATAATCTGTAAAAGGTTGGTCAGTCATAAAAAAGTAAACCGACCAATCAAGACCTAGGTTTACACCAAGGACCACTTCCTTGGCTGATTATATGCAATATTGGAACTGTTACCTTGTGGCATTCTCTATCTGCCAGCTTTGCCTCCTTCCCATTAGTACAGGGATTTGGGGTATTTGTGTGGATGGAGAACCCTTGTGTTTGAGCAATCAGGTTTTTAAGTAGATCAAAAGATGGTTTTCCAAAAAATTAAGCAATGTAGTGAGAAACAGGAAAATTTTGTTAGAAATTATTAAAAGAGTGTTTTACTGCTACATAATGTGAATCCTCCTATATGGCAGTGGATGTGGTACAATTTTTACACATATAAAGAAGACACTTGATTCAACAGAAATGTGGTTCTACAGAAGGATGCTGAGAATACCCTGGACCAACCAATATCTTTACAGATGAAGAAAAAATTAGAGGCAAAAACGTGGTTCTACAGAAGAATGCTGAGAATACCCTGGACCAACCAATTTCTTTACAGATGGTGAAAAAATTAGAGGCAAAAACGTGGTTCTACAGAAGGATGCTGAGAATACCCTGGAACTACATTTCTGTTGCATCAAGTCTCTTCTTCATCTGTGAAATGTGAAATTCATTTTCATGTGCTGTTTGATCGCTGTACTTGAAATGCAATTATAAATTTAGTTTTATAAGTCTAGTATTCTTAACTTAAATCAACCTTGCGTTAACTCGAACTTTCTTTGGTTCCCTCTTTGGTACACCATAAAAACACAGACGTAAAAAGACAACAGTCCCAGCATTTAAATATTTATATGAATTTGCCAGACGGTTAAATAGACCATGATGGAAAATGAAAACTTAATTTTTCTGCTCTTTTTGTCCAGAAATTCATCTGCGGCTTTTCAAGTGCCTCAGTGTTAGAGCATGACAATTCTTTTCTTCTTTTCTTCTTCAGTGAGACATCTTTATTTCCTGCAGCAAATTTCTGGGATTTCATTAAAGCTTGCAAGCTGTGAAAGAAAAATTGACAATTACCATATTCAGTTATAAATACTGCATTTACTGAACTCTATGGTACATGGTTTATTAGGTGACGACTTCTGTTTTTTTCTAATGTCAGGTCCCTCTATGAGTGATATTGTTACCATGTAACTCAGTAATACCAGTATTACCAGTAATACCTGTCACATTGTCAGCTCATCAAAAACTAAACATATTGCCTCACCAGGTATTTGTGATGAGGAAAGTGGCTAGACACCAAACTTTTTTTGTGGAGTCAACAACCATCTAGCACAGTGGGGTAGAATGGGCATCATAATGATATATGCAGCCAGTGCATAATATCACTAGGATGAGAGGTTAGCCGGGATGAAGTGTTCCCATGATTGATTCAACAGACACACTTCAAGTTGGAGGATAGCTATGGTTTAACTTGAGGGATGGACTCACTCAACTGTACTTTTTTATAAAATCATTTTACCCCAAGCAAGGTGATATAATGGTAGAGATATGGAAGAAAGATTTATTCTCCCATTTAAATTTCCCCCATTATGAGCATTATTATATTCATGATATAATCACACCGATATTTCACAGATCGAATGGAATGGCTGAAAGGAAAAAGAATGACAAACATGCTTTGTTCTCAAAGAGACTTTTATACCACTAAGACATCCACAAAACTATATATACCTATTTATATGTGTCCCACATGGAGAACAATACATCATATATCTACACAGCAAGCAGAGAGTAAGGAGAAAAAAGGAAGGGTTGTACATATAATATGCTTCTGTGTTTCTGGAGAATTCATGTCTAGGACTCCGGATTCAAATAGGTCAGATTCATCTATTATGTTCCAAGCTAGGACTTATTCCACAAAATGGAAACAGTGAGTCTTGGTGTTGTATATTGATAGCAGTGAATGATCTCAGCTCGGCTTTTTCTCTTGGCCGGCGATCAGCAATCATTTTGGTTCAACACAGAGAATTTTAACTTAACTATCTTTATTAATGCTAATATGTACTAACCATCCATTGGGGTTTCCTCTCCCACTGGGGAGCCGTTTCAGACATGAAAAAGAACGTGTCTACATCACTTGATGGTCAAGAAACAACTCACAGAAAAACCTTTCTCTATCTATCATTCCCACACTATCTCAGCCAATCAAAATCAGCTTCTTTATTATGTCTTACAACTGAACTTGAAGATGAACCTCTAGAAGTTGGAGCTGAGTTACAATTCCTCTGAAGATAATAGTCTCTGAAACTATTATTTAACATTGTGTTTTCCCAAATCGAAGACTGCGAGCAAGAGATTCTCTCTGTATCTGGGAAAGATATATTCCAAAAAGGAAACGGCACTATGGGATTTTTAGTTGTAGCATTTGGCCGTTGAACGAACAAACACATGTCTTGACACCAATAACCTTACTGACTGAATGACTGGCCACTTTCGTGACTGTATAAAGTGGCATCATATGACCCATGTGACTTATCTCCACCAAGGCAGATAATTGCTTTCCGTATCTACAGTTAGGATTCAGGGGGTTACAGGGAGTGAACGAAAATGAGAAGACTTCGGTGAGGAAATTTGAGAAAAGGACAATAAAAGAACAATTTCAGGAAGACAAAAGATGGTGATTGGAGTTGCAATTAAATTTTTGAAGATTGTAGGTGGCAGAGAAATAACAGTTTATTAGGAGTGGTGATGGCAAGTCTCAAGTTTCAGATGGCAAGGAAAACATAAAAACTCTGTAGAAAACAAGTCTTTGGGTTGATTCTCTGGCTAATATCAATGCTATTCTCATGGGTTTTGGCAATTTTTATTTATTGATTTTTAAGTAAAGACTAAAGCATTAGTTACCTACATTCACACAGAGTTAATGACAGTGAAGGCAAGAAACAAAAATGCGGATTCTCTTGAAAACTGACTATTTTGTCTCTTTGCTATATTTTCTGTTGTTCTAAATGTTCATAGTAGGCATTTGCATACTGACCATGAGACCTAGTTTCAATTCTCACCAGGGCTGTAGTATTCTGAATTTTAGACGAGGCAGATAGCGATTGAATCATGTCAAACTGTAAATGGGTTCATTTTATTGACTAAGAAAAAAATCTCAGCATGCATTTGTGTGGTTTTGCCTATAAAAGGGGATGGGCATGTATTCTGCAGTCATTCCTCATGAGATTGGGGCACCTTGAGGCAGTGTAATGGTTAACAAGCTTGTCTCGCTGGAGCAATTTCGACTGAGTAGTAAGTAGGGAGGCATGGCGGAGTAATGGATAGTGGCTTAGATTGAGGAATCGGAGAGCCGAGTTTGAATGTCCTGTGAATAAAATTCATTCACTTATGTGCTAATACCCTTGGGAAAGGTACGAATCCTCTTCTTCTGCCATGACAGACTGGGTTCTATAGCCTTGGATGGCAACGGGTCTACCGTAGAAAGAAATGGCAACCTACTGCGGGAAAAATTTGCCTTGTCATTCATGTATCAAAAGATATATGATCACCTAAGCATGTATCATGTATGGCACATAACTGAACTGAGTGAGTTCAACCCTCACTCAGTGCCTCCAACTTTTGGCCTTAGAAAATCACTTTTTGGACAAGTTCTTGTGAAGACCAGTCTTTTCCATACTCTCCCTTTAGCCTTGTGCCACAATTTTCTTCTCTTTGCTAAATTTTCTGTTGTTCAAAATAGTGGGTGTTTACATATTAACCATGAGTTCTGATTCTCACCATGGCTGATCTATCCAGACAGTGACTTGATAATATCAGCCTAGAAAGATAATCCCAGTGAATCGCACTTTTTGGGAACATGCCTTTTCAGTTAAACTGTTCAGAAACCATTGATAATTGTGTTAGCATGAAGTCACAAGTCATCATGATCGTGAGTTTTTGAGTGTACTGAGCCAATCCCTATTGCAGAAGCTTGCTCAGGCGCATTTGTGTTTATTCAACACCCACAGAGTTCACCTGTGGTTTATACTGCAACTATGCTGAGCAAGCCTTAGTTACAGTTTCTGGGAAAGAGCGTCTTTTCTAGCATGATCAACAATTTGAACAAGGCCAGCACACTTGTGACTTTGTGGTAGCACAGCTATGAAGGGCACCCAAGAGTTCCATCCACCCAATTTCACTCACAAGGCTTGGGTCAACCCGTGGTATGGTTTTCAGACACTTTCCAAAGGTACCACACGCTGGGATAGACCCCAGTCTGATAACATCAGAAAGTCTCCTTCCTGACAAATCGACCATGGTGAGATTCGAACCTAGGTCTCATGGTCAGAATGTGAATGTTCGGCCATGTGTTGCTGTAGAACAAACACAAATGTGCCTGCGCAGGCATCTGCAACAGGCATTAGCTACCTGGCTGAGTAGATTGGCATACTCAGAAACAAGAGGCCAGACATACTATTAATTGTACCTATAAATGCATGTATATAAAGTTATATTTCCTACAAGTTTGATGTTAAGAGATTATTCTACCTGTAGAGTCAAATGCAAAATAAAGAACAGAATTAGCAAAATTTGCAGTAAAAAGAAAACAGAACAGGGCAAACATGTAATGATCTCGAGCAAGCAAGCAAACAATATATGCAAGGCAAATTAGCAGTAAGAAGGCAAATAATTCACAAACTAAGAATTGGCATTGACATACAAAAGCAAGTTTGGACAAGTGAATGCATTGTTCTGAATTCTAGACAAGGCAGATTGGGATTGAGTTATGTCAAATTGCAAATGGCCTATTTTATTGGCTAAGAAAAACAATCCCAGCATGCATTTATGTGCTTTTGCCTATAAAAGGGGAGGGGCAAGTTTTCTGCAGTCATTCCTCATAGGTTTGAGGGCACCTTGGCGTGGTGTAATGGTTATTAAGCTCACTGGGTGCCCCATACTTTTGGCCTTGTGCCACATCTAAGCTACGTCTGGAAAATCACTATTTCTCATAGGATTGAAATCAACAGTATCACGCTTATTTCTTCCAGCTTCTTGCTTTCCTATCAAATGTAATCCGCAAAAATTTAAATGCAATGTCAATCATCACCTTGAATCTTCTTATTTTATCTTTTGCTTTGTTTATTTCACTCTCTGAAATAAACTGCATAGTAGTGAATTGCTTTGCTTGCTGTGAAATGGTGAAAAAAAAAATAAAAGTAATTTTTTTTATCCAATTTGTCTTACGTAGTTTTTTGGTACAAACTCCAAAACCTTGTTTGTTTTTTGGTTTTTTTTAAGCTTTTCACCCCAAGCAAGGCTGGAAGCCACTAGCACACAAGGGGTTACAGAAGGTTTGGAGGAAGAGCAGATAGGACTGGTAAAGGAGAGGATGTGGAGAAAGATAGTGGATCAATCAAGACAAGGGGGTTACAGAAGATTTGGAGTGAGAGCAGATAGGAATGAAAGGTGAAAGGATGTGGAGAAGGGAAGTGGATAGATCAAGGCAGCTGGAGATGTCGATTGACATTACACTTAAATAGTTGGAGATTATATTTGTCAGGGAAACAGGAATAATGAAGCTATTGGAGTAGAAGAGACGTCTACATCTAACAGTTTCAACAGTGAAGGGGTGGGAACGGGATGCCAGCCTCGTAGGACGCTTAAATTCATGGGGCCTGGGAACCAGCGAAAGCAGCTCATCAGAGCAATTACCGTGAAAGTATTTGTAAAAAAAGACAGAGTGAGGCAACGGGACGTCTGTGAAAAAGCGACTGCAGACGAGATGACTCAAATACATTCATAGGGATATCATAGATTTTACAAATACTCCACTGAAACCTTTTGGTTTTTAAATCCACTACCAGAGATCAGTTATGAAATCTGACTTCAGATAAACATCTTAAGCAATAAATAATTTTTATGGATTTATTTACAGCTTCAACTGAGATCTTAACATTGTCTTCACAGTAAAAGTACAACTGCGAACAAACTTGCTTCTGTTACCTGTAGAGATAAAAATGTAACAGAAAATGCTGCACATGAGATAAATCGTAGTTGTCATGAGAATGCTTGTTGTCGACATCATATTAAAAACTTCCAACCACAAGTTATCTTGACACCAATGGTAGGCTTTTATTTTATTTTTTTGCTTTACATCAAATTCTGAAGATTCCTTACCATATTGTCATGTGCCGACTAAATTATAGTTATTAGGTACTTGAGGATTGAGTAAATAAAAGATAAGGGAACGTACAACGGGAAAGTACGGAAAGGTGCTCAGGTCCTCTCTCTCTTCTTAGCTCTGAACAAATAATCAAATATCAGATTTCTTTATTTTTTTACTTTGGAAGAATTTCTTGGTCAGGGAAAGAAATTTTCAAAACCTGCCTTCATCTTAATAGATTTAGGTTTTATGAAGAGACCAGACAACTGGCTCCAGATAAGAAGAATATAGAATTGGCGAACTTTGAACTCAGTTTTTCAGTTAGAGGATTTTAAATATTTTTATCATGTATTCTTAGATTAAGACCAATAAAAGTATATAACACACTTGCATGCACATATACACACACACATGCACACACACACACAAACACAACCATTAACACATATAACCATTAACACACATATTCACACACACAGACTTTCTCTTGCACATACATGGACCCTATTGTGCACATATACTCACACTCACATTAACTCACACACACGCACATACATACAAATAGGCACACAACACTCTTATGCATCAGATTTTTTTGTGGGAAATGCTCACACATATATGCTCATACACACTCACACACATTCACAAACATTTACATAGATGTATGTATACGTTCACAAACTCACGCACACATTGATACACACTGCACACATATACTGAGCCTCACACACATTTCCACACTCATATAAACATAGACACATGTACATATGCATAGAAATATGGATCCTAACACTCGCATAATGCATCAGATTTTTCATGGAGGAAGGACACGCACAAATACACATGCTTGTAATGATTCCTATTTCCACACTCACACAAGTTCACACACATTCTCACACATACAGACACATACACATACTCACACCATGCTTGCACACACTTTCTTTCATTTATGTAGATGCATTTATGTGCAGCAGAGAATCTCAAGCACTCGCATATGTTCATTTAGCCTCACACACACACACACACACACACACACACACACACACACACATACCGAAGAACAGTCACATACATTCAAGCACATACATATTTTCTCTCACCTACACACACAAAATTACACATTTTCATGCATTTATGGTTTGGTTTGGTTTATTTTGTTTTACGGCATATCAATCTTAACGGTTTATTTAATGCTGCCAACATTTTTAGGATAGATTCGTATGAATAGAATATGTATTCTTTGGTTTAGATTGGTTCGGTTTATTTTGTTTTATGGCATATCAATCTCAATGGGTTATTTAATGCCGACAACATTTTTAGGATGGATTCGTATGAATAGAATATGTATTCTTTGGTTTAGATTGGTTTGGTTTATTTTGTTCTATGGCATATCAACCTCAATGGGTTATTTAATGCCGGCAACATTTTTAGGGTAGATTCGTATGAATAGAATATGTATTCTTTGGTTTAGATTGGTTTGGTTTATTTTGTTTTATGGCATATCAACCTCAATGGGTTATTTAATGCCGGCAACATTTTTAGGATAGATTCGTATGAATAGAATATGTATTCTTTGGTTTAGATTGGTTTGGTTTATTTTGTTTTACGGCATATCAATCTCAATGGGTTATTTAATGCTGACAACATTTTTAGGATAGATTCGTATGAATAGAATATGTATTTTTTGTTTAAGATTGGTTTCGTTTATTTTGTTTTACGGCATATCAACCTCAATGGGTTATTTAATGCCGACAACATTTTTAGGATAGATTCGTACGAATAGAATATGTATTCTTTGGTTTAGATTGGTTTGGTTTATTTTGTTTTACGGCATATCAACCTCAATGGGTTATTTAATGCTGACAACATTTTTAGGATAGATTCGTAGGAATAGAATATGTATTCTTTGGTTTAGATTGGTTTGGTTTATTTTGTTTTACGGCATATCAACCTCAATGGGTTATTTAATGCCGATAACATTTTTAGGATAGATTTGTATGAATAGAATATGTATTCTTTGGTTTAGATTGGTTTGGTTTATTTTGTTTTACGGCATATCAACCTCAATGGGTTATTTAATGCCGACAACATTTTTAGGATAGATTCGTAGGAATAGAATATGTATTCTTTGGTTTAGATTGGTTTGGTTTATTTTGTTTTATGGCATATCAACCTCAATGGGTTATTTAATGCCGACAACATTTTTAGGGTAGATTCGTATGAATAGAATATGTATTCTTTGGTTTAGATTGGTTTGGTTTATTTTGTTTTATGGCATATCAACCTCAATGGGTTATTTAATGCCGACAACATTTTTAGGGTAGATTCGTATGAATAGAATATGTATTCTTTGGTTTAGATTGGTTTGGTTTATTTTGTTTTATGGCATATCAACCTCAATGGGTTATTTAATGCTGACAACATTTTTAGGATAGATTCGTACGAATAGAACATGTATTCTTTGGTTTAGATTGGTTTGGTTTATTTTGTTCTATGGCATATCAACCTCAATGGGTTATTTAATGCCGGCAACATTTTTAGGATAGATTCGTATGAATAGAATATGTATTCTTTGGTTTAGATTGGTTTGGTTTATTTTGTTTTACGGCATATCAATCTCAATGGGTTATTTAATGCCGACAACATTTTTAGGATAGATTCGTATGAATAGAACATGTATTCTTTGGTTTACATTGGTTTGGTTTATTTTGTTTTACGGCATATCAATCTCAATGGGTTATTTAATGCTGACAACATTTTTAGGATAGATTCGTATGAATAGAATATGTATTCTTTGGTTTAGATTGGTTCGGTTTATTTTGTTTTATGGCATATCAATCTCAATGGGTTATTTAATGCCGCCAACATTTTTAGGATAGATTCATATGAATAGAATATGTATTCTTTGGTTTAGATTGGTTTGGTTTATTTTGTTTTACGGCATATCAACCTCAATGGTTTATTTAATGCCGCCAACATTTTTAGGATAGATTCGTATGAATAGAATATGTATTTTTTGTTTAAGATTGGTTTCGTTTATTTTGTTTTACGGCATATCAACCTCAATGGGTTATTTAATGCCGACAACATTTTTAGGATAGATTCGTACGAATAGAACATGTATTCTTTGGTTTAGATTGGTTTGGTTTATTTTGTTCTATGGCATATCAACCTCAATGGGTTATTTAATGCCGGCAACATTTTTAGGATAGATTCGTACGAATAGAACATGTATTCTTTGGTTTACATTGGTTTGGTTTATTTTGTTTTACGGCATATCAATCTCAATGGGTTATTTAATGCTGACAACATTTTTAGGATAGATTCGTATGAATAGAATATGTATTTTTTGTTTAAGATTGGTTTCGTTTATTTTGTTTTACGGCATATCAACCTCAATGGGTTATTTAATGCCGACAACATTTTTAGGATAGATTCATACGAATAGAACATGTATTCTTTGGTTTAGATTGGTTTGGTTTATTTTGTTCTATGGCATATCAACCTCAATGGGTTATTTAATGCCGGCAACATTTTTAGGATAGATTCATATGAATAGAACATGTATTCTTTGGTTTAGATTGGTTTGGTTTATTTTACGGCATATCAACCTCAATGGGTTATTTAATGCCGGCAACATTTTTAGGATAGATTCGTATGAATAGAATATGTATTCTTTGGTTTAGATTGGTTTGGTTTATTTTACGGCATATCAACCTCAATGGTTTATTTAATGCCGACAACATTTTTAGGATAGATTCGTATGAATAGAATATGTATTCTTTGGTTTACATTGGTTTCGTTTATTTTGTTTTACGGCATATCAACCTCATTGGGTAATTTAATGCCAACAGCATTTGGAGGATAGATTTATATGAATAGAATATGCATTCTTTGGTTTAGATTGGTTTCGTTTATTTTGTTTTATGGCATATCAACCTCAATGGGTTATTTAATGCCAACAGCATTTTTTATTGCTGGCAATATTTTGTTTTGTCAAAAATCTGTTTCTGGTAATATATTTCCTTCAAAATTTTATTACTAGTAATAATTTTTTTCAAAAATATATAACTGGTAATAGTTAACTATTTGCCCATAGCTGGGACCCTAGCAGGGGCTACCAGCCCAGGTCAGGGTGCACCTGGGAACACCAGCAATTAAGAGGTAGTTCCACGCTCCTCAAAACCTCCTGATCAGAAGACTTGCTGCTGGACATAGTTTAACTTCTTACCCAGGATGCAGATGTAGTTTAACGTCTTACCCAGGATGCAGATGTAGTTTAACGTCTTAGACAGGACGATGCATTTATGAATATGCATAAATAAATACACATAGACTGTTATACACTTACACATATTTACTTAGACACTTATTCCCATGCATGTACAGAGATGCACATTTAATAAATCTTGTATACACCCTGCTCTCACCTACGCACAAAAAATCACATGCTTTCATGCATTTATAAATATGTATAAATAACTGCACATGGACTCTTATATGCATATGCATATTTACTGAGACATTTATTCATACGCATGTGCACAGAAACACACTTGGATGCATACACCCTTCAATACAAATACTCCTTCTGCATATTCTTTTTTATTATCACCCCACCCCCAGGAAGGGAATAATGCCCCTGAGATAGAAGGAGTTATTGAGAGTGAAAGATGAGAAAATGTTAGTGAGGAGAAGAAGCAATAAAGGAGAAGGAACCATGAAAACGGAAAATAGTCATTGACATTGTGTTTAAACTTTTGAAGATCGCAGGTGACAGGAAAGCCAGAATTCAGCAGAAAGTTCCACAAGCAAGAATTGCGAGAAAAGAAACTATTAGAAAATAATTTTTAGTTACAATTTCAACAGTAAAATGACAAGACCTAATTGCCAATCTAATACTACTTGTAAATTCATATGGTTGAGGTATCAAAGCCATGAAAATAATTATAGAAAAGACACAGGGAAGCCACATTATGGTGATGGGAAAGTGACTGAAGTCAAGATGCCATGTCAGGACTAATAACATCACATCTTTGAATTCTATTAAGAATCTCAATTTACATTATTCGGAATATTGTCCTCATTTTTGTCGCCATATTTATTACAACGTTTCAGCCGTTGTACGCTTCGGCCTTCTTCAGGTGGTTGGAATGTTAAACTGAACCCTTTATTTTGCTCAGTGGGGTAGACGGTTCTATTTCTACGTGCCATGTTTAATAGATGTCAGTTATTAGTTATCTCCTGTTAATTCTCCTCTCCACGTTCTCCACTGTCTTAACCTGGTATTGAACTCACACTGTTTGGGTCCTGTCACTGGATCTAACCAACACCTTTATCCACTTATCTGTGTATGAATTTCTGGGTATTATAAACATAATGTCACTCTTTCTGTCATCTGGATCTAATCAACATTTTTATCCACTGTGCCATGTGTCCTTGAGGACATCTATGCATGAATCTCTGGGTATCATAAACCTAATGTCTTCAGCACCTTTTTTTACCAGTGCTCATATTGCAATTTTTTGCCGTTATCATCCTATGTTTTTACCAGAGCTCATATTGCATTTTTTTTGGTTGTTATTATTGCTTTTCTCTGGCACTCCTTATTACTGGTTCCCATATTGTATTCATTTCTATTCACGTGGAACTAGAACAGTCTACCCCAGTGAGCGAAATAAAGGGTTCAGTTTGACATTACAACCATCTAAAAAAGGCCGGAGCGTACAATGGCCGAAACGTTGTAATAAATATGGCGACAAAGATGAGGACATTAGACCGAATAATGTAAATAGTGTACATA
Organism: Acanthosepion esculentum; assembly: GCA_964036315.1. Taxonomy (NCBI): domain Eukaryota; kingdom Metazoa; phylum Mollusca; class Cephalopoda; order Sepiida; family Sepiidae; genus Acanthosepion; species Acanthosepion esculentum. Next base: position 8,762,116 of record OZ038493.1, read on the forward strand.
ATACCTCATCTCAGAAATATAGACAGATAGTGAAAGGCCGAAACGTAATAAATATGGCAACAAAGATGAGGACAATAATCCGAATAATGTAAATAGTGTACATAATACCTCATCTCAGAAATATAGACAGATACTAAGAATGTCAAGATATAAAGCTGGAGTACCACACCAGATATAACGGCAATATTCAATGCACAGATGAATGGTAGATTTATAAATTTGTGAAACAGATGATTCTAGCAAGAAAAATTGTCTAGCATGGCAAAGTAAACCAACATTCCTAGTAGCAGAACTAGCAATTGATTCAATGTAAATTGTTTCACTTCATGTTAGATGAAAATGTAAAACTGTGAAAGTGCAATGAATTGGTCTCCTGGAGGTTGTCATCAGCCATGTTGATAGATGACAAAAATGGTCGTCTATGATGATTGAAAGATACAAGATTCCTTTTGGAGGAATTAAAGTTTAAAAGCTTTTTCTTGGCCCAGTTAACAGCAGATTGAAGGTCAATTTAGAGATCAGCTGCCTGTTTTACTTTATTGGACCTATTGGTCTTACTATTAAACCAAGAGTAAATGGTTATCTCATCAGCATAAATGCCGAAATTATAACTGTGTATGAACAAATATGTACAGACATGCAGATGGATATATAGATTATATATAGATTAACAGATAGATAAATAAATATGCTGTCTCTGTAGAAAACCAAGATATATAAACACTCTTGTGTAAACTTATTGAAACAACCACTTTAGTTTCCGTTTTCACCATACGGTCAGTTTTAAACCCACTGGAGTGACAGGGTATAATCAATTTCTATTTTTTCTTCATATTAGGTCATTTCCAGTGTGCAGTAATATGAGTCTGTTTTTGGGGTGTATGATGAAATTTGTTTGGCTTCGAAAAATATTGCATCATCCTTGATTGCATCAGATTTTCATCATGCCCAGACACTTTTGTCTGTTCTGTTGTTTAGTTGTCCTACAGCCATAGTCTGTAATGGACATTACTCCAAGGAAGCATACAAAAATTGTAATGCTGCAGGAACACACTGGCAAGCCTTACCAGTGAGCAAATCAAAGTACTATTGATTGGCTTGGAAACTCTTCTGATTTAAATCCAGTCTAGAATCTGTGGTTAATCTGCAAGGAATGACTTCGTGGAATGGACATACAAAGTACTACCATCAGCACTGGGTCATGTTTCATTGGAAAATATGAAAAATAGTAAATAATAGTGGAATTATTCATTTTGTTTCAATTAATTAATTCAATTAAAGGGTGTATTTACAGAAACAGATAAATGGCTTGTAAACATATAGGTATATACATAATGGCTTGCTTCCCTGTTGCAGACATATGCTCAGGCACATTTCTGTTTCTTCAACACTCACAAAGCTACCCCTGCAGTTTATACTGTAACTATAATAACTATAATCAAGTTTGATCTTCAATTATTTTAATGCAATGTCAGTCGCTATCTTCTGTCTCCTTAATTCTTGTTCTTTTATTGTTCTATCTCCTTAATAATGTTTTCCTTTGTCTGATATTCTCCTACACTCAGTAATTCCCTGCATCAAAGTGGTTTTATTGCCTTGGGGTGAAATGATAATACAAATAGATAGTTTTGGTCTGTTGCTTCATTATAAGAGTTAACTGCTTAGGGGCAGAACCTTTCACAATTTCTTTCTCTGTCCTTCCAAATGTACTTGAAGAAATAATTATTTATAAGTAATTTAATGCACTAATATATATCACCTATTGAAAAAAAACTAGTAAAATGAATTCGTTATTTGCTACAAAAAAATACCTTCTCATATCAACACTAACAATAAAACAGAAATACCAAAACTTCGATAAACCATTTGTGGAGATGTCGAACGTGCTTATTTCCCTTTTGACAAGACAATTTTACTGGTTTTAAGGATTTCTTGAGGGTTAAGTTGTGGTTTAGCTCAAGGTGTAGACTGTTGTGCTTTAGCAAATGAGAGAATACAATGTATCATCAATAAAGAATATATAACATATTGGCATTAGTGTACTGTGTTCGTCTTGTGGACATTAGAAGTACAACTTTTTTATTTGTTTCTTCACAGACTGATTGCTTTTTGAACTTTATGAATGTGGAACCTTTTCTGGAATTAATTGAACCATCCAGTATTTGCTACATATTCTCGTCAGTAATCTTCTCTGGCGCACTCCTTCAATCTCTGAAATAGACTTCTAGCCTTCATCTACACAGTATAAAGGTTCAATGGAACCTTTTGGGGGATCTGATCATCCATCCACATTCGCAGCAAAAAATCTCCATTTCAGTCTGTTGCTTTCTTATAACTTTTGATCGCATAGGTGCAGAACCTTCCACTGTTTCTTTCTCTATCCGTCCAAATGTACTTGAAGAAATAATTATTTATAAGTAATTTAATGCACCAATGCATATCACCTTTTGTTAAAAACAAGCAAATTAGATTCTTTATTTGCTACAAAAAAACTCTTATATCACTGCTAACATTAAGTTAACATTAATTTAACACTAAGGATTGCTTGAGGTTTAAGTGGTTGTTTAGATCAAGGTGTTGTCTGTTGTTATTCAGCCAATGAGAGAATATAATATGTCATAAATATGGATCATTGATTGGTTGATTTTGTTTAGCACCATATCAACCATGATGGGTTATTTAATGCTGGAATCTAAATAATTTGAACAAAATTGTATGGATTCAGCTAAATATTTTTGAACGCAATGGTAAGCATTCATCTACAGATAAAATACATTGCTGCTCATCATTTTGCTTTCAAAATGTGTATTGTTGGTAATTCTGTTGTAAAAATATATTGCTGGTATTTTTACTATAAAATCTATTTTTATACTTTCATCATGTTTTGTTTTTGTCTTGGGGTTCACTATTTACCGAGAGCTGGACCCTAACAGGTGCTACCATCCTAGGTCACGGTGTACCTTAGAATAAAAACAATTAAGAGGTGGTGCCATGCTCCTCAAAACGTCCAATCGCCTGATTAGAAGCCTTGCTGCCAGATGTAGTTTATCATCATACCCAGGACTGGATAAATAAGGAACATAAAATATTACAAGTATGACATTATTTTATTTCTTCCTTCACATACTGCTTGCTTTTTCCATATGTGTTTTAATTAATCCTTGAATTTTGATTTGTGACCAATATTTACGTAATGCATGTACTTATGGAAGTTCATTAGGATATGTTGGGTTGAGAAAAGGGAGAGTTGATTCCGAATTCGGGTCGAGTTCATTACATTCACTTGCATGCAAATATCCTTGGGAAAGATAAGAATCCACTTCTTCTTCTCCCCAGCTATGGGTAAATAGCAAGACAGAATGGGCCCTATAGCCTTGATAGGGAAGACCAAAGCACTCAGAGGATATTGGACAATTGATGTTAAAATTTCCGCCCCCAAAATGACCCAAACTAGAAAAAAATTAAACCAAAAAACTTAGACAATATCATCACGAATAAAGAGGAGGCTCGAAGCAAAAAAGATGTGGTTCTGCAGAAGGATGCTGAGAATTCTATGAACAAAACAAAAGCAACAAGGAAATTTTAAGGAAACTGAGAATGAAACAAAATAATTTTACTCAAAATCAGAACAAGATATTTGAAATACCTGGAGTATTTGTTGTTTTTCTCTGGCTGTGTTATTTCCATGTTTTACGGTCAATTTAAGTTACCAGTTCTAGAACTAAATTAAAACGTATTATTGTATTTCAAGTAGTTAGATCAACCAGCATGAGAAAATGAATTTCAGAGTTAGTTCACAGATGAAGAAGAGATTTGAAGTAACAGAAATGCGATTCTACAGAAGGATGCTGAGAATAACAAGAACTAAACATGTGAGTAACAACAAAGTTTTAGAGAAAATGGAATCAAAGAAGGACACTTACACTTAACAACAGGAAGAGAGAGTTGAAATTTCTCAGGCACATAATGAGTAAAAAGGGCTTGGACATTTTGATACTCACAGGATAGGTTGAAGTCAAGTATGACAGAGAGAAACAACAGGTAATTTAACAAAATTATATTAAAACCTTCAATAAGTTCTCACTGTTTTCAAACAGATGGCATTCCCAGAACAGGGTGTGTGTAGTTTCAGATGGTAATGCATCTATGAAGAAGTACTATAAGTAAGCTTGAAATTTAGCATATGTCATTTCGCTGAAATGTAAACAACTTTGTTTTTCATAGTGTTAAACATGTCAGGTTTTGTGACAAAGAAAGTGTATTTGCAGAGAAATCTGCAGCTGAAGTACACAGAATTCTTGTTGAAACTTATGGCGACCATGCTCTGTCAAAAACAACATGCAGAGATTGGTTTAGACAATTCAAAAATAATGATTTTGATGTTGAAGATAAAGAACATTCTGGTGTACTGAAAGAGTTTGAAGACGAAGAATTGGAGCCATTGCTTCAGGAAGACTCATGTTCGGTGCAAGGTGAACTTTCAGAATAATTAGAAGTTGATCAAACAACAGTTTCAAATCATTTGAAACCATTAGGAATGATTCAAATGCAAGGACATTGGGTTCCATATGAGCTGAAGCCAAGAGATGTTGAATTGTGTCTTGTCACCTATGAAGAACTGCGTCAACGGCAGAAAAGGAAAGGTTTTTGCATCATACTGTGGCTGGTGATGAAAAGGGGATAGACTATGATAACCCTAAGTGTAAAAGATCATGGGGTAATCCCGGCCATGAATCAACATTGGCAGCAAATCTGAATATCCATGCTTTGAAGTATCTGCTCTGAATTTGGTGGATCAGCTGGGTGTAGTTTATTATGAGCGGATCAAACTGACTGAAACCATCACAGGAGATCCCTATTGACTACAATTGATGCGCGTTTGAGCCGAGAATTGCAGAAAAAAACTTCTGCTATATGAGCAGAGACACAACAAAGTGATTTTTTAGCATGACAACACTAAGCCACATGTTGCAAAATGGGTGAAAACCTACTTGGAAATGCTTAAATGGGAAGTCCTACCCCACCTGCCGGATTCACCAGACATTGCCCCATCTGATTATAACTTCTTCTGATCGATGGCACTTTCATTCTTATGAAGATGCCAAAAAGTAGTTAGCCTCAAAAGACGTTTTTGTTTTTTCCGATATGGAATTCAAATGATGCCAGAAAAATGGGGGCTAGCAATTATTTCAGTGAATGTTTCTTACTAATCTTTGTAAATAAAACATTACTTTTCATGAAAACTCAGTGAGAACTTATTCAAGGTCGTAATATAAATAGATCACAGAACAGGGACTGAGGGGTGTTATAAGGGGGACAAAAATTGCTGAGACTCAGAAAGCAGTGGAAGTTAGGAAAGGCTAAGGATGTTCAAGTTTCTGAAACAACACATAAGAGAAGGTGAAAACGTGACTAATGTACAACTAGATTGCAGACTATTGATTAATTCAGAGGCTTTTGCTTGAATGCCTGTTAATTGCATTAAGTTGCTTATTGTCTCTGTATTCGTTTCCTACTGTTTATAATTCCTTTCAAACTGTAATGTGATTGTCCACCACGTACGGCTTTTATTTCATTGAAATTTTACATAAAAGAATATAAAGAAAATTATAATGTGGCAATGAAAGCATGTATGCTTATTGCAAACAGTATTAAAACAGAATTGAAAATTGTTGTAAAAAATACTTCTTTTCATATTACAAAATCTATTGATCTTGATTATTGAGACAATATTTTGCAACTTTCTCTCATAAAAATAGATAGATATTAATAGAATGATAGATAGATAGATATTAAAAGAATGAGGTAGATAGCTATTAATAGATAGATAGATAGATAGATAGATATGAACAGAATGAGATAGATATGAACAGAATGAGATAGATATGAACAGAATGAGATAGATAGATAGATAGATAGATAGATATAAACAGACTGAGATAGACAGATATGAATAAACTGATAGATAGATATAAACAGGCTGAGATAGATACATAGATAGATATGAAGAAACTGATAGATAGATAGATAGATAGATAGATAGATAGATAGGTAGATATGAACTGTTTGAGAGATAGATAGATAGATAGATAGATAGATATGAACTGACTGAGATATATAGGCAGGTAGATGTATTGGTAGGTAGATAGATAATGAACATTTTTTGCATACATATATAAATATATATATATATACATAGAGAGAGAGAGAGAGAGAGAGAGAGAGAGAGAGAGAGAGAGAGAGAGAGAGAGAGGAGATAGATAGATAATGGGCACACTGTGAGATAGATAGATAGATAGATAGATAGGAACAGACTAAGATATTTAGGAAGTTAGATAATGAACATTTTTTGCATACATATATAAATATATATATATATACATACATATATATATATATATATATATATATATATATATATATATATATATATATATATATATATAGAGAGAGAGAGAGAGAGAGAGAGAGAGAGGAGATAGATAATGGGCACACTGTGAGATAGATAGATAGATAGGAACAGACTAAGATATTTAGGAAGGTAGATAGATAATGAACATACCCCACTGATCTGCTTGACCCTCATGTGCTGAATTCGACAGGAGAGTCGAGTATGTATATATATAGATAGATAGATAGATAGATATGAAGCTACACAGATAGACAGTTTTGTCTGACATTAAAGAATGTCTTCTAATATTAGCACTCCACTATTATTGGAATGTATCCAATTTGTTCATTTTACCAAAGTTTTTCTTCCCAAATGCTACAACATCAATTGTCTTAGGATGTCTTTAGAATAACTGTTGCCTCTTTTTAGCGTTTGTATTGCAGAGAATTATATTGGTGTGAACACTGATGTGACAATCCAAAGAATGAGATGCCTGAACTAATGACTCTTTTAAAATTTGTAAAAGTTACATGCAAAATTGATTGGATAAACCATTGGGGTTGCATATCAACAATACAAGCAATGAGACCCATTGTCTTAGAAAATCTTGGGAAACTCATGACTCTTCTCAAACGCTAAATGATTGATAGGAAGCTGAATATCACAGCAACATCAGAAATACAGAAACATTAATGAATGTTCCAAAAGATCGTTTGAATAATAATTATACTTCTAAATATTGTTGAATATAGATGCAGTATGACTGTAAGGAGGAGGCTAAGGAGGATAGTGGCTCGGATTGAGGAATCGGAAAGCTGAGTTTGAATTCCAGTCAAATCCATTACATTCACTTACATGCTAATTACCCTTGGGAAAGGTGTGAATCCTCTTCTTCTTCCCCCAGCTATGAGAATAGCAGGACAGACCAGGTTCTATAGCCTTGGATGGCAACTGGTCTACCGCAGAAAGGAATGGCAACCTATTGCAGGAAAAAATCTGCCTCGTCAGTCATGTATCGAAAGATACATGATTGCCTAAGCGTGTATCACATATGGCACATGTAGACTGATGGCTCTATATGGATTAACTGGAAAGATATGGTATCAACGTTTTTTTAATCATTTCATCCCAAGTAAGGCGGTAATGTAGGGAGGGTTACAGGGAGTAAAAGAGAAAAAGAATGAGAAGACTGAGATTGGGGAGGATTGAGGAAAGAACAAAAAAGGAACAGGGTTCAAGAAAACAGAAGATGGTGATTGACATTGCAATTAAATTTTTAAAGATTGTAATTACTAGGGAAACAAGAAATCAAGGGGGAATTCCACAGGTGGTAAGTGCGAAAAAAAGAGACTGTTAGAGTAGAAGTGGCAGTTGCATCTAGCTAGTTCAATGGTGAGGCCTAGTTTCCAATCTAGTAGCACGCTTAAAATTCATGTCGTTGGAGCAAGGAAAAAAACTCGTCAGAGCAGTTGCCATGAAAATATGTGTAGAATAGACAGAAGGGATATCAGGTCGTATCAGTGAGGAAGTAACTGAAGTCAAGATGTCTGGTCAGGATCGATTACATTAGAGACCTTTCTATTGATTTTGCCAAGAATTGTGAGATGAAGATAGATTCTGGCAAGAAAAATTGTCTTGCTTCCTGGAATACTATACTCTTATCTTCAGTTCCTACAGTCTCGTCTTTCATTCCTGTCACACCTGATGCATCATAACAATTTCAACAGAAGCCATCTACTTTCTTCTGCCTTGTATTGGGGGAACACGTTAATTTTAAAAATGTCATAGAAGACTTGCTGCAACAACTGAATTCACTTTTTTTTTAATCATTTCACCCAAAGCAAGGTGATAATGCCCCTGGGACACAAAGGGTTACTATGTGGGAAAGAGAATTAGAAGATGTTAATGAGGAGAAAAGCAATAAAAGAACAGAATTCAGAAACACAGATGGTAACTGGCATTGCATTTACCATTTTGAAGATTGTAGGTGACAGGGAAACAAGAAATCGGAAGGGATTTAACATGTGAGAAAAGAAACTATTAGGATGAACCATACAGATGCACCAAGCTATTTCAACAGTAAAATGGTGAGACCTAATTGCCAATCTAGTAGCACATTTCAATTGATGCAGTTGAGGTTCCAAGGAGGAAAGCTCATTAAAACAATTGTAGAAAAGCCAGAAAGAAGCCATGTCATGTCAGTGAGAAAGTGACTGGAATCTAGGTGCCAGGTCAGGACCAATAACATTGCAGATTTATATTTGAATTTTTTTCAAGAATTTAAGCATATATATTAGGAGCACCAGACCAGATATGGCAACAATATTCAATACATGGATGAATGGTAGATTTATAAATGTGCAAGATTGATTCTGATTAGAAACATTTTTTGGTACAACACAGCGAACCCATTTTTTTAGCAGCAGACCTAGCAATTGCTTCCATATAAGTACTCCAATTCATATCAATAAGAAACATAGACAAATAGTTGCTCTCCTAAATATAATATTCTCTCAAAAAAACAAGAAACTATGCTCTAACACCTTTAATGGACCGTTCTTTCAAGATCTGTTTTCTCGTTAGTCTCTGCTTTACAGCATGAATTTTCACTATTTGTGTAATCTTTCAGCCTCTGGATGTTCCTTGTCATGAGTACCTAGATAGACATTTACCTGATCACTACAAATTTAACTTCTTCAAGTCAAGGGTCAATGATTATGTATCCTTTTTATCCTCGTAATCTTCACTTCTTTTGACATCCTATGACACTTTATTCAGACGTCTTTTAAATTCAGTGGCTCTTGATAACTGTATTAGGTGGAATCTAGTAAGAAAATCTAGTAAAAAATCTCATAAAACATCTAGTAGAAAAATCTAGTAAAAAATCTCATAAAGCATCTCGTAAAAAATCTCATAAAACATCTAGTAAAAAATCTAGTAAAAAAATCTCATAAAGCATCTTGTAAAAAATCTCATAAAACATCTAGTAAAAAAATCTCATAAAGCATCTCGTAAAAAATCTGATAAAACATCTAGTAAAAAATCTATAAAGAAATCTAGTAAAAAAAATCTAGTAAAAAAACAAAAGAAGCAAATATTTGTCTGTAATTGACTTATCCCAAAGTTGCATGAGATGGATGTCAAATTTTTTTGTTTGGAAAAGGCATAATCAGTCATGAGAACAAAATTTTTGAATATTAATGGGCCTTCTTGAAGTTGTAAAAGATTGATGGTTAATTAATTGACAGGAGCGATAGGTACATCAGGTAGTGAAAAGAATTGAATTTATTATCTGACCAAATTTTACAATCCAAATGTCATTCCTCAAATTCTATAAGATAGATATAAAACAGATTAGCCGTAATGGTGGGGAAACTCATCAGTAAATACAATGAACAAGATTAATTTTCTGTATAAATCCTGGAATAAAGCTGACTTTTCACAAAATTAGATCAGATACAATTAGAAATGATTAACTTGATTAATGATGTAAAAACATGAGTAACGGAAAGAAAGATTTCAATTGTCTGAATGATTCTGAAATTTATATATAACTACATCCTTGTGCAAATTAATTGAAACAGAACGAATAATTCTGTTATTATTTAGTTTTTTTTTGTATTTTTCCAATGAAACATGACCCAGTGCACATGTTAGTACTTCGTATGTCCATTCCATGTAGTTGTTCCTTGCAGATTGACAACAGATTCACGACTGGATTTAAATCAGGAGAGTTTCTGTGCCAGTTTATAGTACTTTGATTTGCTCACTTGTAAGGCCTGCCAGTGTTCATGCAGCATTACAACTTTTGTATGCTTCCTTGGAGTAACGTCCATCACAGACAATGGCCTTAGGACAACTAATCAACAGTCAAGACAGTAGTGTCTGGACATGTTGAAAATCTGACGCAATATTTTTCAAAGCCAAACAAATTTCATCATACACACCAAAAATAGATTCATATTATGACACACCACTGCAAATGGCCTAATCTGAGGAAAAAATAGAAATTGATTACACCCTGTCACTTCAGTGGGTCTAAAACTGACTGTATGGTGAAAAAAATGAAAGCAGTGGTTGTTTCAATTAATTTGCACAAGGGTGTAGTTGTACTTGTGAAAATTTCTGTTTTGCTATTTTAATTTTCCAATGATTCTGCATTTTTATTTAATGACTAAATAAACTCCTTGAGAGTTCCACAGTTATATAATGCCCATGAAATTTCCACATAACATCATTAAATATTTGAACTTAACAACTTAAACAAAATATTGCAATAACAGTCATAAGTATGAATGCATGGCATTATGCAAAGAAGTAAGAGGGTACAAATGAAAATATTAAAAACTGACGTTTTCCATTTCACTGAAGCAGACACTAAGTACATGAGAGTGTTATCATTTCCTCTAGCTTTTCTTCCTTTCTTTCTTATTATGTATGTTTCCTTTTGCTTATTAAAACCAAACAATGTCACTTTTCTCCGTTTATTATTTTCTCCATACTTTACTCTTATTATTCTTTCTTTCTTTCTTTCTTCTTATGTATAAATTTTATTTTTCTTACTAAAACCCAACAGTGTGTCTTATATATCTTTTCTTTCCATCTTTGAATCTTTTCAATCAAAATGGGATGTTCCATTATTTATCTGAGGTAATGGTAAGGCATATGCTAACAAATTTACTAACCAATTGGAAACATGAAAACAAACAATGATTACCTGATACTTATTAGCTGCTGTCACCTTTGAATTACTCCTCTTTTGAAGCTATGCACTTCACGAGGTGATGGTGTCATTTTTTCCTGTCCTTCATAGATCTTAGTAAGGTTTGTTTTGCTATCTCTCCTAATCCCTGTTCTGTCAACCATTTACATAAGCGTATCAGGTAGGTTATTCACTATTTTCTGCTCTCTTCCTCTCAGTAGATCCTATGAATGTTAAATTTTCCAAGACCTCTTGTCTCATTATAAGCCCAAATTTTTCAATTATCTCTGTCTGATTCTAATTATAAATGGCCTGTTTGTATCCATTTTCCCTAAAACTTCCTTGTTACTCCCATGTTTAGTCCTTAAAACTCTCAGCATCCTCTGAAGATCCATATTTCTGTTGCCTTAAGTCCATTCTTCAGCTTTGAGAAAATTCTCCAGCATTCACTGCCATATAGGAGGACTGATAGTATTTAACAGTACTCTTTTCTTTGTTCCTCTTGCTTCAAGTGTCATCTTCATCTGTGAGGAGATTGTCCAGCATTAACTGCCATCTAGGAGGACTGATATTATATAACAGTCCAGTACTCTTTTCTTTGTTTCTGTTGCTTCAAGTCTCTTCTTCATCTTTGAGGAGATTGTCCAGCATTCACTGCCATCTAGGAGGACTGATATTATATAACAGTCCAGTACTCTTTTCTTTGTTCCGCTTGCTTCAAGTCTCATCTTCATCTGTGAGGAGATTGTCCAGCATTCACTGCCATCTAGGAAGACTGATATTATATAACAGTCCAGTACTCTTTTCTTTGTTTCTGTTGCTTCAAGTCTCTTCTTCATCTGTGAGGAGATTGTCCAGCATTCACTGCCATCTATGAGGACTGATATTATATAACAGTCCAGTACTCTTTTCTTTGTTTCTGTTGCTTCAAGTCTCTTCTTCATCTGTGAGGAGATTGTCCAGCATTCACTGCTATTAGGAGGACTGATATTACGTAACAGTTCAGTACTCTTTTCTTTGTTCCTCTTGCTTCAAGTCTCTTCTTCATCTCTGAGGAGATTGTCCAGCATTCACTGCCATCTATGAGGACTGATATTATATAACAGTTCAGTAGTCTTTTCTTTGTTCCTAATAAAATTTTCTTGTTTATGGTAGAGTAATGGATAGAGGCTCGAATTGAGGAATCAGAGAGCTGAGTTCAAATCCCACTCAAATCCATTACATTCACTTATGTGCTAATACCCTTAGGACAGGTATGAATCCTCTTTTTCTACCCCCAGCTATAGGTAAATAGCAGGAGAGACTGGGTTCTATAGCCTTGGATGGCAACTGGTCTACTGCAGAAAGAAATGGCAACCTACTGTGGGAAAAAAATTTGCCTTGTCAATCATGTATCAAAGATATGCATGATCACATAAGCATGTATCACACATGGCACATAACTGACTGAATTCTTTGATTAACTTTTGGAAGGCATCTTTCACTATTCTATTGTGTCTTTTGTTTTTAATATCATATTTTCCATCTTCTGTTAAAACATTTCCAAGATATTTAAATATTTGTATTTTTTTAAACAGGCTTAAACCAAGCGAAACAGTAACGCCACCAAGACACAGGGGGTACTGGGCATGGCAGAGTTAGAAACAGGAACATTTCTAAGGAGCGACAACAGAGGAAGAGTAATCAGGAAGACAGCAGATAGCGATTGATATTACAATTAAATTTTGTACATTAAAGTTGACTGGAATGTATAGAGCTGGAATGGAGTTCCACAAGTGGGAAGTGCAAAAAAAGAAACTTTTAGCATTGAATTTATGGTTACATCGCCAGCTCAACTGTAAATTGATGAGATCTTGATGCCAGTCTAGAACTGTGCTTAAATTCAAAGAGTCCAGGCATCATAGCAAAGAGCTCAACTGAATGATTAAGTATTTATAGAAAAGGCAAAGGGAGGTGTAACCTTACTGTGGTGGGAAAGTAACCAAAGCCAAGACACCAGATTGGGGCCAAGGATATTCCTGGTTCATCTTTGGATTTGCTCAAGGAGCTCTAAATATATAGCAGGAGCACCAGACCATATGTGGCAGCGATATTCTAAGCATGCGTGAATTTTAGACTTATAAATATGTAAGAGAGTCTCTGGAGAGAAAATCCATCTAGCACAACACACTGAACCAACCTTCATGGCAGCTGACCTAGCAAAGGATTTAATAAAGTCTTTCAACTTGTATTTGCTTGATTTTAGTCTCTACAATTAATAGTTCATCCCTTAGGCTGTTCCATACTTTTCAATAATGTAGTCAGGTGTTGCTGGATGTTGGGATTTCAGCAAAACCTTTGTTTTCTTTAGGTAATTTTCAATTTTGGAAGAAGCCAAAAGTCACAAGGGGCTAAGTTTTGTGAATAACATCAATGGCCCATTTTTGCAATGAATTTCTTAGCAAGGAATTTTCAAATTCTAAAAATATCATTTAGGAATCTGCTGTAGCATTTTCTCTCTTCATATTCAGTTTCTTCTATTATCACTCATCCACTTAATGTTAGAACAAGGTTTACCCTTTGCCCACATTTGTATTTTCACTTTTGGGGCTTTGGCTACCCATTTCTTTCATCATCCTGCATATATTCTTGCCCTTACTTAAACTGCCCATGCTGCTCAAAAACACTTGTGAAGTATTGTTACCAAACTTTACACAAGACTTGATGTTAATCCACTGGCTTCAGAATAATTTCTGCCATATTCCACCAACAGTATAAAATGAACATGTACAATTTCCTCTACTGCTCAGCAATGAATGATTCATCTGTTTTATGTCACAAGAAAATCAAAATTGGAAAACAATCAGGACGTGACTGGATGCTAATATTTGTCTGCATTATTACCACAGAGACGCATTGAGACTATTCCACAAACAAAATTGTTACAAATTTTATATATAAGTAGATGAATAAAATCTTAACAAATCTTACCAGTATCTTGTCTTCAATGTATAATGGTTGCATGCCATGCATGGCTAATCTTAATAACAATGAAGAATACCTGCAATTCTAAGCTATGTTTCAAAAAGTGGACCCATTCTTGCAATGTGAAATGCACAGATGATCAGATGTGATCTTGTAGAAAGAATCTAAGACAAAGAACAAGTTCAACTGTATGAACAAATCTTGGGATTTTTCTTAAAACTCTAGAATATAGATGCAGTATTGATGGAATTAGGTGTACAACATTAGCCACACAAAGAATTAGACGACTTGTCTGTAAAAATCTTACAAATCTAATGATTCTTCTCAGCATTGATTGGATGGAAGGCTAGGGTTAAAACATTAGCCACAAAAAAGAATGAAACCAATTGTCTGAATGTAACTCAGAATACTAATGTTTTTTTAAAATCCTTCCACCTCAAGCAAGGCAATAAAGCCACTAAAACTCAAGGGGTTACTGAATATAAGAAAATAAAGAACTATTAAGGAAAGAAAACAATAACAGAAAAGAAATGAATCAGACAGAAGATAACAATAGACATTGCATTTAAATTGTTGCAGGTCAAAGTTGACTGGGAAGCAAGAAGCAAGAGAATTCCACAAGCGAAGAGTGTGAGAAAAGAAACTGCTAGCATAGAACTTGTGGTTACATCTAGCCACTTCAACTCTAAAATGATGAGACCTTACTGCCCATCTAGTACTGTACTTAAATTCATAATGTTTAGATTCCATAGAGAAAAGTTCATCAGAACAATTACCATAAAAGTTGTATGTAAATGAGGCATCTATAAAAGTAGTATGCCAGAGCAAATGCCAGTTGAGTTACCATCTTCTGACCTGACAATGTACTCTACTTCCTAATAATATCATGTTGGATGAACCAGGGCACATAGAGACTTGGATTAGGTGTTTCACAGCATTGTCTAGGGTAAAGAAACTGAAAGACAAGAAAGCCTCCAGAGGGAAGAATGAAATTACTGATTTATTTTTGGCTTCAGTTGGATGTGAAGCCATAAAGAAAATATCCATTATGGCGTACCCCAAAATACTGGAAGACTTAATGTATGAGGAAATTTCAGCCATTATAAAAAGAAACATGTGAACAAAAAATGCTGCTTATTGCAGAAAGAACAAAATTTCTGTAAAGTAGACAGAACCCAAATGAAACTATAATGCAATATTTACACAGATTAAAAGAAACATTAAGATATTGCAAATTTTAAAAAGTGGGTTTGAGAGAAATATCTATAGGAAACGAATTGATTTTTCTAAGACCAATTGAATGCATGCATTGCATTGCATAAGATCCTAGAATCTAGAATGGTTACACGTGAATGATATGAATTTAGAAGCTAGTGTAGAATTCTTGCAGTAATTAGAATTAATTAATGAATTTAATAATTCTAAAAAACAATGTGGAAGCATACAACACAACTAAAACCCTAATTAAATGTAAATATTGTGACTAAGAACACGAAAAGAACAGAAACTAACATCAGACTATTGAAAGGATATAAAACGAGTAATCATCTAAAAGAAAATAGTCACCCAATCCTTTTTGAATCTCGAAAAATACCTATTCATATTCTATGCATGTTAGTTGCAAAACTATGAAAAAAAATGTTAGAACAAGGCATATTGGAGAAAGTAACCCAAGGTGGTAGCAGTTGGGCTTCACCAATTGTTGTGATATGAAAACCCAGTGGTGATTTGAGGATATGCAGGGGTGACAAATTAGGTGTGAATCATCAGGTATGCTCTAATTCATTCACCTTACCTAATATATAAATGGCAAGTCATGAATTAGCAGGAATTAAATACTTTGCAAAGACTGACCTGAAACATGATTACTACGGGTAACGGGGAATCGGTGTTTGATTCCGGAGAGGGAGCATGCGAAACGGCTACCACATCCAAGGAAGGCAGCAGGCGCACAAATTACCCACTCCCGGCATGGGGAGGTAGTGATGAAAAATAACGATGTGGGACTCTGTCGAGGCTCCGCAATCAAAATGAGTACACTTCAAATCCGTTAACGAGGACCAACCGGAGGGCAAGTCTGGTGCCAGCAGCCACGGTAATTCCAGCTCCGGTAGCTTATATTAAAGTTGTTGCGGTTAAAAAGCTCGTAGTCCAAACTCGGGTTCGTGGTCGTCCGTGCGAATTCCTGGCCCTTTCCGCCGGTGTCAACTGCTTGTACATCTGCCACGCGGTCCTGCCTGCGAAGTTACCCGGGGGAGTAGTAGGTGTTAGAAATTGATGAAAGATTTAACAATTAACACCCTGATAGTAAGCTTATTGAGGTATTAATTGACAGAAGATTTTACAGCTGCCTTTTAAAAAATATGACTTGAAGTCTTAACACCAAATGGAAGACGAGTTCATCAAAATATCGTATTTGAGAGACCAAATATCTAAAGAATAAATTTCACCAGACAATAAACTGATGAATAAAATATCAAAAGTATCTAAAGCAAAAAATAAAAAAGTTAGAATCCTTTTTTGGATAGACCAATTTTTACATTAAATATATACCTAGATAAAGTAACCTAATAGAACCATTTGCAGAAATATGGGAAAAGAATACAGAATTTAAATGGACTCACGGGTAAAATATAGCTTTTGAAAGCTTAAAAAAGGCACTAATAAGAAAACCGATTGCAAAAATCTTTGATCCAAAAAAAGAAGTGACATTGACTACAGATGCAAATGAACATGTAGCTGCAATTTAATCTCAAGAAGGTCATCCAATTTTGTACCTGTGGAGAAAATTAACGTCAGCTAAAGCTAACTACTCAAATATTCAGAAAGAAGTGTTAGCAATAGGATGAAGCACAGAAAGAGTTTGAAATTTTTGTTAGGAAGAAAATGTTTGTTAAAGTCACAGATGAAAAACCTTTAGACTTTATATATAACCCCAGAATGTAATTAACAAAAGTCACAAAAGTCATAACTTCTAGAATTTTAAGGTGGGCTATAAAACACATGGCCTTTGATTTTGACATCATATACATAAAGGGGAACGCTATTACACACGTGGATGCACAATCTCCAACGGTTTAAGTGTAGCGTCAATCGACACTTCCAGTTGCCTTGATCTATCCACTTCCCTTCTCCACATCCTTTCATCTTTCATTCCTATCTGCTCTCGCTCCAAATCTTCTGTAACCCCCTTGCCTTGATCGACCGACTGTCTTCCTCTTTCTCCACATCCTCTCCTTTACCACTCCTATCTGCTCTTCCTCCAACCTTTCTATAACCCCATTGCGTGATAGTGGCCTCCAGTCTTGCTTGGGGTGATACGCTTAAAAAAAACTAAAAAAAAACAAACTATCCAGACTAAGTTTTGACAGTAAAAATTTGAAACGTCTGAAAATTCAGAAGATAAAATACTGCACTGAGTTGAAGTGGAGATGTTACCCCTAAAATGTCACTGAATGGAAACCATACAGAGAAGCAGTGTTAAATAGAATTTCGGACAGAATAAAAAGAAACACATGGAGTAAGTGTTCAATGGCAGAAAGACACAACAAAGAATCAAGACATAAGTTAATTAAGGTTTCTGAAAGAAAAGCCACCACAGTGAAACAAAAATGCAAGAACAATATTTTCAAGGAATGGGGTACCTAAAACTTTGGTCTCAGATAACACAACAGAATTTTGTGAGGAAAGTTTGTGTTCATGGCTGTGTTGGATATGTCCAATGTAAAACACAATCTTACCACCCACAATTGAATGGAATAACAGAAAGAATGTTTCAGATTGTGAAAATGGGAATAAAAGCATTTTCCCCATCTAATGATAATATAGAGAGTTACTTAATTAATTAATGTCAAGCTATAGGATAATTACACATGATGGCAGACTACAAAGTCACTCTGCATTAATGCGTAAACAGATTAGAGTTATTATATCAATTTCATTTCCAAAAAGGTGAATGTGCATGATATATAAAAGTCAAAGAATCTAATCCAAAGAAAGTGAAGTTTTTAGTACAGAAAGGACATAACACAGCAATACTAACAAAAAAATGTACAAAATGTACTGGCCCATGCAGATCAATTCAGAAGCCGAATGAAGCCTGAGGATACAGAAATGGATGAAGAATGTGAAGGTGAAGAAAATAAAGGGGAGGAGGGGACTAATAAATCCAGTAATGAAACTGAAAAATCTATGTTAATGAGCACAAAATCTGTCATGGAGTCAGAAGAGGAAAATGAACTCAGGCCTAGTTCCCCTATAAAAAGAAATCATCATACACACAAAGAAAGACAGTTTAGATTCCCAAGAATGATTAAAAGCAGTCAAAGATCAATGAAAGACATATGGCCATTTCAGTTCAGGGAGGGGCAATATTGTATGTAAATGAGGTAATGCTACAAAAGCAGTACACCACAGCGAATGGCAGTTAAGCTGCCATCTGTTGACCTGACGTCTATTCCAGAGAGTGCTCTACTTCATAACAAAAATATTTATAGAAAAGGCACTGGAAATGTGACTGAAGCTGAAATCCCAGGTCAGGGCTAATAATGACCGTGCATTCCATCTTCTTCCAACTGAGTTATCATCCTCTCCTTCTCTACATTCTGGAAGTGTTCCTGCAATTTTCTTTCCATGTCTGCTACCAACACTTTGTCAACTGCATATCTTATATTGTTAAGATTGTAGCCACCAAGAATGAATGCTGGTGGTACTTTTAATTCTCTCAGGATCCACTCACTGTGTAGATAAATCCAATGAGAATACACCTCCCTGTCTTACCACCTTTTCTATTTTGTATACTTTCTGAAATCACACTATTTACAATATGGGAACCAGTAATAAGGAGTGCCAGAGAAAAGCGCTAATAATAACAACAAAAATTGCAATATGAGCTCTGGTAAAAACATGTAATGATAACAGCAAAAATTGCAATATGAGCACTGATAAAACATGATGGCTGAAGGCATTAGGTTTATAATACCCAGAAATTCATAGACAGATAAGTGGATAAAGGCATTGGTTAGATCCAGTGACAGGACCCAAACAGTGTGAGTTCAATACCCGGTTAAGGCAGTGGAGAACTTGGAGAGGGGAATTAACAGGAGATAACTGACAACTGACTTCCATTAAAACATGGCACATGGAACTAGAACAGTCTCCCCCAGTGAGCGAAATAAAGGGTTCAGTTTAACATTCCAACCACCTGAAGAAGGCCGGAGTGTACAACAGTTGAAACATTGAGATAAACATGGCAACAAAGATGAGGACAATAGTCCAAGTAATGTAAATAGTGTACATAATACCTCATCTCAGAACTATAGACAGATACTGAAGGGCCAAAACTTGGTAATAAATATGGTGACAAAGATGGGGACAATAGTCCGAATAATGTAAATAGTGTACATAATACCTCATCTCAGAAATATAGACAGATACTGAAGGGCCGAAATGTTGTAATAAATATGGCAACAAAGATGAGGACAATAGTCCGAATAATATAAATAGTGTACATAATACCTCATCTCAGAAATATAGACAGATAATGAAGGGCTGAAATGTTGTAATAAATATGGCAACAAAGATGAGGACAATAGTCCGAATAATATAAATAGTGTACATAATACCTCATCTCAGAAATATAGACAGATAATGAAGGGCTGAAACATTGTAATAAATATGGCAACAAAGATGAGGACAATAGTCCAAATAATGTACATAATACCTCATCTCAGAAATATAGACAGATACTAAAGGGCTGAAACATTGTAATAAATATGGCAACAAAGATGAGGACAATAGTCCGAATAATATAAATAGTGTACATAATACCTCATCTCAGAAATATAGACAGATACTGCAGGGCCGAAACGTTGTAATAAATATGGCTACAAAGATGAGGACAATAATCCGAATAATATAAATAGTGTACATAATACCTCATCTCAGAAATATAGGCAGATACTGAAAGGCCGAAACGTTGTAATAAATATGGCAACAAAGATGAGGACAATAGTCCAAATAATGTACATAATACCTCATCTCAGAAATATAGACAGATACTAAAGGGCTGAAACGTTGTAATAAATATGGCAACAAAGATGAGGACAATAGTCCGAATAATATAAATAGTGTACATAATTCAAAAATACGCTTTTAAGTAGGCGCCCGAGGGGGTCGTCAGTGATGTTTTGACTTGGTTCATCAGGGAGTTTCGGGTTTTTCAACATCATACTCCCCATCACCAAATCGACCCAATCAGGGGAGATCTAACCCTGATTCCCCCTCACTTTTAAAACGCTAACAGTTACTCTGGCCTTTTTAAAGAGTTATACGAAGAAAGACCACGTATTCCGCACATCCGATTGGCTGTTTGTACAACCAATCAGCTGCGCGAACTATTTTTAAATGGCCCGCAGTGGGGACTAGCTTTTTTTTTTTTTTTTTTTTTTTTTTGGATAGCAGCTTCAATGGATAACCGAGGAGGTAATCTTTAATATTCCTAAGTTTAATCCCTTCGCTAAGTGTTGCATCGTTTAAATATTGCCGGTTGTATTTTATTTGTTTTTGGGGGGGAATTAAACTCAACCCTACTATTACATTTATCGTTTAGCCCGATTCAAAAAAAAAAAAAAAAAAATTGTTACAGGTTAACTTTAGCTGGATTGGTTTTATTCGCCATATTTAAATAATTGTCCATGAACATAGTCTATTTCTTTACACACAATAATAAAATTAGAAAGAAAATCGATAAAGTAAAGTAAGCAACATAATATTCCTTACCATTAAACTATTTACAAATTTAAGGTCGTTTAAATACAGTAGACTACGAAATGCTCCTGGAATAATTATTATACTTCACATTATAAAACTACACACACACACATGTATACATATATGAATCGCTTAAAAGTAAACCCTATAAACTAATAATATAGAATAGAAATAATATACAAACGATTTAAAACAAAAATCGAGAGAAAAAACTCTATAATTACATTATGTACGTGTTATAATTCCGATTAAAAAAAAAAAAAAACGCTTAAGGTAAATAGTCATTTAAACTACCGCAGAAATATAGACAGATAATGAAGGGCTGAAACGTTGTAATAAATATGGCAACAAAGATGAGGACAATAGTCCAAATAATGTACATAATACCTCATCTCAGAAATATAGACAGATACTAAAGGGCTGACACGTTGTAATAAATATGGTGACAAAGATGAGGGCAATAGTCCGAATAATGTAAATAGTGTACATAATACCTCATCTCAGAAATATAGACAGATACTGAAGGGCTGCAACGTTATAATAAATATGGCAACAAAGATGAGGACAGAATATATATTCTGAATAATGTAAAAAGTGTTCATGATACCTCATCTCAGAAATATAGACGGTTTCTGAATTCGTTTTTCGTACTTTATCAAACACTTTTGCATAATCCATAAAACGCAGGTACATATACTTCTGCATTTGTATTACAATATCTGATTTCATTCAGAACACAAATATTGCATAGTTTTTGTTCCAGTCTCTTTAAGCAAATCTGAAATGTTCTTTTCCTTTTTCTGGTCTCATTATGCTATGTGCTCTATTTATCAACATTCGGATGATAAGCTTTGTTATGTGGCTCATTAGGCGGCATTTTCTGATGGAATTCCAATCCTTTTGCATTTCACTTCTTTGGTATGAAAAGGGATCGACTTAGATCTTCCAGTATGTCACCACTGTTGTATGTTTTACCGAATGGAAAATTATGGTAAAAAAAATCAGCCACTCAAAGAATGAAACCATTTGTCTGAAAAAATCTTGGAATAATGATTCTACTTTAAACTCTAGAATAGAGATGCTGTATTGATTGAATGGAACACGAGTGATACAATATCCGCTAAACAAAGAATGAAATCAATTATCTGAACAAATCTTGGAATACGAATAATTCGACCTGAAATTGTAGAATATAGATGCTGTATTGATTGGCTAGAAAACGAGAGTGAAACATCAAACACAAAGATTGAGATTGTCTAAACAAAGAATATGATGGATTCTGAATGAAAATTGGAATACTAATGCCTCTCCTCAATGTTGTAATTAGTAGATATGATTCTTTTGTTTTATAGCAATAGTATTGTTATATACCAAAATCACCTGCTGTGCTATTATACTTATAAAGCAAGATTTGCCATCATTTTTGTGCTCTAAAATGATAACCTTATGCTATGCTAGTCTAATATCAATGAATAATGTTAAGCAAATGTATCTTGCAGTGATATGATTGATTTGTATTTGGTTATTTATTGTTGTCTTTGTCCAACTTGCCTTCCATATGTCCTGTGAGTGTCAAATTTTCCAAGTCCACTTTCCTTATTATGCACCCCAAAATTTCAAATATCTCTTTCTAATGTTAAGTATAAGTGTACTTTTTGTTTCCATTTTTGCTTAAACTTTGTCATAGTTCCAATGTTTGGTCAATGGCATTCTCAGCATCCTTCTGTATAACCAAATTTCTTTTACCTCTTGTCTTTTGCTCATTTGTCAGGAGATTGTCCAGCATTCACTGCCATATCTTCTTTTATGTGATGTGTCCCTTCAGGATGTAGGCGATAATGGTGCTCCACATCTTCCTGTCCCTTGTAGCTCTTAATAAGTTTTGTCTTTTTATATTTCCCAAATCCTATTCTACCATCCATTTACTCAAGCATATCAAGTATATTTCATGCTACTTTCCTCTGTTACTCTTTCCCTCAACCTGTCCTGTGAGTATCAAGTTTTCCAAGCCTTCCTTCCTCATTACATGACTCAGCTGAGATTATGTAATAATTCAGCACTCTTTACATTGTTTGTATTGAAATTTTCCTGTTTCTTAATTTCAGTGTATTTGCTTGGTTTTGGCATCTCCAATTTGTAATTTGCATGTTGGACTGTCCCTTTTGCTGACAACCATATATTATATCTTCTTGCAGTTGATGTTTAGTCTTTTCTTCTTGCTTTCCTTCACCTACCTACTGTATGCATTCATGTAACTTCCCTTTACTTTATGCTACCAACAATGAATCCTAATTAGATTTTTAATTCTGTTTAAATCACCACATTGTATAGGATGAATAAGTCTGGTGAGATGACACCTCCTTGTCGTACAGCCCTTGCTATTATTGTATATTTACTGAATTCGTTTTCTATCTGTTTGGAAGTAGTTTCATCCCAGTATAGGTTCTGGATTATTCTAATATCCTTCTCAGATATGTCACAGTTACATAGCAGTTCCTAGCTTAGAATATTTAAATCTTCATCTACTTATCTTGCAAAGCATTGTTAGTGATCTCATCTCTAACTGGTGCCCTACCATTACGACTTTGTATGAAACTTGTCTAAACTTGGTAAGTGTCACCTACAATAATTGCATGTATTCACATGGGATCATGCATCAATAAATAGATATAATATATATTATATTTATTGTGAGCAGGCAATTTTGTTTACTGTAAATAAATGAGACTCAATGACTAACTACAGCTGAAATAGAACCAAATTAAATAAAAAGACCTTGATGAGAAAAAATAAAGAGATGGTAAATCATTCCTGCTTGATAAATATGAGAATGCAACTTGAAGTTAGAGAGATTCATTAGTTTTAGGCAGAAGGGAATATATGAATATCAAAATATAGAAAACCTAAGGGTACTCTCCTAAGACGGAAATTGTTTTATTATTAGTATTATTATTATTATTATTATTATTATTACACTTCTTCTTTTTCTACTTCTTCTTCTTTTCTTCTACTACTTCTTATACTGCTACTTCTTTTTCTTCTTTTTTTTTCTTCTTCTTCTTCTTCTTTTTGTTGTTCTTTACCTTCTTCTTGTTCTTTATTTTCTTATTCTATTCTTCTACTACTTCTTTTTCTTCTTCTTTTTCTTCTTCTTATTCTTGTTCTTTTTCTTTATTTTCTTCTTCTATTCTTCTACTACTTCTTCTTTGTCTTCTTCTTTTTCTTCTTATTCTTGTTGCTCTTTTTCTTCTTCTTTTTGTTGTTCTTTTCCTTCTTTTTGTTGTTTTTTCTTGTTGTTCTTGTTCTTGTTGTTCTTTTTCTTTAGCCTTTTCTTCTTCTTCTCATTATTATTATTATTATTATTATTATTATTATTATTATTATTATTATTATTATTATTATTTTCTTTCTAATAAATTTAGTTTTGCTTTATTTTCTTTTTATTTCTCTTTGTTGTACTGTGAGTTCAAAAACCAAACACTTTTTTCCCCTTGGAGATCAATTATATATAAATATATATATATATATATATATATATATATATATATATATGTGCCAATGAAAAATCTTTTCAGGCAGAATATGGAATGTGAGTGGAAAGAAATATAACATTTGGATTTAAGAAAAGAATATTTTTTTATTATAGTTATAGTTAGAAAGAAAGAAAGAAAGAAAGAAAGAAATAAAGGAGATCTGAAAAAAAATGGAAAGAGAAAAAAATGATAAAGGAAGAGGTTAAAAGATAGAATAAGACAAAAAGAGAGAAAAAATGAGAAAGAAACAAATAAAGAATAGAATTAAAGGAAAGAAAGAAAGAAATGAGAAAGAATGAACAAAAAAAATGATGTACAAAAATCAACTGAAAAGAAAGAACAATATAAAGACAAACAGAAATAAAAAAAATATGAAAATGAATAAAATGAGAGAAAAAGAAAGAATAAAATGAATGAAAGAAAAAAGAGCTGAAAATAAAAAATAGAAAGAGATGTAAAGAGAAAAAAATGATAAAATAAGAGTTTAAAAGAAGAAGATGAAAAGAAAGAATAAATAAGAAAGACACAAATAAAGAAGTTGAAGAAAAGAAAGAAAAAACTGAGGAAGAATAAAAACTAAACAAAAATGAGAAAGGAGTAAAAAATGGTGCATAAAGAAAAGAATGAACAAAATAAAGAAGGAAAGAAATAAAAAAAATAAAAAAATGGATAAAAAGAAAGAATAAAATGAAAATAAAGACAAAAAAGATTTGATAGAAAGAATATAAGGAGAAAGAAAAAAGGAAGGAAAGAAGGAAGGAAAGAAAACTTAGCAACTATGTTATTACCATATATAAGAAAAATGCCATTGTATTTCATTTATAGAACATGAAAAGCTAGAAAAAAAAATAAATGAAAATGATAAAAACTAAAAAAGAAAGTAAGAATTGTACATAAAAAATATAAAGTCAAAGAAATGATAAGAGAAAAAAAGACAAGTTTTATGGAAGCATAGAAAAGAAACAATAAAAAGAGGAAAGAAAAACAGATAAAAATTTTTTCCAAAGACATAAATTGCTCATTAGTTTCTCAATTTCAGTCCTCAAGAAGCAAAATCTTCTACTGAGTTGTGCCGACAAATTCTTAGGAGCAAGAATAAAGCATAAAATAAAGACTTCAGTTATTTGGGACAATTATTTCCTGACTAGTCTTAGATGATTTTCTATAGAATTCAATGGATTTCATAATGGGCTTTGTAACCATAAAGGAAAAAGTATTATTTGTAAAAAAAAAAAGCAGAAAAACAAAGATAACAGCAAAATACAGTCAGTCAGTCATGTGCCATGCATGATACATGCTTAGGCAATCAGGTCTCTTTCAATACATGACTAACGAGGCAGATCTTTTCCCGCAGTATTTTCTGCGGTAGACCAGTTGCCACCCAAAGCTATAGAACCCGGTTGGTCCTGCTATTTACCCATAGCTGGGGGGGAGAAGAAGAGGATTCATACCTTTCTCAAGGATATTAGCACATGAATGTAATGGATTCAACCAGAATTTGAACTCGGCTCTCCGATTACTCAATCTGAGCTGCTATCAATTACTCCACTGTCATTAACTGAAAAAGCAATCATCAAAAAGTGAAATAATGAAAAAAAGAAACTACGAGGAAGTTTTGAGACTTTTTTAGGGGAGGTAATTATAACTGTGTGAGACTATTCTAATTTTAGGATATCATTAGTATGCATCAAATCAGCTGACCTGCCAACTTTTGTCATTCCAGATTGACGAAGATGGCTGTAACAGCTCTTTGAAGACACCCTACTAAACATTGCTTGTTGCAGCTGACTTATTTGCAGAATGCAATCAAGATGTGGACACAGTTTGGAAGCTCGTGTTGCAATTGTTTTGTGCTAAGAGAAATGAACAGCAAAAACTCTCCCTCGCCCTCCCCTCCCAGTCCAAACCTTGCTCCCTGTGACTTTTAGTTGTTCTTCATGCTGATGAAGAACCTCAGGGGTAATCATTTGGAAGACATTGAGAAGATGAAAGAGGCTGTAACAAAGGTCATGGAGACCTTCATTTTGGATGACTTCTATTTCATGAAGTTGCTGGCGTGCTATAACAAGTGCATTGAAGCCAGAGAATCTGGCTTTGAGGAGATTAAAATTTTGTACTTCTTGGAAATTAATAAAAGTCTCTCCTGAATAGGTCTCAAAACGTTTGGAATGCACCTGATGTGTGTGTGTGTGTGTGTGTGTGTGTGTGTGTGTGTGTTTTTGTGAGATTCCAACCAGTAAAAAGCTTGAAATACCCTCAAAAGATTCTGCATTTTAGTCAGCTGTTACAAGCAATGTTTAGTAGTTTTCTTTTTTTTACAATGTAAGAAAAAAGTTTCACTCTGACAGTTATTTTCCCCAAGATAGATGTAATAGACACTGTTTAAAATAAAAATTTGGGCATGTATTCCACTATTACAATTTTGTCTTAATTGTCAGTTGGAGTGTAATGGTTAACAAGCTATTCCTAGAAGAACTCGGCTCTTTGATTTTCAACTCCAAGACATCATCCATTACACCACCTGCACATCCAAGCCTAGTATTTTCAAGTGGTCACCCATCTAGGTATTGACCAGGCTTGATGTTGCTTAACCAAGTCTGAATGTAAATAATATAAATAAATACAGTCACCTTCTGATTGATAAAAGATATGAAAACTGTTGAGAAGTTCTCAATATTCCAGAAAGTGTTTGTCAACATTTTCTTATTTTTCCCATGACCCCTTTCCCATTGATATGAAGATCGATATTGCTTCCTTACACCAGTTCAGACCTAATATCTACCATGCCATGTACACAGTGTGTATCATTTCTTCATATTCCATTTGTAGGAAAGAAGTTCTATTCAGACAGCTTCTTCTCAAGAAGTGCTGCTTTGTGGAACCAACTCCCGAGATGATGCTTCCTTGATCACTACAATCTTAACCTCTTCTAAACCAGAGCCAACAATTATCTATCGTACATGTCCTCATAATCTGCACTTCTTACCTCTGCCTCTTATAGGAAAAAAAACAACCTTTTCCCCTTGAGTGGCTCTTGGTCATTGTATTGGGTAAACAATATTGTGAAAAAGTCGGAGATTGTCACCTGAATTAATTATGAAACAATTCAAACAGAGAAAATTGATCGTATGGTTTATAGTTTAATTCTCAAACACTGAGCCATACTCTTGAGACGTTTAGGATTTAAGGCTTACCAAAGACGTCCATTTATTTTGAACACAAACAAAAATAGCAGTCATATAAAAAAATAATTCAATAATATTACAAAAAATAAAACGTCTGAAAAGAATCTTTAGTTAAAAATAAGGGATTTGTCCTTCAGGGAGAAAAGAAAGACACAGTGTTTTATATCTTTGACTTTCATACTGTGAAATATCACAGCAACATCTGAAGCAAAAGAAAAATTCAATTTTTTTCCTATCTCTCTTTTTCTATTTTTTCCTTTCTCTTACTCCCACTTCTTTTTTATTCTCTCTCTCTCTCTCTCTTCTATCTCTCCTCAAGATGTTTTGGCTCATTCTCTCAATTTACGTTTTTTGCCACCTCTCTTTTTCTATATTTTCCTTTCTCTTACTCCCTCTTTTACTCTCTCTCTCTCTTTTCTATCTGTCCTGGAGATTTTTGACTCATTCTCTCAGATTTGCCCCACCTGTTTTGCTCCACCTTCTTTCTTTATATTTCACTAACTCCTCATTTTTCCACATGTTTATTCTTACAAACCTCTTACATACTTATTCTTTTATGTGCTGTGTCTCCTCAGAATCTGGATGATCACAGCTCTCCACAACTTCCTATCCCTTGTAGCTCTTAGTAATGTTTGTCCATTTGCCAACCCTTCCATATCTGTTCTGTCAACCATTTATATAGCCTCATCCTGTAGGTAGAGCACTGCATTCCATGTCTGTTTTGCTTTCAGTATGTCCTGTGAGTGTCAAATTCTCCAAGCCCTCCTTACTCATTGTGTGTCCTAGTAGTATTTTGATGTTGCATTTTTCAGCTTGTCAAAACACTTCCTAAATATCTGTACTACTGTCATATCACATTGAAACCTTGATCACTAAAATTAAGCAACATTGAGCCTGGTCACTACCTAGATGGGTGATCACTTGAAAATACCAGGTGGTTTTAATCTTGGATATGCAGGTAGTGCATATGATAATATCTCAAAATGAGAAATTGGAAAGCTAAGTTTGAATTCCAGTCAGGTTCATTGCATTCACTTACATGCAAATACACTTGGGTGATCATGAATAGAAAAAAGACATGATCGCCGAAGCATGTTGCATCTTCCCCTACCAATGTGAATTGATAGTCTATGCTCTGAAAGGACATGACATTTAAAAAACCTCCAATTATTCTGAATTCCAACCATAAAGAAGGCAACAGGAAAAGCCACCCTTCTATCTTTCTGAAGAAAGCACTGAAATTCACAGATAATAAAGAAAAGGAATTTGTTGAGGGCCACAATCATTTTTGGCCTGAAGGGAGATGGCATTTAAACAAAAGAACTAATTAAGCTGAATTCCAATCCCAGGAGAAGACACTGGGGAAAACTCTCTACTATCATTCCCAAGAATGTATTGCAATTCACAGATAATAAATTAATCTGCAGATAAGACAACAGGAAACCACTCCACTGTCTTTCCCAAGGATACATGATAATTCTCTGATAATAAAGAAAAAGAATCTGTGGAGAATGCAACAGAAAACTACTTCACTATCTTTCACAAGAAGGCACATCTGTTCTGAGATAATAAAGAAAAAGAATCTGCAGAGAAAACAACAGGAAACCACTATCTTCCCAAGAATGCATGTCAATTCACAGATAATAAAGAAAAGGAATCTGTGGAGAGCCATGTTTGCCTATACCATTAAGGGGCATGGTACTAAAAAAAACTTTTAATTTCTCTGAATTACAAAAGAAGAGGAATCTGTGGAGAGCCATGATCACCTATGTCATTAAGGGGCATGGTACTAAAAACATTTAATTTCTCTGAATTCCAAAAGAAAAGGAATCTGTGGAGAGCCATGATCGCCTAAGTCATTAAGGGGCATGGTGTTAAAAAACCTTTAATTTCTCCTAATTCCAAAAGAAAAGGAATCTGTGGAGAGCCATGTTTGCCTATACCATTAAGGGACATGGTACTAAAAAACTTTTAATTTCTCTGAATTCCAAAAGAAGAGGAATCTGTGGAGAGCCATGATCACCTACATCTTGAAAGGACATTGCAATAATAAAATGAAAACAAGAAATTCTGTATTTTAAACTCTTTAATAGTGCACTCAATTTGTACTTATAAAACCTTTAATAGACCTAACTGTACCTCAACATTTTTTTTTTTGCATTAACACTCTTAATATAATGAACAAGAAAGATGGAAGTCATGGCTTTTTAAGTTAATGTTGAGTTGGTCAAAAAGAATTCTTGAGGTTGATTTGATGGAATAATATTTTCCACATGCTGAGATGTATTGAAGGTTTTTGGTTTGAAATTCCAGAAGATTTTTTTCTTGCCATTTCTTTTTCAGAATTTTTTAATTATTTTCATGCATGTTTGATATTTTTGTTTGTGCTTAAAATAAATATGCATGTTAGACAAAGCCTAAATTCTTAACGACTCAAGAGTATAGCTCAGTAGTGGAGATGAACTGTGTGCCATAAGGTCAAATGCTATGTCTGAGGTGATCAGGTTTTTGCACAAAAACTCATTCAGGAGAAAAGAAAATATTCTCTACTGAAGGTGAAAAAATATTCCCAATTGCAGGTTTAAAAAAGTGAACAAATGAACGAACCTTTCCAAGTGCAAGTGAAAAAGAAAAAAAAATCACAGTTGCAGTTCAAACTAGATAGCTGTCTTCACAAAAAGATATGGAAATAATGATTAACACCTTTTTTAAACTCCCCTTCATGATCAATTTCCATATAGTATATACCAGAAGTTCTCAACCTTTTTTACTTCCGGGCACTCTTGTGGTATAGCTAAAAGTCTGAGGTGTATTTTAAATTTTAATAATGAAAAATTATCTATATTTCTGAGATGAGGTATTATGTACACTATTTACATTATTTGGACTATTGTCCTCATCTTTCTTGCCATGTTTATCACAGTGTTTTGGTCATTGTATGCTCCGGCCTTCTTTAGGTGGTTGGAATGTTGAACTGAACCCTTATTTTCGCTCACTGGTGTAGACTGTTCTAGTACCATTATTTACATTATTCGGACTATTTTCCTCAATTAGCGCCATATTTATGAAAACATTTCGGCCGTTGAATGTTCTGGACTTCTTCAGGTAGTTGGAATGTCAAACTGAACCCTCAAGGACACATGACACAGTGGATAAAGGTGTTGGTTAGATCCAATGAGAGGGCCCAAAGAGTGTGAGTTCAACACCCAGTTAAGGCGGTGGAGAACTTTCAGAGGGAAATTAACAGGAGGTAACTGATAACTGACATCCATTAAACATGGCACTTGGAACTAGAACAGTGAGTGAAATAAAGGGTTCAGTTCGACATTCCAGCCACCTGAATAAGGCTGGAGCATACAACGGCCGAAACATTGTAATAAATAGTCCGAATAATGTAAATAATGTACATAATACCTCATCTCAGAAATATAGACAGATGTTCTAGTTCCACATGCCGTCTAATGGATGTCAGTTATCTCCTGCTAATTCCCCTCTCCAAGTTGCCCACTGCCTTAACCAGGTATTGAACTCACACTCTTTTGGGTCTTGTCACTGGATCTAACTAATGCCTTTATCCACTGTGCCATCTGTGTATGAATTTCTGAGTATTATAAACCTAATGTCTTCAGCAACCATTTTTTACTAGTGCTGATGTTGCAATTTTTGCTGTTATCATTGCATGTTTTTTACCAGAGCTCATATTGCAATTTTTTCGTTATTGTCAATTTTATCTGGCACTCCTTATTACTGGTTCCCATATTGTATTCATTTCTATGCTTGGTTGGCTCAGGAGATTATTGTGGCCTAGCATATGTGCTGATTCCTTAAGTTTACGAATTTTCAAATGATGTTCTTTGTGTATGATTTCAACTACCCCAGTCTACCACAGTGAGTGAAATAAAGGGTTCAGTTTGACATTCCAACCACCTGAAGAAGGTCGGAGTGTACAACAGCCAAAACGCTGTGATAAACATGGCAACAAAGATGAGGACAATTGTCCAAAAAGTGTAAATAATGAAAAATTAGTCATGTAATTTGAAAATAGGAAAATAGTGACTAAGTCTTCTGTAATAAGTATTTATACTTAAGACATTATATTGTATTTTTAAATATGTTCTTGTGAAACTTGTGCTTGACAAAGAAAAAAATACCTTTCAATGGTTGTTTTCTTTGGTTTAGCATTCCCAAAGAAGATTTGTGGTACAGTTTTCATTTAAAGGGATTTATGAAGAATCTGCTATTTATTTTTTGAGTGGCTAATAATGACTGATTTAAATCCCTTGGGGAAGGCAAAAAGGAAAGGATTATCTACTCCTTTTAAAGATATAAAGTAATTTAGCTTCCAGTTTAAAATATCAAATGTCAAAGACTTGACTAAGATATAGAAGGCATGGGCTTGATGTCTCTAGATTTTTAAAAGAAATAAAGATTTTTGAAATTTTTTTATCATTTCACCCCAAGTAAGGCAATAGAGCTACTGAGATGCAAGAGGTTACTGAGTGCTAGAGAATATGAGAAAAACTACTATTAAAGAGAGCGGACAATAAAAGAACAAGAATTAAGTAGATGTAAGATAACAATTGACTTTGCATTTAAATTTTTGAAGATCGAAGTTGACTGGGAAGCAAGCCAGAAGAGAGTTCCACAAGTGAGAAGTGCGAGATAAGAAAGTGTTAGCATAGAACTTACTGTTAGATTTTGCCATTTCAAATGTAAATCAATGAGACCTTGCTGCTAATCTAGCACTGTGCTTAAATTCATAAAGTCTAGGTACCATAGAGGAAAGTTCATCAGAACAATTACCATGAAAGTATTTATAAAAAAGGCACAGGGAAGCCACGTTATGGCAGTAGGGAAAAAAGCTGAGATATCATTTCAGGACAAATAACATTGCCGATTATTTTTTGTATTTTATCAAGAAACTCTAAATATATAGCAGGAGCACCAGACAAGATGTAGCTACTATATTCAAAGCAAGGATGTATGATAGGCTTATAAATACAGAAGATAGATTCTGGCAAGAAACATTGTCTAACACTAGACAGTGAACCAACTTCTCTAGCAGCAGACATAGCAGTTGATTTAATATACCCTTTCCATTTCATGTCAGCTGAAAACTATTAAAATAATCAACAACTTATTCTTCTGTTAATTTGGGGTGTACTTGGATAGCCTTCAGGGTGCAGTGTTGTACCCAAGTACAGGGGAGAAATGGTGTATATACAACTGAAGAAGGTTAGAGAATTGTTCAAACAAAACATGGTGGTTACAACAAACACAATGAAAAAACTTAGCTATATATTATTTATAGATAATGCACACTTTTTTCCAGATTTTCAGCCTAAAATTTAGGGGTACATATTATACATATTAACACTTGTGTTGTACGATAGACATTGCAGAGAGAAATTGTCATCTGTTTTTTTTTTCAAAATCCCAGATAACAAATATTGATTTTTTTTTCATTAAATGTTATAAAAATAATAGGGGGACTATTTTGCTATGTAAATTCATTGTAAGTTGATCCCCGTATGTAAGCCAAAACAAATATGCTGATATGAGGATTATTAAATTTTTTAGAGATCCGCTTCTTGTTTTTCAAGAGAATATTACAATTAAGAAAGGGAATTCAGCTGCTGCAACAAGTTTTCTATGACATTTTTTTAAATTAATGTCTTCCCAACAAAAAATATGAGAGATTACTCAAGATAGAGTGTCATTGTTAAAATTTCTATGACAAATGAAGTGTGATATGAGTGAAAGAGAAAAGAGCCATTTTCCCTGTAAAATGAGACCTTCTGCCAATCTGGTATTGTGCTTAAACTAATAACATCTAGGTACCAGAGAGGAAAGTTGATCAGAACAATTATTTATAGAAACAGTACAAGGGAAGCTACATTATGGCATATGGGAAATGCCTGAAGCTGATATGCCAGGTCAGGACCAATAGCATTGATGAAATATGTAGGTAAGTCTGTATCATGGAATATAAAGGGAATAACAATTATTTTTTTTTTTTAACGTACAACGTGTGTTAACATGTGCGATACCCTGTCTTCATCAGCCGCCAACCAGAGGTGATATCACAGTTTCGGTGGCTATGGCAAGACTGCCACCCCTGGTGCCACCAGCAGTGTTTGCCACCAGGCAGGGTATGAAGATAAGCTAATTGATCTTTCCTCTTTGTAAATTCTTGTAATGAAATAAATAAAACGATTGTTCTTCTTTGCAGCTTCTGTCCGTAATGAAAGTTTCCTGAACGTGTTTGCTGTTATTGACGCGCTCGTAAAAATCATTATAGACGCCCACGCAAATATTTCACTTGTGCATGTTAGGTCGTGATGTTGTGCGCATTTTATTGGCTTGTTTTGATCTCGACCAAAATTCAACGTGACGCATTCTGAACTGTTTTTTGAATGTGATGCGAAACGCTCTTCAACCAACGGCCAGTGATGCCTATTTTTGAAAAGAAGGAAATGACCAAATGTCACAGAAACCCATGACACCCAATCTCAATGGGCATCACATGACACGCCCAACCATTTTCCACACACTCGGCATGCAGTGACTCATACAGGTTTGTCTTTAGTTTGTGCACCTCCACCCTCTTCTCTTCCCAAGGGACTGTTAACTCTATTAGGAAGACAGTCTTTTTTTAGTTAGACCACAACACAATGTTGGGACGCTTGTCTGTCTGTGCGATGTGTATTGGAAAATTTAAGGATGTCATTAGATCCACTGAAGCCTTCCAATCAATGGCACCACTCAGCAGCTTCATATTGGGGGCTGTTTGTTTTTTCTTTGCAGGGCATTCACCCTCCTTATGGAATTCGATCTTAGTTTCCTTGGCTGCCACAAGCTGTTGGTTTTCTGTCTCACATTGTGTTACCTCTAATATCACCTCTAATACCTTGTTGTCTGGCCACGTGTACACCTGTAGCGATAGTGGACAAGCAGAAAACAAATTAATATCACAAAAGCCTACTGTAAGCAACTGACTTATTGGAATGCGGCATTAAATCAGAATGGTCTTTTATCTTGGCAATGAAGTTTTTAATGATTTTCATGTATGGCAGAATCCATCCTTAAATGTAACACTTTGTGAGCTGTCCTTGTAAATCCTTCCACATGTGAAATATTCTGCAAACCTTTCAACTCCAGGTTATCAGATGTTTTATTTCATATAACACCATGTCAACAGGCCCATTAATTTAAAAATATCAAAAGATTATTTATTAATTTACTGTATCTAAACTGGAATCAGTCTTATCTTGTGAAATACACCATTGAACAGAAAGGAGGCATGATAGCAGTAATCTTCAGAAACCAGAGCAACAGGTAATATGCATGCGGCAAAAAAGAAGTCAGGAAATAGCCATACGGCAATATGTAACAACTAAGATAGGCAGGAAGTAGCGATCAAGACATAGGAGGACAGATAAAAAAAACATAAAGCACAAGAAAGATATATAATCAGTATTTTTTTTAATCATTTCACCTCGAGGAAGGTGAGAATGCCACTAATGTGCAGGGGATTGCAGGGAGTGAAAGTGAAAGAGAAGACTGCATATGCGTAGGATTGAGGAAAAGGCAAGAATGAATGGGAGATAAGAAGACAGGAGATGGTGATTGATATTTCATTTAAATTTTTGAAGGTTGTAGTTATCAGGGAAGCAAGTAAATGGAATGAAGTTCCACAGGCGGGAGGTACGAGTAAAGAAACTGTTAGAGTAGAAGTGAGGGATGCATTTCAACAGTAAAAGGTGGGGGGGATTGGTCCAATCTAGTGGCACGCTTAATTTCATATACTCGGGGCAATAAGGGAAAATGTCATATATATATAGAAAAGACAGAGGGAAGACATGCCATGCTGGTGAGAAAGTGAGTGAAGTTGAGATGCTAAGTCAGGATCGATTACATTGCAGATCCTTTTTTGGATTTTGTCAAAAATCTCGAGATGTAGAGCAGGAGCACCAGAGCAACAGTATTCAATGAATGGTAGATTTCTAACTGTGCAAGATGGATTCTGATGAGAAAAATGTTCTGGTATGACACAGTGACCCAACTTTCCTTGCAGTAGATGCAGCCATTGATTCAGTATAGTTGATCTACTTCAAGTCAATGGAAAAGGCAATAGCAAGAGTCTGAAAGTAATAAGAAGACAGGTAATCTGCATAAGGCAGTACAAAATACCCGTAAGGCAACAGGATGACATATAATGGTCATAAAACAAAAAAAAGAGAAGATATACCCATAAGGCAAGAGGAAGATATACTAAGTTGGCCAGAAATTCTTGACTCACTTAGAAAGTGGATAAAAATCAGCAAATCTTGATGTCTGTCTGTAGAATTTCCAAAGATCACTGCATTTTGAGCTGGTTCCACATGGTCATCTCATCAATGCTAAACTATACTGCCAGCTGCTAGATTATGTGTACGAGGAACTAAAGAAGGAGTACCTTGCTTTGGTCAATCGATGACAGGCTTTGTTTTGGCAAGACAATGTGAGGCCACATACTCCCATGTTGACAAGGGAGAAATTTAAATGGATGAATGGTGTTGAGGTTCTTTCACATCCACCATTCATTCCCGATATTGCTCGAAGTGACTATGGTCTATTCCATTCAGTAGCAAACTTTCTCTGCAAACAGTGATTCAACACTGTTGATGAAGTGAAAGAAGCTTGTTTACAGTTTTTTGATTCAAAGCCAGCAGACTGATATCTGGGACAGATTCAGATACTGGTTGTTTGCTGGCAGAAGATCGTCCAGAATAATAAACTTTATTTTGAAGAATAAACGTTGATGTTGCTTCATAAAATTTTGTTGTTTTCTTTCCATTTCTTAAGTGAGTCAGAACTTTCTGACAAACCTAACATAATGGTCATAATACAGTAAGAAGGTGGGGGAAACCCATAAGGCAACAAAGAGATATATATTACTCATAAGGTAAAATGCAGGCAGGAAGTAGCCGTAAGGTACAAAGTCTGTGAAGCATTACTTTAAGACCAGGCTTTCTAATTTGACCAGTACCCACCCCGTTGCATGATAAGACAATCCAGTGTGTTGATAAATGCTTGCTTGAGGATTTAAAAATTGGGGTTAATAAATGACAGTTGCCTGAAGAGAATTGAAAATAAATTGTGTAAATTTCAACTAAAACTCATCAATTTCCAACTAAATCATAATGTCATGGTTAATGAGTGGTGAGTAAAAAAGAATAATAATAACTCCCTTTACCCACATTCTTCAAATTTGGGTGAGCTGAGGAAAAAGATGGAAAGGAATTTGCAAAGCAAACATAAAATTTTCTTTGCACCAATGAAAACCTTGACTTCACAGAGATTTGCCATTGACATGAGAAAAAGATGAAAACAAATTCATGAACCTATTTGAAATTTTCTTTGAACCAATGAAAACCTTGACTTCATAGGAATTAGCCAATGAGACTAGAAAAACAAAACAAAGAAAATAGCGAGCCAATGTGAGATTCTTTTTTGATATAAAAAAGGAGAAAACTTAAATCAACAAGAATATCTGAAGCCATGTGAAAAGTTCCATTTCTGTTCATTCGTCCAGTGTCCAGATTTTCACCAATGTCAAATTACTTGCCAATTATATTATCAGCCTTAACCAAGCATTTGGCGCTTTAAAGAACTTTAATTCAACAATCCAAGAAAGCTAAGTATTTCAAAATATCTTTCTTTGTCTACTTTTGAACGTACGTAACTGGACATCCCTTCTATGAACAACAAAATCTCTTACCTTTGTTTTAAACAATTTTGAATATTATTTTGTTTCAGATCATTTCATCTCTGTCTATATTTCTGAGATGAGGTATTATGTACATTATTTACATTTTTCAGACTACTGTCCTCATTTTTGTTGCCATATTTATTACAACGCTTCAGCCGTTGTATGCTCCGGCCTTGTTCAGGTGGTTGGAATGTTGAACTGAACCCTTTATTTTGTTCACTGGAGCAGACTGTTCTAGTTCCACATGCCAAAAAACTGGGTTAGGTGTGTACAAGAGGAGAACAACAACACTCAGAAAACAGTCTGCCTGCCTTATCAGAGAAAATACAAAGGATCAGTTGTCTCTCTAACATCAGGACAACCTTCAAAAGCTTGACGACACTTTGCAGATATCTCTCCTGAGTAAGTCCTCATCCCTGATAGAGAAGAACGTGACTAAAGACTGTGTGTACACTATCCCGTGCAGCTGCGGAAAGAAATATAAAGGGGAGACAGGCCATCCCCGTAAGGTAAGGCTTCAAGAACAGCAGAAAACTGTAATATGAGGGAAAGTGGAAAAATCAGGCATGGCTGACCACATATGGAGAGAGAAGGGAGATCACCACCCTCTGTGGGATCAGGTTGAGATCATAGACAAAGAACTCCATTGAAAAATTTGTAAACTTAAGGAATCATATGCTAGGCCACAAAAATCTCCTGAGCCGACTAAGCATAGAAATGAATACAATATGGTAACCAGTAATAAGGAGTGTCAGAGAAAAGCGACAAAAAATTGCAATATGAGCTCCGGTAATAACATAAAAATGATAACAGCAAAAATTGCAATATGAGCACTGGTAAAAAATTGTTGCTGAAGATATTAGGTTTATAATACCCAGAAATTCATACACTGATGTCCTCAAGGACACATGGCACAGTGGATAAAGGTGTTAGTTAGATCCAGTGACAGGACCCAAAGAGTGTGAGTGGAGAACTTTCAGAGAGAAATTAACAGGAGATAACTGATAACTGACATCCATTAAACATGGCACCTGGAACTAGAACAGTCTAGTGAGCGAAATAAAGGGTTCAGTTCAATATTCCAACCACCTGAACAAGGCTGAAGCATACAACGGCTGAAATGATGTAATAAATATGGCGATAAAGATGATGACAATAGTCTGAGTAATGTAAATAATCATAAACATTTCTTCTTCATGACAATTTGTTGAAACTACAGACTTTAAAAAATTTTTATTTATTTTCCTAAAACTAGCAACTGACAAAACTTCAAACATGTAAATTCATAAATAAATCCCTTGTTTTGTTAAAAATTACCTGTGTTTCCTTATCTTTACTGTCTATCATTAATCCTCTTGATGTGGGTAAATCAAATGTACATTTTAACCCTCAAGTCCCATGCCACTATAAATGCACACCAAACACATTCTCCCCATTAATAATTTCAACCAGTTCAGTAAAAAAGTTATATTATCTGAATTTTAATGTGTTTATTATTGTCAATATTACTTATGATGTTCTCTTGTCATTAACATCATTATTAATCAAATCAATATGTCCAGTATAAAGAGAGAGGTGGAGATTTAAGACAAAAATAACAAAACATTAAGTTAAAATGAAATATTATTAGGAAAAATAATAAAGGAGAATGGTAAAGTAAATAAAACTTAAATAAAAATATTTATTATTGATGTTTTTTTGTTTGCTTTAAGTCAAGGAATTGATGGAAAGTGAGCCTTTCCCTTTCTTATAAATCTATATATAAAATTTTTTTGATTTCTGTTAGTCCGTCCACCCACCCAACACACCCTCTAAAATAGCAATACATCGACTGATCAAAACCAAATTTGGGGGAGAAATGCAAATGGCTAAGTGGATACAAAGTTCATTTGGTTTTACTAGGGTGCACAACTTAGTAGTAATAATTTTCATTAATTTTTGGGGATCTGTCTATATTTCTGAGATGAGGTATTATGTACATTATTTACATTTCACTGTGTCACGTGTCCTCAAGAACACATGGCACAGTGGATAAAGGCATTAGTTAGATCCAGTGGCAGAACCCAAAGAGTGTGAGTTCAATACCCAGCTAAGGCAGTGGAGAACTTTCAGAGGGAAATTAACAGGAGATAACTGATAACTGACATCCATTAAACATGGCACGTGAAACTAGAACAATCTACCCCAGTGAGCGAAATAAAGGGTCCAGTTCAACATTCCGACCACCTGAAGAAGGCCAGAGCATACAACGGCCGAAACGTTGTAATAAATATGGCGACAAAGATGAGGACAATAGTCCAAATAATGTAAATAATTTTTGGGGAGAAATTAAAAGTTTTATTATTTAATATATACAAAATACTATCACTATTTTAAGAACAATTTAATGATTAAAATAATAAATACTTACAGTGCTGTTCGATAAAAGTGACTCACCTGATTTTTTTACTTAAAAATTTTTTCGCCCATTGTTTTTGGTGTCAAACTAATTTTTAATCTTACTAATATAAAGACCCCTTCCCGACAACCTAGTAAAAAAGTTTACTCACCCTAAGGTATTCTATTGATAATTATAATTTTGGATATAAATGAAATTTAAGGAAAATCTCTGTGCAAAAAAAGTGACTCCCTTATTTCATGCAACTAGTAATCAATAGAAACATAACCGAACAGCTTTAAATAAAGAATAATAAAGGTATAATTTATTTATAATAGGTAATATAGTTCAAAATATTTAATAATCTATGTGTCCTCCTTTATTTTGAATAACATTTTCAACCCTTTTTGTCATTGACTTGATTAGGTTCTGGCAAATCTCATCTCCAAGCATTGAATTCCATTTGGATATGAAATTCACAATCAAATCCTCTTTGTTGCTCAACTGCTTTCTCGAGAGCCTGTACTTTATAATGCTCCATAAGTTTTCTATGGGGTTGAGGTCAGAAGATTGGGGCGACCATGTCATAACACTCACCTGCTTCTCATCAAAGTATTCCTTCATCAATTTTGATTTGTAACAGGGAGCATTATCCTGCATAAAAATGAGCTTGGTGGGGTCGATTTTCACCCTTTCAGCAGAAGGGAGCAGACAAGACTCTAAAATTCTCTTGTACTGCTCGCTCCTGAGGGTCTTTTCAATAAGTTTTAAGAAACCAGTTCCATGAAAAAAGCATCCCCAGAACATTATACTGAACGGATGCCTGACAGTACTTACTGTTAAATTCAAAGAGCTTTCAAAGCTTCTTCTTCGGATTTTAGATCGCTTATCCTTTGAATTTAGCTCAACTTTCATTTCATCGGAGAAGAGAACATTTAGTAAAAAAAATCAGGTGAGTCACTTTTATCGAACAGCACTGTATTTAATAAAATGTAATATTGCTTTTTACATATCTTTTCCTCATGTTTTTTTTTATATACAAGAATCCAAATGAGGGATCAATGATTTTATAAAAGGTTTGAGGATCTAAAATCTTTGGGAAGCCTTGTTCTAAGATAAGTATGTCTTAACGAAATGTTCTATGTTTCAAATAATTCTATTTGACAATTTTGGAGAGATTAAGATCTTCTGGCGATCAACGCTATTTTCATCGAAAGAACATAAAAAATGTTCAGTCACATATCTGATTAAGGCTGGAAAGTGTATGCAAATATTTCTTAAAGGATGTTTTTATTTTTCCCAATAACAGACTGAATTCTATTCAATTGGTCAATCAAATTCAAAAAAGATGAAGATGTTGCCTTTAGGGATAAAGAAGAGTTCTTTCAAATATTTGGGCTTTTTTTTTTGTTAGTTTACACGAACGTCTTTGAAAATTCCGTTTTTAGACTGCTTTTTTTTCTATTTCTTGGTTGTTAATTTTTTTTAAACATTTTTTTTTGTCCCTTTGTGTGACACATGCTAATGTTGAGCAATCAATTTTTTCAAAGTCGTAAATATAGCACGAAACTGCACTGAATCTAACAAAACTTTTTCAGTAAAAAGGAAGACGAACGAAAAGAAAAAAGAAAAAATTTTTTCAGCAGAAATATCACCGCTGTTTATGCCTGTATTTTGAGTAAAATAATTTATTCTAAAAAGTGAAAGAAAGAAAGAAAAGTTAATTTAACCGAAAGAAACAGAAGAAACACAGCGAGAGAGAGGCATGGTAAGTCATCTTGAAAGAAAGAAAGAAAGAAAAA
This sequence comes from Acanthosepion esculentum, assembly GCA_964036315.1. Taxonomy (NCBI): domain Eukaryota; kingdom Metazoa; phylum Mollusca; class Cephalopoda; order Sepiida; family Sepiidae; genus Acanthosepion; species Acanthosepion esculentum. The sequence continues at coordinate 8,803,595 of OZ038493.1, forward strand.
AAGAGTTCATTTAACAGAAAGAGACAGAGAGAAAGAGAGAGAAGCATAGTAAGTCATCTTTAAAGAAAGAAAGAAAGAAAGAAAGAAAGAAAGAAAGAAAGAAAGAAAGAAAGAAAGAAAGTGTTCATTTAACAGAAAGAGACAAGCAAGACAGCAAGAGAGAGAGACATGGTAAGTCATCATTAAAAGAAAGAAAGAAAGAAAGAAAGAATGAGTTCATTTAACAGAAAGAGAGAGAGAGAGGCATGGTAAGTCATTTTAAAAGAAAGAAAGAAGGAAAGAAAGAAAGAAAAAAAAGAAAGAATTCATTTAACAGAAAGTTATAGATGCAAGACAAAAAAGGAATGGTACATCCTCTTAAAAGAAAGGAAAAAATTGATTTAAAAATGAAAACAAAGGAAAAGAAAGAAGAAAAGGAAAAATAAATCCATGATTAAAAAGGAAGGAAAAAAATAATGGATGAATAAAAAGAAAATTAATTAGATGAAGTTAAAGAAAATAATTTCGATGAAAAGGAAGAGAAAAGAAAGATAAATGAATTAGAGGAAAAGAAAGAAAGAAAGAAGCAAAGTAAAAAAGGAAGGAAGAAAGAAAATTGAATTAAAAATAAAAACTAAAGGAAAAGAAAAAAGAAGAGGAAAATAGTTACATGATTAAAAGAAGGAAAGAAAGAACAAAGATGAATTAATTAAATGAAATCAATGAAAGAAAGAAAAATTCATTAAATGAAAAAAAGAAAGATAAAAAAGAAAGAAAATAAGAAAGAACGGAAAACATCTAAACAATGTGTGTCCTAAAAATCAAGAATGAACCATATTGTGAAGAAGAATCCAGTCTAGTTTTATACTCAAAGAAACCAGATATAGATAGGCACCAGGACTTCTATCATTTGATAACAATTCACAGAATAATGAGACGTAAATCTATCCAGCATTGGATTAAAATGATGCCAGAAATAAGTGCAGTCATTAGTCTGAAATTAGCTCCAATATATTTATTTAATCAACATAAAGACTTTGTGTGAGCAAAACATTTGGGGTAAAATCATTTACTTTCAAGTTGGTATGTCCGTCTAGAGCAATGATTTTCAACCAGTGTCCCATAGCACACTGATGTGGCATGTGAGGATTGTAGGCATGCCACTAACATTTTTAAAGGTCTTTCGAGAGAAGTACAAAGCCCCAAAAGTGTACATATCAAAATTAAACCCCCTTTAAACTGATTATACAAGTATATCATTGTTATAAAAAATTATGGTATTGTTTTTTGTTCTTCATTGAGAATTGGGCAGTTTTTTTTGTGTTTTTCATTCAGAATCTTATTATTTTCATAATTTATACCTGAGCTAACACACTGCTATGGGCCAGTAAGTGATTTTTAAGCCCAGCTTCACATTTACAACCTCTCTTACACATGTGGCAAAACTAAATTTTGTCTGTGTTACTCACATTGGAAACTTGCCTGTCCCCGTGTACAATCATCTGACATTTGATTCCCACAGCAGACTTGCAAACCTTATCTCGAAATTCGCAGAATAACCTGCAGCTGTGACTGGTAGGGTGACATTTGCTGGAGTTTGCAGTGGACCTCTCTGGTGTGATCTCATATGACTGCAAATGTATTGGTGATCTAATAGCTAATAGACAGATTCTATTTCTCCTTTCTTAATCAAAAAACATATGCATACTATAACATAGATTCTTTGTGTTTTATCTATAAATGCTTTTATGCTAATTCTTCTGATGAACTCTCTGCTATGTTACTGAGACTTTATAAATTTAAGCTCAGTAACAGATTGGTGTCAAGGTTTCATCATTTTACAGTTGAAATGGCTGCTAAATGCAATGGTAAGTTCTATTCTAATAGTTTCTTCTTTTGCACTTCTCACTTGTGGAACACTTTGCTGGCTTCTTGCTTTCCAGACAATTTTAATCTTCAAAAATTCAAATGCAATATCAATCATTATCCTGTTTGCTTAATTCTTGTTCTTTTATTATTTTTTCTTGTTTTTTTTTTCATATTATCTCACACTCAGCAACCCCTTGTGTCTTAGTGCCTTGTTTGTAGTGAAATCATTAAAAAATAAACAAAAAATATAATATATAAAATAATATAAAAAGCAAGTTTTTCTACAATAAACAATATTAAAAACAAAAAATTGATCATGGCTAGAATCCTTGGAATATGATTTAAGATTATATCTGTCCAAAATTCAACATTGCAAAGAAAATATTCTAAGAAGTTCAGATATCTCATTAAATGTTAAATAAACAGGGAATAAAATACTTTTTTCAAGAATTTTATTTATTAAAAAGTTGAAAAACATTGATCTAGTGAATATATAAATCCTGTTTTTTTATGCAGCACCAAATGTAAGATTGATTCAGTTATATAAAATTAAGCTATCTGTCTATAATTCTGAGAAGAGGTATTATGTACATTATTTACTTTATTCAGACTATTGTCCTCATTTCTGTCACCATATTTATTACAACATTTCAGCCGTTGTACTATCCGGCCTTCTTCAGGTGGTTAGAATGTCGAATTGAACCCTTTATTTCGCTCACTGGGGTAGACTGTTCTAGTTCCACATGCCATGTTTAATGGATGTCGGTTATCAGTTATCTCCTGTTAATTTCCCTCTGAAAGTTCTCCACTGCCTTAAAATGGTATTGAACTTACAGTCTTTGGGTCCAATCACTGGATCTAACTAACGCCTTTATCCACTGTGCCATGTGTCCTGAAGAAGGCTGGAGCATACAACGGCCGAAATGTTGTAATAAATATGGCGACAAAGATGAGGACAATAGTCCAAATAATGTAAATAATGAAAATTAAGCTATTTGTGCAAGTGATCTACTGTTCTAGACACCTAGTCATGGAGCAAAATGAGTTGGTCGCCCAGCAATTACCTATATTGGCCATCTATGTTATGACACAGAATGTCATGCTTCTGACCTTCTGACCTTTATGCAGAACCATAATGATTGGCATGATAGACTCATGAATGTCCAAGCTAACTCAACTGAATATTCACCTTATAGAAGGCTCAAGAGCTACTCAAGGTAGAGGACTATTGAATGAGGGGTGTGATACAAAGTTAAGAGGAGGAAGCAGGAAGTGAAAATTATGAGAAAATGAATTATATTATCATAAGAGTTTCTTATAAGTCTATGGCGACAGAAAAAAGTAGAAACAATGAAAATTTAAAGAAATAAACAGTTATATTAACATAAAAATACAACAATGATAAATCTGTGTAGATGTCTTGTTGACAAAGGGATAAGTAGAGTAGTAAAAAGCATCCGGTGAGGTGTACAGAAGGAGAAAGAGCATGAGTTGTACCTTACTGGGGCGATGGTCTTTGGCAGGTTAGCCATGTCTGATGTCTCAGAGATGGGAGGTCACAGTCCATCAAAGTCTGTGAACCTGGGCCAAGATGCCATCCAACTCCTGAAAATGTCCCTTTGATGGGTTTTTATGTCCTTTCTTAGACTTAAATCAACTCTGGTATTTATTTTAATTCTTTAGGTGGGAATGGGTGCTATTGGGTGGAAATTCTGGATTGCATTGCTTATTTTTTCTTTAAGTGTGGGAGTAAAAACAGAAGGTATGTGCAGAGCCTATGCGCAGTTGACAGAATTTTAGTTTTGGGTGTTCAGAGCATTCACATCTGGCCAGTGGTGGAAATTAGTGTAGCAGGAATCAGAAAAAGATCTGGTTTTAGAAAGAATTTAATAAGTCAACCTGAGACTTGAATAGGTTAATATTGCTGTGTTTGATGAAGCATCCCTGTAGGAGCACATACCACAAAGTAGTTATTGTTGGAAAGAAGATTTCTCAATGCAAGATCCTTCTTACCAAGGAAATACAATGTGTGTGATTCAATCTTGTGGACATAGTAAGGTGGGTCTTGTCTGTAATGATCTAAGCTGGTGACATTAAGGAATAGAGCTCATCTGAACATTTGCTATGCAAGTGGTGACAGAAGAAGTAATATGCTTTAGATGGTGCAGTGGTAAGGTGGAAAATAAATACCCACTCCAAAGCTGCATAAACTATTTTGAACTCCATTAAAGATTTCTTGCTTAATGTTTTGTTATCTCTCATTTGACAGAAAATGTAACATTGAAATTTGAAGATACATTGAAATAGCAAAAGATGCCTTCCAAAAGCTAAGCAAAGCATATATAGTTCAAAATAACCGAGAATTAGGAAGGCCATAGAGAGATTATTGAAGGAACAGAAGATTAGGTTGGAAAGACAAAAATATTCATACACAGAATGAAAAAATTTGAGTAAATCAAATAAAACTCAAATCTCCTTTCTAATGTGGCTACTTTCTTTATTTTTAAGTAGGAGCAGTCCATTGTCACAATAGTAGGGAAGAGCAGGTGGTACACTGAGTACTATTCTACAACAGAAACAAAGAAAAGTGTTATCAGATGTTACGTAATCTAAGTCTCCCTATATAGCAGTGAATGCTGGACAAATGTAATTAAGAAGTACAGTTTAATTTTTTTATTAAATTAAGAAATATTTGTCCACAGCTAGTTGCATTCATTTATTGTAATTGCAATCTTACTCATCATTTTGGTGATGGATGATGTGATAAAGTAATCGGGAGTAATCTCCCTTGTTTTATGATTACCTCCCTTTGGAGAACACTTTCGTTTGTAGAGGACTATAAATAGTCACTACGCTGGTATAGAATGAAGCTTCATTATGCCTACTCTTCCTCTCTTTTTGTTATGACACTTTCTTCTGCTTAGAATTCAATTTGAAACCAGCGAATGTGCCTACAGTGATTCAACATTGAGCCGGATACTCTAAATTCTGAAAAACACTTGACTCATTGGCAATTGACATTGGAAAACTTTTTACAAATTATAAACATTATATGCCGAAAACCCGAGCCAGCCAATAAACAAGTTCGGACTCCTAACGAATTATGTATCTCCCACAATACATGTATTTATTATGGACTGTTCTACTTATGAAGATGCTGTTGAAGTACTACAAGCTACCTACCAAAAACAAAATATTTTTGTGATATCTACTTGTTGCATGAAGACAGCAAAATAGCAAATCATTGTAGCGATTTTTAAAAGAATTAGAGACCCTAATCAAGGACTACCAATAAATGCTGAAGAAATTTGAGATGAGCACATTATGGAGGGTCTTTATGAACGGGCTTCAGAATGCACAGGTAAGACAGAGACTTCTTGAAAACAAATCTCTTAATTTAAGAACAGCCTATGAGCAGGCTTATACTTTTGAGGTTGCTTAAAAATAGTCTGTGTTCTTCCTAAAGTCTGATACGGTCAGTGCTACTCTAAACACACACTCTTCTCATTCTCCCCCCTCTTCTTATGTGTATAATTCTCCAGGTGCTTTCCTCTGTGACTTCTTTCTCTAATCAGGAAATTTGGGACATTTCAAACATTTCAGAGCTGCCTATCACCACTACTTCCACAGGTCATAAATGCCACTTTTGTGGGATTGGTCTACACCCATGGTTTTCTTGTCTGGCCAGAGATGCTAGGTGTAACAAATGTGAGAGGTTGGGACATTTTTCGAATGTCTGTAAGTCGACATCTTCTAAAAATAATTTTTCTAATGCTTCTTTTATGTTAGCAACTATAACAGCTGCGTCTCTGAACGGCCTTTCAAAAAATATAATACAGATTAAAGTCAATGGCATTTCTATTGATGCATTGATTGGCTTTGGCAGCCCTGGTAATTATATTAATTTCAATATTGTGAAGGCTAATCAAAGAAAAATTATTCCCTGTTCTACTCAGGCGTCTATGGCAAATGCTTCCCTATTATCACAGGTGATTGGATAAAATGTCTGGTTAGCTTACATTTAAAAAATATTTTGTATAGAAACATCAGACTCTCAATAATGAAGAACCTCTATAGTGACGTAATAGTGGGATACGATTTTCGTCAGCTTCATTCTCATATCGAGATTCCTTTTGGAGGTCTTAAATCAGCCCTCAGCATTTGTGGTCTAACATCGGTCTATATCTAGTACCCACGACTCTTCAATAATTTATCTCGAGACTGCAAGCTTATAGTGATGAAGTTGAGACAGTACTCATTTGAGGACAAACATTTTATAAAAACCAAGATTGCGAGAATGCTTGATGAAGGAATCATTGAAATGGGTGAGCCTCCATGGAAGGCCCAGGTATTAGTAACACCTTCTGAGAACCACAAAAAGAGACTAGCAATTGATTACTCTCAAACCATAAATAGGTTTACTCTATTAAACACTTACAATGGATACACAAAGTTATAAGCAAAATTGCTAAATACATAGTGTAATGCACGCTAGATCTCAAAAGTGGCTATCAGACCAGCAGATTGGATCTAAACAGCTGCTTTTGAGGCAAATGGTCACCTTTACCAGTTTAAAATAATACCATTCAGAGCAACAAATAGCATTGCCAGCTTCCAGTGGATTATGGACAAAATTATTAGTGACAAAAAATTGGAAGACACTTTTGTCTACATTGATAATGTAACTGTATGTGAACACAACAATGCAGACTACAATTTTAATCTGAAACAATATGGCAGCCATTGAGAAATATAATCTTACATTAAATAATATTAATTGCTTTTTTGGTGTAGACACCATTAATTTACTAGAGTACACTGTGAGCAAAGGTTCTATGTCACAGGTCTGGAATGAAACCTCTACTAAAATTGCTAATTCCTAATAATATTCATGCCCTCAAATGATCTATGGACATATTTGCACATTACTCCCAGTGGATTGCTTCTTTTTCAAACAAAACACACCCATTGGTACAAACAAATAGTTTTCCTCTTTCTTTCACAGCAGCGGAGGCTTTTAAAACTTTTAAAAAGGATATAGTCAAATCAGCGATTATGGCTATAGTCCCAGCTATTCTTCTGGGGGGTGGAGACAGATGCAGCTGATTGTGCAATTGCTGCTTCTTTAAGGCAATCTGATGCCCTGTTGCTTTTTTTTTTTTAAAGTATCTTGTTGCATTCAGAACAGCAAGACTCAGCAACTGAAAAAGAAGCTTATGAGATAGTAGGAAACTCAGAAAATGGAGGCACTTTTAATTGGACGGCATTTTAGATTAATTGATCCGTTGCATCCATGTAAAATTAAGAATGACAAAATAGTGAAATGGAAAATTGAACTCTCCTGTGATGCGAGCTTCACACCCTGCACAATGACCTGCGCTTCCTAGGCATAACAAGGATAATGCATGTGATGCAGACCAGAAATCTACCATATTCCACAGACCACGTAAAAAAAAAAAATGATAAAATCATGTAGAATATATGCAGAACACAAACTTCAGTTCTTCAGGCCAAAAACTAAGATGCTCATAAAAGCCACTCAACCATTTAAGAGGTTAAACATAGATTTCATGGGTCCCCTAACATTGAAAAATGGGAATCACTACATGCTAACTATCATCAATGGATATTTGTGATTCCCATTTCCTTGTCCGTAAATATCAGCAAATTCGATGATACAGTGCCTATGCTCTTTATTTGCCATTTTTAGGGTTTCAGCGTATATCCACTCAGACCATGGAACCTCATTCGTGTCTGAGCAGCTGAGACAATTTCTTCATGAATGAGGAGTGGCCACAAGCTGGATGACACCTTACCACCCTCAAGGTAATGGTCAATGCAAATGGTATAAAGGTATAATATGGAAAAGCATAGAACTGGCTGCCATGAAATCACAAATGTCCGATCTCCCACTGGGAAGATCTCCCTGAATCTCTGTATGCCATTAGAACACTACCATGTACAGCCACAAACACTACACCTCATGAGAGGTTTCTCCAATTTCAATGAGGAGGTTTGGCAGGAACTTTGCTTCCTTCATGGCTCTTGAAACCTGGAACAGTTCTTCTGAGACATTTTATATCTCATAATGAGAATGACCAATTGACAAATGGAGTGAAGCTTATTGAAGCAAATCCACATTATGCCCTGCTGCAATACTTGGATGGAAAATAATCCACTGTTTTCCTCAGAGACCTTGCATCTGCAGGGGATGTACCTGCACCTAATATATTTGGTGAGGAGGTGACTACATCTCAAGACACTTCCACTGCCGTTGAAGGTCAACTTGTCAGCATTGCACCATGGGATTCATCTACAGACTCACTGCAAGCATCACATACATCCATATCATCTTGGGAATGCCAGAAGGACCAGAGTGAGCCAGATGTGGATGTCCATTCAATTGATCAGAAACGAGACCATCCGCAAACCGATTCGGAACCCTGGTTTTCAGAATCACAACAACCTGCACGCAGAAGAAGACACTTTTATACTAACTCAGGACAAAGAGAGAAAATCGATCCCAGTGTGTCTTCAGACCTGGAAACCCAGTCTTGATCATACTCACAATAACAAAGTACCAACACATTCCAACAGAACCTGCAAAATGCCTGGACAATAGAGTGAATTCATCTGGTATAATTAAAATAAAATGGGGGAGAATGTGATAAAGTAATTGGGAGTAATCTCCCTTGTTTTATTATTACCTCCCTTTGGAGAAATCTTTCATTTGTAGAGGACTATAAATAGTCACTATGCTGGTATCAATTATTCTAAGCAGAATTAAGCTTCCTTAAGCCGACTGTTACTCTATTTTGTTATTACAGACAAATCTTTTAAAGAGTTTCTTTTGCATACCTAACTTAAAATAATTGTTGTGAAAAGAGTAAATTGATTTTCTGATTTCAAATTGATAGGAGGTATCGCAACTTACACTAAGTTAAAACTTAATAGTTAATAATAAACTGTCAGATTCCTAAGCTCTACAATAAAGTACATACATCTGAATTTAATCCCACACCTGGGACCCCCCCACTACCGTGTGTCACTGTTCTTATTTTTATCTTCCTTTATTTTTACTCCTATTTTTATCTCTTTTTTTCTTCACCTAAACTCCAATATTTTCACCAATTTTTTTTTAACAATTTTGATTCTAATGAACCAAAAATAACCACATTAATCCTAAACCCCTAAAAATCATTCATCCATTATTTGAATAATGGTCAATATGCTAAAATTGTTTCACAGAACTGTATATTGCAATTCTTCTAAAAACTGAGTAAAGTATCCAAAATTAGTTAAATTTGTTTTTTCTTTGAGTAACAACATGGAATCTACATATTCCGATTGGTTTCAATGAGGTCTGCCACTGTCAGCCTTCATTTCAGACATTAGATTTGATACCATGAACCTAGATTTAGTCTTTCATGTGGTCATTTGCAAACTTCTCCATAAGTACACTTAACTGACCCCCCAAAATTATCCCCTAACACTGTATGTATATTCTTCTATCCCATGCTAATAGGAATATATACTTGAAAAACAAGGGGGATGAAATAAGTGAAAGTTTATTGTAAAAAAACAGTACAATAAGAATAAAGGTAACAGCTATGCACAAGGTCATTGCAAGTCAATCCAGTAGTGAGTGCTACTATTTGAAGGTTGGTAGTTCTTGCATAAGTCTGAGTCATACTCAACAGATCCCAGCTAGTCTCTGTAGTCCGTTGACTTACAGATACTTATAGGTAGTTACTATCTATAGTGTAGTCACTCATGGGGGTAATAGGCTATTCCATTACATCATATATATACAAATATAATTTCAGGTTTTCTTTTGGTATATTTTTGACAAATGGTTTCTGTATGGGTCTTTTATCCCTACTATTTATCCTTCAAACGTTTTTAACAACAACAATAAAAATAGTCTTATATATATTTAGCAATAATCTCATACTATATAGTATAGCTGGTCTCATATTCGAGGATACCCGTCTACGAGGGCGGCTAGCCAATCCCTATTGCAGACACTTACTCAGATGCATTTGTGTTTATTCAACACCCACAGAGCCCACCTGTGGTTTATACTGCAACTATGCTGAGAAGACCTTAGTTGCAGTTTCTGGGAAAGAACGTGTTATCTAGTGTGATCAACAATTTGAAGTAGGCCAGCATGCTCAAACTCTCAGCCATGATGACTTGTGACTTTGTGCTAGCACAGCTACCAACAGCCCCCAAGGGTTCTGTCTACCCAAATTCACTCACAAGGCTTGGGTCAACCAGTGGTATGGTTTTCAGGTGCTTTCCAAAGATGTCCCATGCTGGTACCGACCCCTCCAGTCTGATAAAATCAGGAAATCTCCTTCTTGACAAATCAACTGTGTTGAGATTTGAACTATGGTTTCATGTTCAGAATGTGAACATTCTAACCATTCAGCCATGTGCCGATCTCATACTATATATATATATATATATATATATATATATATATATATATATATATATATATATATATAATCTTTACATATTTATTGATTGACCTTTAATATTCATTTTAAAGAAATTATGTAAATTGTACAAATAAGTGGTCCATTTAATGACTATTTCTTTATTCCAGTGTAAAATATATATGCATATGTGTTGTGTTTGTATGTATGTATATTTAAAATTTAAATTCTCAATAATTTTAACTTGAATATATTATCTAATTTTATGTTAATATTCCTTTGATTTCAACACCTGGGTTAACCTTTCAAGTGATATTAATAATTCAGTAATTCCCCCTTGGCCTAGAAGGAGTCTAGAGAATTATTCAGCAACTGTCCTAGAGATGGTGTCTCGATAAAATACCCCAGCCTTCTCTGCTGTGTACAGGTTAATAGGAGTAGATAGGCTCACCTATTGACTGGCCTTCACTCCTTCCATGTTTATTAAACAAGAGTAGAGATTTATCCTTTGTTTCCTTGTTAGGATATTGTTTATAAAATTTATATATTATTTTAATATTAAAAGAAAGATCTCAGGGAAGAAATAAAAACTTCTGAAATTAATGTTCACGTTAAAAGATTGTTTAACAAGGTCAATGGAGATATGGATACTATCAAATATCAAGAACCTCCCCTTATCATATGAGATAATAAAATCAATATTTCATCAGGTTTATGGGATATGGCGTGAATATTAGTTAAGACAAGTTAAATCATGATGGCCATGGAAGAAAGAACTGATAAACCATATCCTAATGAGGAAACAAAGGATAAATCTCTACTCTTGTTTAATCTATCTTATATCCGGGTTTCTCTTATATCAGGGTCTCTTATAACTGGGTTACACTGTATATATATATATATATATATATATATATATATATATATATATAAATAAATAAATAAAAACAAAGAACATTATAGTATATAATCCGGTGTTCTTATTGATATTTTTATTCTTATTTTTACAAAACAGTGCTCAATGTAAATTTACAGAGCAGAAATCAGAAATCAGACATCTCTCTCAAAGTACTTCTGACACCTGAAAGAATCCAATAAAACACCTACAGTAAAATGGAAATTAATAAGAAAAGCTAGAATATGTAGGTCATCAAATGACCCATGTCCTTTGTGCATACATGAGAAACTATATATTAATAAGTTTATAAAAAATAAAAATTTACTGAATCAGAGAAATGAAATAGCTATTTTTTGCCATCATTCTCAAAAATGTTCCTTAAATAAAAATGAAATTAAAAAAATCCGACCTGGTAATATGCATACTTATATTTGATATGAAAAAATAATTTTATATAATTTAAGTAATTCTATTACATTTACTAGTTTTAAAAAGAAGTATAGTCTATTAGTAATTAAGAGTGAAAATATTTTAAAATTGTAGTTAAATAAAACGTATTCTAACCTAAACATCCACTAAAAAAAAATCTTTAAATATACAAGTAGGAAAAAATGCCGAAAGACTTTTTGCTGTAAATATAAAAAAAACAAAAAAACAGACGACATGCATATAACGGATGTCAGAATTCGTTGGAAAATACACCCCTACCCTCCCTAAACTTAACCTCTTTTTCAAACATAACTCATAATTGATACAAAAATAGTTAATAAAAATGAACACACTACCGCCCCTTGTCTGAATGAATGGATTTCTCTGTATCCTTGGAAACAGGGAATTATGAATTTATGTGTGCGTTTAAAACTAAGTAAATTTTAAAATAAGTTATTTCAATATTCACTTCAAGATGAAATGGAACTAATGATTTTAATTTAATTACAAAATTAAATTTGAAGT
>OZ038493.1:8820738-8895738 GCA_964036315.1 Acanthosepion esculentum
TTTATATTTCTTCTTCATACGAATATTGGCGATTGTAGGTTTGTGAGGCAAAGACAGAAATAAAACACCAAGACAGTCAAACACCAAATGACAAAAAATGTTTTTTTGAGTCAGAGGATTGTGCATTTCTTCCAGTTAATAAATTCATCCTTTAAAAATAAATATTTAACATTTTTCAGTTTAATAGGTTGTGTTCCTGCCAGCAATAAAAAACATGATTCATGATTGCCTTTTTCTTTGTTGAGTATTGATTCAAATACGTAACAGATTCTTGGTATCTGTCTATATTTCCGAAATGAGATATTATGTACATTATTTACATTATTCGGACTATTGTCCTCAACTTTGTTGCCATATTTATTACAACGTTTCGTCCGTTGTACGCTCCGGCCTTCTTTAGGTGGTTGGAATGTCGAACTGAACCCTTTATTTCGCTCACTGGTGCAGACTGTTCTAGTTCCACGTGCCATGTTTAATGGATGTCAGTTATCAGTTATCTCCTGTTTTCCTGAAGAACACATGGCACAGTGGATAAAGGCGTTGGTTAGATCCAGTGACAGGACCCAAAGAGTTGTGAGTTCAATACCTGGTTAAGGCAGTGGAGAACTTTCAGAGGGGAATTAACAGGAGATAACTGATAACTGACATCCATTAAACATGGCACGTGGAACTAGAACTGTCTACCCCAGTGAGTGAAATAAAGGGTTCAGTTCAACATTCCAACCACCTGAAGAAGGCCGGAGTGTACAATGACTGAAACGTTGCAATAAATATGGCGACAAAGATGAGGACAATAGTCCGAATAATGTAAATAATGCAGATTCTTAGCGTTCTTAATTAAAATTATAATTATTCTAGTTTTTATTCTGCTGTGGTGAGAATATTATTATTATGTTTGAATTCTAACTGAGGCTATTACATTCACTTCATAGTAATTCCCTTAGGAAAGGCATGAACCTATATCTTCTTTCTCCAGAACAGACTGAGCCCAAACCTTGATTGGCAGCAATTTAGGAAAAGGACAATTGTGAACGCAAAACCATGGAGATTGTGGTAGGAAACCATTCTACTATTTTACCAAAGAAGCCCACAGATACTAAAGGAAAGGAAACTGTGGAGAGCAATGACAACTTACATCCTGCAAGGAGATATCATTTAAAAAGAATAAAGAATGAAGATGAGACAAAAGAATAAGGTTCCATGCCATTTCTTAGGGCAAAGGCATGAAATTCAAATTGGCTGATTCAACTAGAATCAAGCTCATTTTACCAAATATTGTTTTCCAAATCTCTGGGGTCCATCAAGCAGCTATTTATTGATACTGTTCCATTCTAATCTAATATTTTAAAATATATAAAAATCTGATTCTGTCATAAAGAATAGCTTCTAAAATAACAAAATTCAAATACATTAAAGTATTGCTCACAAATCATTGATATTTGTTTTTGTAGTAAACAGTGTGTTTAATCCATTTTCTTTTTAATGAAACTCAGCTGCAAGAGACAGATACAAAAACTATAACAACTTATGCAAGGAAATGTTAATGTGTTGGTTTCTTTTACATCACAAGTTGTTATGTCAGCAAATTCTGATCATCGAGGTTTACATGGCTGACTATTATACTAATAGCTTCGCATTTCACCATTTTGCGCATCATATATCTATCTTAGCCCATTTATATCTATCTCAAACTATTCATATCTATCTATCTATTACAAACTATTCATGTCTTTGTTTTTATCTATTTTAGTCTGTTTATACCTACTCATATCTAACTATCTAATGAAAAATATGAAAACTATAGATGTTTGTCTATCAGTCTATTGCAAACTATTGATGTCTGTCTTTCTTTCTATCTATCTAGCTTAGTCTGTTTATATCTATCTCAATCTATTTATATCTATCTAGGTTAGTCTGTTCATATTTATCTCAATCTATTTATATCTATCTATCTATCTAACTAAAACTATAGATGTTTTTCTAGCTATCTATCTATTGCAAACTATTGATATCTGTCTGACTTTCTTTATCTATCTAGCTTAGGCTCTTTACATCTATCTCAATCTATTCATATCTATCTATCTATCTATCTATCCTAGTATATATTGGTTTGGTTTGTTTTACTGCATATCAACCTCAATGTGTTATTTAATGAGACAAGATATATATTGCTGGTCATATTTTTTATCTATCTATCTATCTATCTATCTATCTATCTATCTATCACAGTTATTAAAATATATAAATCTATCTCAGTATATTCATAACTATTTGGATCTATTTTACTCTGTTCATATTTATCTTGTGGGTTTTTTCCCAGTTGTGTATGTGTTTGTGCTCAGCTGCGTAAGTGGGTTGAACAAAAACCCAAAGCCTGAAAATAACAGTTCAACAGCTTTTATTTCTGGTTGAAAAAGAGTGCAAAATAGTAATATTGTTCAAGGGGAAAAGTGAAGTTTCTCAGTTAACCTTTTCTAGAGTATAGTAGTTGTTTTTGTTGAGAAATATTTCTCTGCTAGTTCCTGTGGGAAGAATGAGAAATCCAAGTGTGAAACTGCCAGGACAGACCACTTGTTTTGCAACAAGGGTTGTGTGTACTTTTCTTTGGTAGGTGTCTCGAAGGGAGATTTCTCTGCCAGAATTCCCACAGGAGGAACAAGAAATCTGAAGGCAAGCTGCCAGGACAGGCCTTATTTTCTTCAGAAAGGTTTGTGTGTAGCCCTTCAAGCTGGGCTTAAAGGTAAAGTCTTCTGAAAGTGAAAAAATTGGAAAGAGCATGTCTTTAAAAATGAAAAGAGAACTGGCAGTGAGGCTGAGGTCACTGAAAACGAAAATGAAAAAGAGGCCGAATAGGGTTCGGTGAAGGTTTTTATGAACTATGGCACTTCCTGTTGCAGCCTGCTGATTATTTTTCCTACTGCTGCTGAATCAAGCAAAGTAAGGAAGACCCCACATACCACAATAGCCAACAAGTGAGATAGTTTTATAATCTATCTGGTGTATATATTGTCCTAATCTGAAGAACTCATCCTTTCTTTTCTGATTCTGGGTCTTAATTGGTCAGAATGGGTCATTAGGCTTTTTCGTTTCTTTGATATAATGGCTGTGTTATGTCCCCTTTATGAATTTAGATCTCTTGGGACTTGCTACTTTATTGTTCTTATACCACACATATACTGTTAAAAAAAATAGACATTTTATATCTAATAATTATAACGATATATATGAATATTCTTTCAAAGTTGTGGCTGTTACATGTGGATAAATTGGCCAAAATTCATATCATGTATTCCCAACTTTTTGACATATCATTGGTGGAAAGGCAAGAAAATTGCATTTTAATAAGTAGATTGTATCATTATTTTTTAAGTGTTATTTTTGGAAAACTAAATGCTAAACTATGAGGCATTGACAATGATTGAGTGGAATCCTAATTCCTTTCTCTTCTTCTAAACGTGTCAAAAAAAGTTTTACATTTTGCAAACAGTTTCACTTTACTTGCAAATTAAAGATTTACGTCTATTGCCAAACCTAAGATTAATAATATTTCATTGGATTCAAAACACATCCGTAATATTGCTTGTCTGCCCATTCTATATTATTTCTATTTTTGGCTTTCCATAAGCATCTTAGCGTGTACTGTGTTGCACTTTCAGTATGAAGATTAATCAGTGAAAGCCATTTATGAAATCTTCGTCTCAAATAAAATCTACAATATCTACATGTTATGAATATCCGTCTCATTTCTATCTTGCCAATATCTAATTATCATTCTGCCAGTATTTACTCATCTATCGCTCTACTTCATTCTTTTAATATCTATCTATCTATCTATCTATCTATCTATCTATCTATCTATCTATCTATCTCATTCTTTTAATATCTATCTATCTATCTATCTCATTCTTTTAATATCTATCTATCTCATTCTTTTAATATCTATCTATCTATCTATCTATCTATCTCATTCTTTTAATATCTATCTATCTCATTCTTTTAATATCTATCTATCTCATTCTTTTAATATCTATCTATCTATCTCATTCTTTTAATATCTATCTATCTATCTATCTCATTCTTTTAATATCTATCTATCTATCTATCTATCTCATTCTTTTAATATCTATCTATCTATCTATCTATCTATCTATCTCATTCTTTTAATATCTATCTATCTATCATTATTTTAATATCTATCTATTTATCTATCTATCTATCTGTCTGTCTCTGTTCATATCTATCTATCTATCGCTTCATCTATTTTGTAAAACTAAACTGAATGCAGCTGATCCCAGCAAATCATGTTATTTCTTTTATATATGCATTCAAGTTTGCTGGTTTTCAAACCATAGATATTTTTATTATTTTTTTTTATCAAGTTTTGCTTAAGCCAGATGTAAATGACTTCCATAAGTTTTTAATTTTGTTAAAAATAGATTTATAAAAATTATTCTAGTATTGTTTTTAATCATTTCAACTGAAGCAATAAAGCCACCAAGATGCAAGTGGTTGCTGAATGTGAGAGAAAAAGGAAATATTATTAAGGAGAGAGAACAAGAAAAGAAGAGTAATTAAAGAGATCAAAGGTAACAATTAATATTGAATTTAAATATTTGACTTGATAGGAAATTAAGAATCCAAAAGTGAGAGAGAGAAGAAACTGTTAGCATAGAACTTTTATGGTTACACGTAACAATTTCTGCTGTAAGATAATGAATCCTTGCTGTCAATATAGCAGTTGGCTTAAATTCATAAAGTCTAAATACCAAAGAGGTAAATTCATCAGGACATTTACAATGAAAATATTTTTCGAAAAGGCACAGGAAGCTGTGGGAAAGTGTCTGAAGCTGAGATGCCAGGTCACGACCAGTGACATTGCAGATTCTACTTTGTATTTAATGAAGAATCTCTAAATATAAAGCAGAAGTACCAGATCAGATTGGGCAGCAATATTCAATTCATTGTCCAATGGTATACCTATAAATGTATAAGATTGATTCTGTTGAGAAACATTAGAATGGTACCATCTAATTCTTTTAATGCTTCTTTTATTTGTTGTCTAATTTAATTGCAAAAAAGACTAATGTGTATTATTGACCTTATTATTATTATTATTATTATTATTATTATTATGAATTCAAGATTGTTGAGGATCTCAGATTATAGTTCTGATTGTGGGTGGTTCCTTAATTTGGATGGAAATAGTTTCTCGTATAATCTTTAGCCATTTTTTGCAGTTAGATTTATAAAGTATTCTAATATTATCAAAAGTGAGCTATTTTGTCATTGGCGCCGGCTTTTTATCTCGTCTCCAAGAATTCAATTTCTTCTTTGCTGATCGCTTCCTTTATGATGATGGCATTCACCGCCAATGTGCAGGTTCAAGACAAGAAGCTTCCGGTTTCGTCAAAACCTGTTCGCACCATCCATTTCCCATTGCCAATTAGCTTTGCAGGATTTGGTTGGAGGTGAAAGAAAATCAGAGTAAAAGAAAGTGCCAATGGCGTGAATTTGTTTAAATTGGAACTCAGCTTGCCAGGAAGTGGCCCGCACAATTGATTTCATGACCTTTCCCCTGTGGCAAATATGGAAGGAAGCATGCAGAAGCCAATTATGGAAATGCAATGGACTGCTGCTGATTCTGTTATAATTTTGAGTGGCACCTTTTGTAGCATGTCCATCATGCATAGCCCTCTATTTTGCTTGTTCACCCATTGAGATCTGTTGCAATTGTCCTTTGCTTGTTCCACCTTTGGGATCTTTAGGGTTGGTCGAACTTAGTCTAATATCATAGTAATTCTCATTGAGCTTCTTTGAGTTGTTGTCCAATGGCATTGCAACAAAAAAAAAACTGAAGTGTATTAATATTATTATTATCATTTTGATTATTATTATTATTATTCACTATTTACATTATTCAGACTATTGTCCTCATCTTTGTCCCCATATTTATTACAACGTTTTGGCTGTTGTCAGGTGGTTGGAATGTCGAATTGAACCCTTTATTTCACACACTGGGGAAGACTGTTCTAGTCCCACATGCCATGTTTAATGGATGTCAGTTATCAGTTATCTCCTGTTAATTCCCCTCTCCAAGTTCTCCACTGCCTTAACCAGGTATTGAACTCACACTCTTTGGGTCCTGTCACTGGATCTAACTAATGGTTAAAAACATCTCTAGCCAAATCAACTGTAAATTGATGAGACCTTGTCGCCAGTCTAATACAGGACTTAAAATCATAAAGTGAAGGTACCTTAGCAAATACCACATTCAAAAAATGTTTTTTTTCTTTTTTTTTTTTTAAGCATTTCACCTCAAGCAAGGCGGGAAGCCACTAGCACACAAGGGGTTACAGAGAGTTGGAGCGAGAGCAAATAGGAGTGATAGAGGAAAGGATGAGGAGAAGGATAAGGGCTGGATCAAGGCATCTGGAGATGTCGATTGACATTACATTTGAATAGTTGGAGATTATAGCTATCAGGGAAACAGGAAAAGGGAAGGGAGTTCCACAGGCGAGAGGTGCGAAACATGAAGCTATTGGGGTAGAAGAGACGGCTAGATTTAACAGTTTCAACAGTGAAAGGGTGAGAGTGCTATGCCAGCCTAGTAGAACGCTTAAATTCATGAAGTCTGGGAACTAGCGAAAGCTGCTCATCGGAGGAGTTACCATGAAAGTATTTGTAGAAAAGACAGAGGGAAGTGATGGCACATCTGTGAGAGAGCCATTGCAGATGAGATGCCAGATTAGGGCCAATTATATTGCATATCTGTCTCTGGATCTTATCAAGAACCTTGAGACAAACAGAAGTGGTATTTTACCATATATGGCAGCAATACTCCATGCAAGGGCGAATTATATTGAAAGTATTTATAGAAACGGCACAGCTGCCAAGTCAGGATCAATTATATTGCTGATTCTTCTTTGGATTTTATCAAAAATCCCTAAATATATAGCAGGAGCACCAGGCCATATGTGGCAGCAATGTGCTAAGCATGAAAAAATGGTAGAGTTATAAATATTATAAGATAGATTCTGGAGAGAAAAATTGTCTAGCACGTCACTACATTAAATACATCAGAAAATTCAAATAGGAAACCTTTGAAATTTTGACTGTTAGTTATTATCATTATTTGCATTCAGAAATGTAAGGTTTCAGTCTCTAGTCATTTTTATTTATCAATGGTTACTTAAGTTAGATGTAAATGGCTTCAATAATTTCTTTTTTTTTTATAGTGCTCTTAGACGACACACCAACAAGGACTGCAAGAATTACAATAATATGAGACAGATCCTTACTGGAATACTTTATGTATCTAATTGTATAAATTCAATATGTTTTACTTCCTATAAAATTCTGTATCTCTTGTCTATAATATATTTGTTATTTTTATTTTGTATTACCATTACTATCATTCAGAATTATAAACACAGTGAGACTGATTTCACAGAAAGATTTATACAAGGTATAATCTCTACTTCATTCGACCCAAAACACTGTACCAAAAAGATGCATGAATATATATATATATATATATATATATATATATATATATATATGTTCCTGAAAAATTTATTTTGGTTGAGCTCTCTGGGGAGGATGTGTGGGTTTGTAAACAGTAACTATTACGGCTAATAATGCAAGACTCTTTGGTAAATCGAATCGAGTTCTCTCAGTCACTGTGTGTTTATCTAAAAATAAATATGCTTAAATTCACCTTCTTCTCTGCCATGCGCCAATGGCTTCAGGGTAAAATTTCCGACTGACGTGAATTCAGCCAGTTTTCGATTCTAGCCAGAGGCAACCGGATGTCTAGCCACACTGATGAGCTGTGATACAGCGAAACTGTCTGTGGATGACAATATATATGTATATATATATATATATATATATATATATATATATATATATATATATATATATATAAAATATATATATATATATATATATATATATATATATATATATATATATATAAAATATATATATATATATATATATATATATATATATATATATATATATAAATAAATCTATATAAATAAATTTCCAAGAGGATAGAATCCAGGTAGAACTCAATGTTCAGGACAGAGGAATAATATAATATAAAGGCTGAAACACTAATATTCCATGGTTATAATTCATTACATTGGAATAGTAATCATGATCCAATTCATCAGACTTACAAATTCAAAAAGAAATCAGAAAATATTACTCCGGGTATAAAAAATAAAAGTTTAGTGAGAGTGTATGTGTGGGAGTGGGAAACAAGTGTGAGAGGGAAATGTATGAAAGCTCTAGAGAGAGTTAAATATAAAAGTGAACATTGAAGTCACCACTTAGAGGCGACAGTCTGTTTCATGCTAGATGCAATCATCAGGCCTGATGATTGCATCTAGCATGAAACAGCCTGTTGCCTCTAAGTGGTGACTTCAATGTTCACTTCTGTATCTAGACACGCTCTATCTCTGATATTGAGCACTTTATCCCATGAATATAGCACACCTTAAGACTATATTTCTTCATATATATATATATATATATATATGCACACACACACACACATATGGGTGTGGGTGTGGGGGTGCATATGTGTGTGAATAAAGACAAAAGGAAAACTATTCTTTACCAAGACGTCTTTTCCTCTAATGGACTTTATCAAAGCAAAAATAAGGAACATGTATTTATAAATAGAAGTAACACTATGGACATTTTTTTTAAATAATTTTTTAAATTTATGAATACTCAAAAATAATCTTAATGATAACTGTGAAAGTCAAGGTAAACTATGGATGCCACTAAGTAATGCAAGTTAATGCCTAATAAACAAAAGTAAGTAAATGACTTAATTTTTGAATTATTTTCTTATTTATTTAGAGTGGTTGCTCCTGCAAAGGGGATGCAGGTTCAAATTGTGCCAGAAATAAATACTGTTTAAAAGCCAACAAGAATACTGAAATTATGCTTATAATAAATTCACAGCACACTCAATGAATCGAGTCTCTAAAAAGCCATCTACGAAACCTTTACAACCCTAAGTGAGGGAAACAAATAGTCCAAGACTACTAGATTTCATCAATAACACATGCGGAAAAAAGTATTCCTCCCCCAAATAGTCCAACCTCATTTTATTTCTTACTGAGAAAATATACAGGTCTGTCTAAAAATTCTGATTTTTAACATCTATTCTTATTATGCTTCTATTTCAGTCTAGAGGCCTAATAATATACAATGAATATTATTATACTTATTATCATTAATTATTATTATTATTATTATTATTGTTTTTATCTGGAAAATTTCTTTCATCAAGTTACCATATATATATATATATATATATATATATATATATATTCACCGATAGCTTATGGGTAGAATATCTGACTGATGCCAAATTGGTCAGGTTTTGATCCCAACTTGAAGCAATCAGATGTCTAGCCACACTGACAAGCTGAGATACACTGAAACAGGATTGCATGTGGATGACTATACTATGCTCTCGTTATTCGATCGAGCACTATAGAGAAAAGGGTAATTTCAAAACAGTAGCCACCACTGCTATTAACGCACTGCTCTTCATTAATGAACTGAGCCCTCTAAAACTCTCCTTTCTCTGCCGTGTGCCAATAGCTTAAGGATAGGATCTCTGACTGATGTCAAATTAGTCGGGTTTCAATCCTAGCTTGAAGCAATACAATGTCTAGCCACCCTGATGAGCTGTGATACAGCAAAACAAGCTTATATGTGGATGACTATATATATATATATATATAATGAATACTGCTGCAGGCCAGTTATGTGTTTCCTAATTTGTCGCGGGCATTAGTAATGTCGGTGTAACACATTGTCTCCTGAAATACCCACAACAAAATGGCAGGCTCAAGATGTGAGTCTGCATAAAGAAATTAAAAGAAATGGCAAGAACCAATATATGTGTAGAAACAAAGGATAATGCATTAACAAGACAGGTATTCAAGTGACAAAGACAATGATGTGTGTAACAAAAGAATCTGAAAAACTTTTTGGGTCAAAAGTATGTATGGTGTGTAAATGTGTGTATGTGTGTGTGTGTGTGTGTGTGTGTGTGTCTGTGTATTGTTCATGCCTTTCCCAAAGGGAACACATTCTCTGCGAAAAATTTACATGTTAACGTGTAAGTGGAAAAAGTAAGAAGAGTTTGAGAAAAAATATTGCAGAGTATTTATAGTCCAGAGAGTGTCCCCTAGTAGCAGTTTAGAAAATTAGGTGGGGTTAACCCAACAATACATATCACTGGAAATGGTCTGCTGTAGATCATTCATCCAGGAAGAAAGCAGTGCACAGTGGTCAGAAAGACTCTGAACAGAATCAGGTGGTGTATGAAAATTCAAAAGAGATGTTCATAAATTTTGTGATGGTAATTATTCTGAAATGAATTTTGTCATGTCTATCTAAGTAGGGCAAAGATGCCAAACGCCCAGATATGTCATTATATGTTTTATATAGTATTTATTTTGCAGCTACTTCTAAAGATGGCCAATGTTTCCATACTTGTACAAGAGAATGTAAGACCCTAGCAGGACTAAAAAACATATCTGCATTTCCCATATTTAAGGATGGATCAAGTGATGCCATTGCTCAAAATTTTTATATATTCATTGGTAATGTTTCCTTGTAGAGAAATATTTTCAAATTATTCCACTATTGATTCCTATAAAATTGCATTTTCTGTGACTGAGTGGAATATTTAATGCAAGAAATTCCTTCTGGGCTCTAGTTTACTTGCTGACTAACTTCAGTTTACCGATTCTTACATTACATCTTTTCCTTTTTATCTATTGTCAGACAATATTATATTCCCAAGGAATTTTGCACATTGAAAAATGAATTTGAAATGGAAATACTTATTCTTTCTATTACAAAAGCACCTAATTATTTGAAGAACTATTCTTTTCTTTTTTTTCCTTTTCTTTCTAATAGTTTCACCCAAAGCAAGGTGTTGCAAGATTTTATGATGTTCAGGAAAAAATAAGTCACCAATTGGTAGTGGGAATCAACACTTTTGATATGAGTATGTGTACATTGTATAATTAATATTAAACATTTATGGGATCCTGGAACATTTGTCCTACAAATACTATTGGCAGACTGATGTGAGTCCAGGTAAAATAGTTACAAAACAATGAATTTAAAACAAGTGGCAATTATATGCATGTATTAACAAAAGTAATTGCATGTGTACACAATTTAAATGAAAGCAAAATACACTAAAATTAGCTATGGGAATGTGACTGTACAGTGGGGAAAGTAAGTATTTCATCCCCTGCAGATTTTTTGAGTTTGCCACCTTACAAAAATGGGAACAGTCTATAATTTTCAGGTCAAGTCCATCTTGAAAGTGAGAGATAGAATATAAAAGAAAATGATGAACATACCCTGAAAATGATAGATCTTTCCCATTTTTGTAAGGTGGTAAACCCAGAAAATCAGCAGGGGATAAAATACATATTTTCCCCACTGTATGTGTTTGAAAAATACTAAACATTCATAATACATTATAACAACATTATTAAATAAATTCAAATATACATAACACAACATATATTTATACAATTCACTTATTTAGAACTTTTTATAAACAAATATCCCACATGTCTGGCATCGACTTGATAGGTGAAGAGGCTATATGGGTGTGTCATTGTAAAACGTAACCCGTATGGTTGGAAAATTGTGTCACATGATTTGATAGTAAATAAAAAAATAGATGCATGTTGGTATGCTGCCATTATGTATTTTGTAATAAATGTGAGGAAGAAACAAGTATATAATAAAAAATTGCCTAGAAAAAAATGAAACTAAGTGAACAAAAAGGAGGCATGCATACTTTATATTATTTCAGTAAATATGAATCTCCCTAAGCAGATGATAACTGGTTGTCTTTTTTTGGGGGGGAATGACATTCACCTTTGAAAATTATTTCAGCGTAGGTTCATCTTGAATTCTCACTTTCAAGACGGACTTACCCTGAAAATTATAGATTGTTCCTATTTTTGTAAGGTGGCAAACACAGAAAATCAACAGGGGATGAAATACTTATTTTCCTCGTTGTATGTGTGTGTGTAAAGTAAGCATGTGTGATACACACGTGTTTGTCCATGTATGCAAGTGTTCAGTCAACAGAGCAACAAGGGAGTGAATGCACCCCATCACCAGTGTTTTTTATCAATATTTGACTACATCTGGAAGCAAGAGGAAAAAAGAGAGGAAAAGAAAAATTTGTCTTTTGATAGATTTAAATAGCACCTCGCCAAGTGGAGTAACACACAATGGCGATAATGCTACTAGGATAGAGGGAGTTACAGGTAGTGAAAGAGAATGTGAAATCTTTGGTGAGAAGTGAGGAAAGGACAATAAAGGAACAGGATTCAAGAAGACAGAAGATGGCAATTGATGTTGCATTTCAATTTTTTTGAAGATTGTAGTTGGCAGGGAAGCAAGAAATCAGAAAGGAAATCTACAGGCAAGAAGTGTGAGAATAGAAACTGTTAGAATAGAAGAGATGGTTGCCTCGCTTGTTCAACAGTAAAACTGTGAGACCTAGTTGCCAATCTAGTAGGACACTTAAATTCATGTACTTGGGTGCACTAAGGAAAATAGCGCATCAGAATAGTTGACTTCAAAATAATTGTAGAAAAGACAGAGGGAAGCCACATCACGTTGGCGAAAAAGCGAGTGAAGTCGAGATGACAGATCAGGATCAAGTACAATACAGAGCCTTCAATATCTGTCTATATCTCTGGGATGAGGTATTATGATTACTTACATTATTTATATTATTTGGACTGTTGTCCTCATCTTCATTGCAATATTCACAATGTTTCATCAGTTGTTACAGAGCAAAAGTCATAAGAAACATTCAGTATAAGCAGTACCCTACAATGTAAAAACTACCTTGGGTACATGAGATCAGCTCGGATGAACTGGGATAGAAAGGTAAATGAGGAGAAAAATACTCAGCAAACAGCTTCAGTCTGCCTACCCTACCCTGTGTGAAGGGATTATAGGAGAAAATTCAAAAGATCTGCCATCCATGTATGCAAAAGCATACATGGACGGCGGATCATTTGCAAAAAATTGCAATATAAGCTCTGGAAAAAAATATGCAATAATGATAACAGAAAAATTGCAATATGAG
Organism: Acanthosepion esculentum; assembly: GCA_964036315.1. Classification (NCBI taxonomy): domain Eukaryota; kingdom Metazoa; phylum Mollusca; class Cephalopoda; order Sepiida; family Sepiidae; genus Acanthosepion; species Acanthosepion esculentum. Next base: position 8,833,913 of record OZ038493.1, read on the forward strand.
CACTGGTAAAAATGTTTTCTGAGACTTTAGGTTTATAAGTCCTAGAAATTCATACACAGATGTCCTCAAGGACACATTGCTCAGTGGATAAAGGTGTTGCTTAGAATCAGTTACTAAATCCAAAGAGTTGTGAGTTCAATAGCAGTGGTGAACCAAAAATTGAAGAGTTGAATTAAAGAGAAATGGAACTAGAACAATCTACCCTGGTGGATGAAATAAAGTGTTTGGTTCAAATTCCAGTCACCTGAAGAGAGCTGGAGTGTACAACGGCCGAAATGTTGTGAATATGGCAATGAAGATGAGGATAACAGTCTCAATAATGCAAATAATATAAGTACATTAAGGAGCTTTAGAAAGCACCTATCATTCAGTAGAGACATTCCAAGGCTAAATTGAAATTCTTCTTTTGTAATGTTTATATTTTTATTAACCATATATATATATATATATATATATATATATATTGTGTATATTTTGGCAGCAATTTTTCATTAATGCATGTTTCATTAAATAATATAGACAAGTTTTGTCTATTTATTTTAAGTAAGTTCCTTTCATATTGTCTGATAAGCTTAATCACATTATTGTATAAAGACGAAAGGAAAACACCATATTGATACATGTTTAAATCCAATCTAAGCTTTCGGCTTACATAAGCCATTATCAAAGATGACAATTTCAATAAATCAAACAATACACAGACAAAACTACAATGATAGTCCACCCTTGCTGCTTGAATAGCTCAAAGTAATGACAAACTCATATATACGAGACAAGGAAGCAAAAATCATAACATAGAACTTACGGCTATATATAGCCAGGTCAACTGTTAACTGATGAAATCTTAAAATCAGTCTGGTATTGCACTTAAATTTTAAAAGTCTAAGTACCATAGCAAAGTTCTCATCCGAATAATTAACATGAAAGAATTTATAGAAAAGAAAATAGAGAGGCAAGCTTATGGCAGTGGGAAAGTAACTGAAGCTGCCAGATCAGGACCAATAATATTGCTGATTCTTCTTTGGATTTTAACGAGGAGCTTAAGGTAAATAGCAGGGGCGCCGGATCATATATGGCAGCAATATTCTAAGTATAAATTATTCCCCATGTCCACAGTTTTGAATTCAGTATTTTACGCGTCTTGCTTCTCTGCTAATTTTCTACATGCACTGAACATGTTTCACTGTCGGGTTTTTATGTCCGCACGGTCCAGATCTGCTTTTTCTTTTGTATAATTCTTCTATCTTGACATTTATATTGGAAGTTCTTATGATATTGTTTCTCTCAAGGTTTCCTCTTCTTCTCCTCATTATTATTATTATAAAAAAAACACATTAATAGATATAGTTGTATTCCGTCTTCTTTCCTTTATACATCTTTTATGGCTATTTTAATATTTCTTCTCATAAATGAAGTCTTTGTGACTCCAAGTCTACTAAAGTTCTTCACCTTTTTCCCATATTCCTGTCATGTGAACAACACAGTTTATATGATCTTTATTGCAGTTTGGATTCTGTTTTTGCACTTGTTTACCCATCAGGCATTCCAGAATAATGCCCAAATCTCGAACTATTAAGAGAATTACTGTCATTCTAATTTCCCTTTATGATTTCACTTCTTGGCCAGTGTCATCATTCTGTTCTATTTTGCCGCTCTCAAAAGAGATTTGACGACATTTATTATTTGGCAGACCTTCAATTTTATATTGAAAATAAACAAGACAAAGTTTCATTGATTTTATCTGTTTATCTCAGAATTTTCAACATTAACCTATTATAATTGTGAATGTTCTTCCCTTCGTTGGTTTATACGACCATTACGCCCTGCCAATGCCTCATAGGTAATCGACTATTCTGTTTTGATCATGTTGAAACAGGGGAAAAAAGAGATCACTTGGTTTCTGTGAGAAAATAAAAAAAATAGAAAGAAAAGAAGATAGAAGTGGAGAGAGAGAATCAGATTAAGCTGGTAAAAACAGATACTATACTTTGAGCTTAGCCAAAAGAACTGAAAATCAATTTGATTTCTTGCCACCCTATGCTGGCAGAATGTGATACAAAATCAGTTTAATTTAGGTTAGGGGAGCACTTTTTTTTTGTCCTATTGTAGCCTCTGCCCAATTTTTTTCAGCACTGTTTTATGGACATCCGCCATTTTTTAATTATTTTTAAACTGATGTTACATTGTCAGCCATCAAATGTGCCATGTGTCATGATAAAGGCATTAGTTAGATCCAGTGAAAGGACCCAAAGGGTGTGAGTTCAATACCTGGTTAAGGCGGTGAAGAACTTGGTGAGGGGAATTAACAGAAGATACTGATAACTGACATCCATTAAACATGGCATGTGGAACTAGAACAGTCTATCCCAGCGAGTGAAATAAAGGGTTCAGTTCGACATTCCAACCACCTGAAGAAGGCTGAAGCATACAATGGCTGAAATGTTGTGATAAATATGGCAACAAAGATGAGGATGATAATCCGAACAATGTAAATAGTAAACATAAATAACCCTTTCAGTTTTTGGGTACTATGATAACAGGGTTCTTAGTATCTTGGTAAGATATCAAACAATGCAAAATATTCGAATGGTTGTCTCACTGTCATTTTCTCTCTCTCTTTCTCCCTCTCTCCCTCACAAACTATATAATAATTATAAAGATACTGAGAAAGGTCCTGCAGATTTCCTTTTCCATGGATAACAATGTGGAGGGAGAATGCAAATGCATGGAATATAATTATAATTGAAATAAGGATATTGAGGAAAGTTCTGGAGGTTTGATGAGATGACCTCTCACTCATTTTTCATTGATAACAATCATACATATTTTGGGAACATGCACAGAAATATACTAATGATTATACAGATACTGAGGAAGGTGCTGTTGATTTGATGAGTCTTTGTTTTCACTTATTTTCCATTTATAACAATCAAAAATGTAGGAAAATGCAAATGCATGGTATATAATAATGATAAGATTACAGATACTGAGGAAGGTGCTGTTGATTTGAGGAGACTAACTGTATCCTATTTTTCAATCATAACCTCCAGATATGCAGTGTGAAAATGAAAATGCGTGAAATATTAGAACAACAAAACCAACATGTGATGGCAATAAAAATCACCATATGACTGTAACTGCAAAGTGAATTACTGTCATTGTCATACATTGTTCATTTCATAAGAATAAATACCCATCGATATCGATATTATCAAGAGATGTGAGAACAAGATTAGCAGCAACACTTCTTTCAGTAAATTGAAGGTGTTTACAAGATAAAAGCAGAATCCAGATGGGAGCTTTTCCTATAATACGATACATGCAAAATGATATTCAGTAACAGCATGGTAGCATGATTCGTCATTTCACAAATACACACTATGAATATCTTTGTTGTTATATAGGAATAAAGTGTCATTGCCGACACTATAGTTTGAACATAGATTACCAGAGAGCAAACACAGCCGATCCCATTTTGAATAAGTAAATCTTGTGATAATAAGGAAAATATATATATAGGAATTAGCATGATGTCTACATTTCTTCTTTTTTTGTCTTAATCATTTGGTTCCCAGGTGATAAGATTTCCCAGTGGAATACTCAGAATCAGGGGGAGACAACTGGAATTCTTTCTTAATGAGCAAGGAGGACATATTGAGGGCAAAAGAGACAGAGAAAGGCAGTGAGACACCTAACTGGTGATCTAGTATAAATGGATAGTGAAATAAGCGGTTGGAGGCCTTAGCAAAGGGAGAAAAACTGCTACAAACCACAAGGGATAGGAAGTTTTGGAGGGCTATAATCGTTCATGTCTTGAAGGGTTGTGGCAGGTTATTCTTTAATTCATAAGATTTAATCATGTTCATATATTATTAATATATTGATTTCTTTTGTGATTGGATTAATTGATTTTCTAATCATAGTTATTCTGGCAACTCTGATTTGTTCAAACATCTCACTTCACAGTCTCTCCTCTCAGACAAGCAATATAGCTTTCACTTCTCTCAGTCAATTGTTGATATGTTAAAGGCTATTGCTGAAAGGGTCTATCAAACTTGAGAAAAGTTGCTTTGGATATCTCAAAGGTATTTGACATTGTTTGTTATAATGAAAGGTTATGGTATTTCAGGATGCCTTTTTGATCTGATTCAATGTTTCGTTTCAAATTGCAAAATGAAAGTTGTTTTGAATGGCCACTCTTCTAGATCTTTTTGCATTAATGCGCATATCCCCCAGGGCTCTATCTTCATTGTTCCTAATTTTCTTCCTGATCAGTTCTCAACTTGTTATTTATGCAGATGACACAATTATTTACTCCAGTTTTAATGGTAAGTTCATAAGTTCAAACTGGTAGCTGATCTAAAAAATAATCCATATTCTGTTGTTAACTGGGGCAAGAAATGACTTGTTAATTTTAATGCCTCCAAAATGTAACTGCTCTCTTTTAATCATCTTAGAAATCGTTTTTGCCTACCATCAGCATAACTGATAACTTCCAGAAGAGTAATTCATTGTTGTGCCTTCTCAAGCAAATGTTTTCCACTGACATGAAGTGGAAAGATTATAATGTATCAAATTCTAAGTCTGCTGCTAGGTAAAGATGGGTCACTGTATTGTGCTAGACAATCTTTCTTACCAAAATCTCTTTTGTACATCTACCACTGTTGCATTGAGTATTGCTGTCTGTTGTTTCTACTAAGTTTTTAGTGATTATTGATAAAATCCAAAGAAAGATCTGCAATGTTATCCACACTGAGCTGGCATCACAGCTTTAGTTACTTTTCTATCACCATAACATATCTTCTCTATGCCTTTTCTATAAATATTAACATGGTAATTGTTCGGATGATACCTCTATGTAACAAATTTAACTGTACTACTAGATTTATGAATTTAAGCGCAGTACTAGATTGACGACAAGGTCTCATCGATTTATAGTTGAGTTGGCTTGATGTAACTGTAAGTTCTATGCTAACAATTTCTTCTTTCACATTTCTCAATTCTGGCTTATTGCTTCCCAGTCAAATTTCATCTTTAAAAATGTAATTGCAATTTCAATGGTTATCTTCTGTCAACTTCATTTCTGTTGTATCTTAGTGGTTTTATTGCCTTGCCTTGCAAAGTGATTAAAAAAAATATGGGAAAACTTTATAAATCTAGTTTTTGAGAAAGGTTATAGAAGTCATTTCCACCCAACTTATGCAAAAATACATCAGTAAAAATAACTTTGCATTTGCAAAAAGTAACAGCCCAACATGCAAATTACAAATTGGAGATACCAAAATAAAACATGTACAGCAATTTAAGTATCTAGGAAGTGTTTTAACAGAGGACGGAAAGTGCTATACTGAAATCCAAAGGTGCATTGGAATAGTGAAAGATGCCTTCCAAAAGCTAAGCAAAGTATTAAGAAACAGAGAAATGGTGGTAGGAGTGAATCCTGACCTGTTCTGGATTAGCAGAATATTAAAAAATAAGAATGGTACAGTGTAAGATGAAAGTTTTGTTGCAGTAGAGTGGGGGCTTCTTAAAAAATGGAAGAGTTAAATCCCTTGTCATTATTTTGATAAATTTCTTTGTTTATTTAGATAAGTAATTGGCAACATGCTTTTTACTTATTTCATTTAGTCAAAGTATTGTTCACATCTTTCATTGTTACAGGTGTTATTAGAGGCATAATGTTTCGGCAAAGTCCCCTCTAGCTATCTTCAGGTGTCTATTGCTTTGGTTTGATATGGGGTATCTTGTATGTGCTGATTGTGTTATTTTTTTCTCATATACCATTTTTATCTTCATTCCAGCTGAATCAATCGGTATGGATTCCAATACCTTATAATAACAGAAATATCAATATATACCAGATATCCCATATCCGAAAAAAAATAATATACAACTGAAGATGTTCAGTGGGTATAAATAATAACATTATAAAAGTCAAAGATGAGAAGCATTGCTTGAATAAGTCAAATTGGTCAAAGTATTTCATTAATTGAAATGTCCTTGTTTGAATTAATGTCATTAATAATAGCAGGAAAATATTATAGATGTTTTATTCCTCTGCTTGTTTCTGTTTTGACAACATTGAAAAGAATATCCAATTTTTTAGGACTTTTCAAGCTTTATAATTATTTATTGGATATGAAATAAAACCCCATTTGGTTAAAGTGTAAGTTTAATGCTCCTGGTTAGTAAAAATATTTAAGAATTTAAATCCTAATTTTAATGATAGATTTGGGCGAGGCATTGTTCTTTAGTGTTGCAGGAAGGAATGGTAGGAGAGAGGTGGATTAAAGAAATTTCCGGTCAGCAAGGATTACAGAGGAATGTCAAATAACTGAGGTCATGGGTAAGAGGATTAAGGAGTTGGGTTTGGTGGTGGTGGTGGTGGTGGTTCTGTAGGGGTGAGAGTGTCCACAGGTGGTTTAACGAGTTTAGGCTCTCAAATATCTGAATGTCATTGTATGTGGCTCTGACCTTAAGCAAGTTCGGCCACCCCTGACATATACATATGTATATATACACCCACATATGCAGAGATGCATGTACATATACATCCATATATGCAGAGACAAATGCACAAACACGTACATAAATGAAAATACAGAGTGCAATGGGTAAATTCTCACCATTTTATATTTCTGATTGTGCACATGCAAATTGTTTGTATTAGATTTTCTTTAGCTGCACAGTGTGGGGTACAGCATACCCGTATTAAAAGGAGAATTTAACGCGAGAAACACTGCCCACAAAACACACGCAAATTTCAAGAAAAACAAATCTATAAAGAATGTTTGTAAAAAAAATAGGAATATAGTATGTTTAATAACATTCATGTGGAATAAACAAATTTGTATATTAATGTCTCTGGTTTGCATAAAAGTTAAATGCTTTTTTAGTTCATTTAAGTAAATATGATTTGTATAAAATATTGTGTTCACTGTCTTTCAAGGAAGATAATAATGTCTGTTCCTTGTTTTTGTTTTATCCGCAGAGTTGGTAAAAAAAAGGAAAAGGGGGGGCGATCAATTTAAGTTGAAAGAGAGAGTGTAAATGAGAAATAAAAGATAAGAGGAAAATGTACTTATCAGTGGAATTGTTTTTGGAGTAGTTGTAAATTTGTTGTGGTTGTTGTTGTTGTTGTTCTGCTTTCCTACCCCACTTTCTGCTGATGGGTCTTAGACTTGACGGTCAGTCCTATGTCCTCTTTGATATCTGCGCCCTTCTGACTCTGATTGATTTGAGTCTCTCTATTTATGGCTGACTTCCTTTTCACACTGGCTCGTTACTTTTTTTCTAGTTTAGGAAATCGCCTCCTTTGATTGGTCAGAAAATTAATTTCACACCTTATTGCGAAAAAATGTTTTTAATCGTTTTGATCCGATTTTGCGGGTGTGCAGATCTATTTTGTGTTTTCTAGTATTTTGTTGGGATGATATAGGATTTGTATCCTATAAACCCCCCACTGCAGATTGGTAAATATTGATATAATAGTAGGACCAGTTGTGCACTATCTATGAGAAACAGAACACCAATTGAATTTGGAAACAGCCTTCTGTACTGCTTGGCATTCATGCCGGAAACTCCAATACAAACATTTCAGTGAGTTTGTCTATCAATCTGAGGACAGTACAGAGAATTCAAAAAGTATTGGATGAGTCTAGTCATGATTACAAAGGTACGGCAGCTGAGAAAACTCATTCTGATTGTTGTGATAAGAAAAGTACTCCTGAATTTGTTGGTGAAGCCCTCAGACTCAGATGGAGGCCTACATCTAGTGCCTTGTGGAGGTAGTCCCACTCTGGGTCAAAAGGGTGGCTGCTGAAAGACCATATGTCTGGCAATAGGACACTGCACCATGCCACACAAGCAGGAGAATCCAATCATGGCTGTCAGATAATTTCTACAATCCCATCACCCCCCTTACATCTGGCCCCACCTATTTCCCAAGACTTCAACCCCCTTGATTATTATGTGTAGGGAGCAGTTAAATCAGAAATGAACAAAACACCTTGTAACCTCAAAGATGACCAGAAGGCAAGAATTCTGGCAGTATTCATCAACTTAAAAAAGGAGACTGTCCAGACGAGATGCAGGAGATTCTGAAGTCATTTGGAAGCTATGGTTGAAGCCAATGGTAATTTTATTGAAGAAATTTACTGTTATATAGGAATAAAGTGTCGCTGCCGACAATTGAGTTTGAACATAGATCACCAGTGAGCAAACACGGCGATCCCATTATTGAATTAAGTAGTCCACATGACCAAAGAGAAAACACAAAAAGAGGCAGTAGCATATGTCTAATGGATCATTATTTCTACTCTATCCTCTATTACTATATGGAACGCTATTCTCTACTTTATTCACTATACTATTTCTCTATTCAGATCACTATACGGATTACTATTTGAGTGAGTATTATCAAGCTAGTACTATTAGTGCAAGTGATATTCGAAGGTGTCTGACACCAGCATTGTTCGACAGCATAATATAGTTGTATCTGCAATTACAAAGTCTCTACTGCAACGAGCATTACAAAAGTGTCAAACAAGTATTAATTGACATCACAAAATTTACTCTTCAGTATTTCAAGATAATTTTGTGTAATTTTGGTAAATACGAGGTTCATTCAATAAATAAGATGAATCTTTTGGTATAAGGACTTCTAATACAGATAGAAGCTTACTTTTTTTTTTATTTTTCAACGTAGTCTCCCAGCACTGTCACACACTTTTCCCATCTGTGCACAAGCTTCCGTATTCCCTCAGTGTAAAATCTTTGGACTGATGTCTCAGCCAGTCGTTCACAACACTTTTGACTTCATCGTCACTTTTAAACTTCGTGCCTCTCGTGAACGCTTTCAAGGGACCAAACAGGTGAAAGTCTGAAGGGGCAAGGTCTGGGCTGTAAGGGGGATGAGAGTGCAGTTCCCAGCCCAGTTCATTGATGGTCTGCACCGTTTGGGCTGCTGTGCTGTTTGTGCTCTGCAGTAAGCATCTTTGGCACCCACTGGCAGCAGACCTTGTGTGCTGTCCCAAAGATAAGCTCAAAGTCCTTGCAATGTCATCCACTGTCAGACTGAATGAGGTCATTGACTGATTCGATCACCTCAGATGACCTCACTTCTGTAGGCCTCCCAGGCCTGTCTTCATCCTCAACACTGCTCCATCCTTCTTTAAACAATTTAGCCCACTTGTAGACATTTTTTGGCTGAAACATGTGGCACCAAACACAGTTGACATTCTCCTATGAATTTCAACTGGTTTTCACCCTTCAGCAACCAAAACTTGATAACTGACCGCTGTTCAATCCTGGAGCATGCTTCTTGGTCGGCCATCTTTGTTAATCGCCAAAACTCTGAAAGTTTTTTTTTAATCTGCAAAAGAAATTAAATCCATGTGAAAAAGAAGTAAAACAAAAACAAAATAAAAAAGAGTAAGCTTCTATCTGTATTAGAAGTCCTTATACCGAAAAATTCACCTTATTTATTGAATGACACCCTCGTATATCTGTTAAAATGAGATGTCAGTGTTATTTTCATTTTTACATAATTTAGATGACAATTTATCCATCACACCCTGTATGTGTTTCCACTAAATATAAAATTCTACATGACAACATGTATTTAAGCATGCTACTAGATTGGCATTTAGGTTCCACCCATTTACTGTTGAAATAGCTAAATGCTACTCCAACGGTTTCTTTTCTCACACTTCCTGACAGTGGAACTCCCATTTACTTTAAAAAATTAAAATGCAACATCAGTCACCATCTTCTTTCTTCTTGAATCTCATTCATCTTTTGTCCTTTCCTCAATCCTCTCAAGACACAGTCTTTTCTCTCACTTTCATTCATTGTAACCTCCTGGCATTCCCACCTTGTTTGGGGTGAAATGATTACAAAAAATTCCTTAGTTTAGGCAAATGATTATTTACATGTTATTGACAGATTAAATAATTCCTTTCTAGAACTCTTGGAATGGAAAATGAAACAGATCAAGATGGGAGATATGATTTGAAAATATCAAAATCGAGCAAGTATAAATATTTAAATATCTATGACGTGTTTTAAAAAAGGATGGAAAAGGCAACACCAAAATCCAAAGGTGCATTAGAATAGTGAAAGATGCCTCCCAAAAGCTAAGCAAATTATTAAGAAACATGAAAATTTTGTTAAATCAAAGAAAATAATACTGAACTGTTAAATAATATCAACTCGCCTATATGTCAGTGAATGCTGGAAAATCTCTTCAAAGATGAAAAAGAGATTTGAATCAATCAAAATGTGATTCTACTGAAAGATTCTGAGAATACCATGGACAGAACATGTGAGCAGTTATGAAGTTTTAGGGAAAATGGAAACAAAAAAATACTTAGAAACTGGAAAAGACAATTGAATTGCCATAAGTGTCGTTAAATGATTTTCACGGTACTTTAAGTTGCTTATTTCTAAAATAGCAGTTTTGAAATCTGTTATATATCCATAGACTTTAAATGCAATAATTTCTTGAGATTGCATTTGGTTGTAAATTTCTTCAACATAAATTGATTTCTAGGTCGTTTAAAAATGAAAGAAGGCTCAGAGAATCTGACAGTCACAGAACATATTGAATGCAAGAGGGGCAGAGGAAAACAGCAAGTAACCTACCTAACATGCTTGTCTAAATGGTTGACAGAACAGGGATTAGGAGAGATAGCAAAAAAGGACAGGAAATATTGGAGAGATATGATCGTCCATGTCCCAAAGGAACATGGCACATAGAAGAAGAATTCTAAAGCAGGATAAGTTTATTGCATATGGATTTAGAAGGAATGAACTTAGGGCATGGGTAAGATCAGACTTTATTGATCCAAAATTTCAGTAATTATGGACCATCAAAATTGGAAACTAATTCAGTTATGGAATTAACATAAGAAGGTTAACATTTAAACAGCCAAAAGCCTGTGTACCTAAAGGGAGAAATGTTTGTTCTCCTTTCAAAAGGGAATAAGTAAACTTATCTCAACAACCAGGTAAACTATTTATCTAGAGCTCCTTGATAAAATCCAAAGAAGAATCAGCAATATTATTGGCCTTGATCTGGCGTCTTGGCATCAGTCACTTTCCCATCACTGTAAGGTTGCCTCGCTGTGCCTTTTCGATAAATACTTTTATGGCAATTGTTCAAATGAACTTTCCGCTATGTTATTTAGAAATATTGAATTTAATTGCAGTACTAGACTGGTGTCAAGATCTCACTAATTTACAGATTAGTTGGCTAGACATAACCAAAAATTCTACAGTTTCTTTTCTCACAATTCTCAATTGTGAAACTCCCTTCTGGCTCCATGCTATCCAGCCAACTTTAATCTGCAAAAATTTAAATGCAATGTCAATTGCTATCTACTGTCCACCTGATTATTCTTTTCTCTTCCTGCTTATTATTAATGTTTCTGTTCCAAATTCTTCCACACCCTGTAACCGGTTGTGTCTTAGTGACTTTACTGCCTTGCATGGGGTGAACAATTTATTCATAATTTATGTTTAAAGTAAAAATAACAAAGAATTAACTTCTTGAAAAATAGGCGCTTTTATCATATTTTTCAAATTAGCCTCACTAACCTGATATTATATCATAGGCTTTTAATGACTCTCTTCTGTCACAGGAATGTCATGGTGTCTAGATCTTTTAATATATTCTTTATAGAAAGATTCTTAATATTTGTAAAGTTCATAGTCACAAAAAGCCATTGTATAAAGTGTATCAAAAGGTCATAGTGGCAATATTCTTGTTCTATAATTTGTTATATTTTAGCCTAGTGTGGTACAAGGTCATTGTAACATGATACTTAGACTATCATTATATTTTAAATTTGTATGGGCCAAAGCTTTTGTTTTAAGAATCTTTTTCTATTGTTATATTTTAGCCTAGTGTGACACAAGGCTATTTTTATCAAGATTCTTGTTATTTGACTAAATTTTAACCTGATGTAGCACAAGGTCATTGTATTAAGGATTGTATTCTATGCTTACTTACATTTGTGTTTAGTGTGACATGAGGCCATTTTTATCAAGAGTCTTCTTTGGAGGTGAGTTAAATTTTTAATTTTTGTCTAATTGGACACAAGGCCAGTTTTATCATGATTCTTGTTATCTGAATAAAATTTTAACCGGATGTAACACAAGGCCATTATACCAAGATATATATTCTAAGATTAGTTACATTTTATCCTAGTTGGGCACAAGGCCATTTTATCAAGATTCTTGTTTGGAGGTGAGTTAAATTTTTATTTTTGTCTAGTTGGGCACAAGGCCATTTTTATTAATATTCTTGTTTGGAGGTGTGTTAAATTTTTATTTTTGTCTAGTTGGACACAAGGTCATTTTTATCAAGATTCTTGTTTGTAGATGAGTTAAATTTTAGCTCCATGTGAAAAAGGGTTATTTTATTAAATATATTTATCTACGGTTATGTTTTTGCCTAATGTGTCAAAAGTGTCAAGACTAATGTTCAATATTCAAGTACGTTTTACCCTTGTAAAGTACAAGACCATTGTAGTAACATTTTTTATTCTATGGTCAGTTATGTTCTAGCTTAATATGGTAGAAAGCTACTATATCAAAAGTCTTCTTATAGAATTAGTTATATTTTAGCCTAGTGTAATGGAAGTCTATTGTATCAAAATACTTGTTCTATAGTTAAATTTTATCATGATGCTTCTCTTCCAAGTTCAGTTTTATTCCCATATTATACAAGGCCATAAGGATTCTTTAAATTTTGTTTACGTTTGTTTTTTTCTGTAAAGTCCTACCCAGAAATATGGGGAATTTCAAACCCGCCATAATACAAACTTTTACCATTTTCCTTTGTGATTGGCATCGTTTGTGAACCAACCCAAAGACTTCAAAGAAGATGGTGGAACGTATGATGTATGGCAATTAATTTTTAATGGTAAAATTCACTATAGTTTCAGTAACACTATACATATGTGTGTGTGTGTGTGTGTGTGTTAGTGTGTGTGTGTGTGTGTGTGTGTGTGTGTGTGTGTGTGTGTGTGTGTGTGTGTGTGTGTGTGTGTGTGTGTGTGAGCATGTGTTTATATACAGAGATATAGATATGAATATACATCCATATACATGTATATAGCACACTGTAAAATATTCATGCTGCCTGGAAAAACCTACTTTTATTATAAAATTTATTATTTTTATAAAATAGTATAATAAAATACATACAAATGTGTAGAGTAACTTTCATTGGATTGTTATTAGACAAATTACAATCTTTAGTCTACAATTCAGTTTTATGAAAATGACAAAATATTGATTTTACAGTGTTGCCAGAATATTCCCACCTAGTTCACATGGTACAATTAGTATGTTGCAGCAACTCCTTTTGCCAGAACAACAGTTACCAATCACTTTGAATACCTGTGACCAGTTTGGTGCAATATTGCCTGGACATTTTAACCCACCCTTCTTTGCAGTATATCATCATCAAAACGTTTCAATTTGAGGTCATGAGTTAACATGTTCTCTCGTCTTCAGTGACATTGTATACTGATTCAACAATATTTTGCCAATCTTCTCTGTCCTCTGCAATTTTGCGGATTCATTACAGATCTTTCTTGATTGTAAACTTCTCCAAAGTAAAAGCGGGATCTTTCTGCCTTGTTCTTTGAATGTCTCAGTTCAGCGTTTTTACTAAGGTGGTCCTTGAATGACCTCTGAACTTTTTGAAGTCAGTCTTTTCAAAGTAAAACTCCATGCTTTGCTAGCTGGGCATTCTGGATCCATTCTGTTTGTTGATATTTGTAACTCTCTCCACGGGGAGTTTACAGACATGCTCTGCCTTCTGGAAGCCACTCAACAATAGACAAACCAGTGGGGGAGCCATCAAATTCCGGTATTAATTTCAAATTGAACCGGTGCATAATTGTCAAAGTACTGCCAAAATAGCTTGTGGGTAATTCAGTTCGCCCGTCATTTGCGATGACTGAAATGGATTAAAATGCTTGCTTTCGTTCAGTCCTCCGGTCTACCAACTCAGCTTTTGCTAGTGACCTCTTATTCTCTCAGTCTCGTTAGTACATACGCCGTCACACTAACAATACGTCTCTCTCATCTTCCTCCCACACTCGCTTTATTTATGCCTGCGTCAGGGGCAACTAAAATTTGCATACAAGACTTAATTCTCATTCGCCCAAGACTTCCGGTTTTATAAATTCAAGCTGGTTCGAATTCTTAGTCTTTTTATTTTTATTTTTTATTTTTTTCCTTTGTACATCTGTCCGCGATATGGGAATTTCGGAATAATCCATTTCTCTTTTAATGCCGGTCTTTTAACAGGACCTGACATGCCAAGCAAATTCACTTTGCAGGAGGTAAGTCTTCTCGTTCCTCACAGTTTTTTTCTTGAAAAGTGAGCTGTATTACAGACATACGGTCTGATAGTTTTCAACATCGATGTACATTATTCCGCCATTTACTGTTGACAACAAATGCGTTTACATAAAGTTTGCATTCTGTCTCTAAACATCAGCATTGACTATATCATTGTTTTCTTTCCAGATACAGGTCCGATACATTTTAGTTGCTGCTGATTTTGGAAGTCTTCAATGGATGCATCATCATCATCATCATCATCATCATCATCCTCATCATCAAAACTATTTCAATTTGAGGTCATGAATTAACCTTGTTCTCTCATCTTCAGTGACAATGTATACTAATTTGACAATATTTTGCCAGCCTTCTCTGTCCTCTGCGAGTTTGCTGATTCATTACAGATCTTTCTTGATTGTCAACTTCTCCAAAGGAAAAGTCGGATCTTTCTGCCTTGTTCTTTGAATGTCTCGGTTCAGCGTTGTGACTATGGTGGTTCTTGGATGACCTCTGAACTTTTTGAAGTCAGTCTTTTCAAAGTAAAACTCCATAGCTTTGTTAGCTGGGAATTCTGGATCCATTTGCAAAGTAATTTATCAGTATGCAACGTCTTAAATAAGTAGTTACTGTGTAGCAGTAACTGGAGCAGCCATTACCTACTCTGCCAAAAATTTGCAGTATAGCTGCAATTGAATCAGGTTTGTTGATAGCTATTCACAGATAGCAATTTTCAGATCCCTGCAGAGGTTTTCTATATGATTTCAATCTGGACTCTGACTTGGCCAGTCAAAAACTTTCACATTTTCTTCTAAAACAATTCTTGTGTTTTATAAGATTCATGCTTCCTATATGGCAGTGAATTCTGGACAATCTCCTCACAGATGAAAAAGAGACTTGAAGCAACAGAAATGTTGTTCTACAGAAGGATGCTGAGAATACCATAGACTGAACTTGTAATCAATGACAAAGTTTTACAAAAAATAGAATCAGAAAAACCACTCATGTTTAACACCAGAAAGAGAGAATTAAAATTTATAGGGCATGTGATGAGGAAAATATGACACCCACAAGGTTACAATGAAGGCAAGATGGACAGAGGAAAACAGAGCATGAACTAGCTTAGAGCAGGGTTTATGAGAGAAAACTAGAATACAAGATTTATTAAGAGCTACAAAGGACATGAAATTGTGGTGAGCCATGATCAGCTGAGTCCTGAAGGCACACATGACACATAAGAGGGAGATGCATGGGATTGTAACGCTGCTGAAATAAGAACTTCTCTTCTAGTTTCTGTCTTACCTGGCAATGTTTATCTGCAAATGCTTTAGAACTGGTTATTTCAGATGAGCTTATTGCTAATGATGATGAACACTTCATTTTTCAACAGGATGCAGCTCCACTTCAGGGAAAACTGACTGTGCAAACTTATCTCAAAAAGAATCGACCAGGAAGTTCGATCAGATGTACCAGTGATAATGACAATGTGCCATTAAAATGGCCACCTCATTCACCTGATTTGACACCATGTGATTTTGTTCTATGGGGCTATGTGAAAGGAGATGTTTGGTCTAGTTTCGTTTGGTTTGTTTTAAAGTGTATCAAACTTAATTGGTTATTTAATACCAACAAGATTTTTATTACTGGTAATAATTTTTTTTCAAAAATGTATTGCTGGTAAAAAATTTTTTCAAAAATGTATTGCTGGTAATGTCTTTTTTTTTTTCAAAAATGTATTGCTGGTAAAATTCTTTTTCAAAAATGTATTGCTGGTAAAATTCTTTTTCAAAAATGTATTGCTGGTAATGTTTTTTTTTTCAAAAATGTATTGCTGGTAAAAAATTTTTTCAAAAATATATTGCTGGTAATGTTTTGTTTTTCAAAAATGTATTGCTGGTAAAAAAATCTTTTCAAAAATGTATTGCTGGTAATGTCTTTTTTGTTTCAAAAATGTATTGCTGGTAAAATTTTTTATTTCAAAGATGTATTGCTTTTTGATTGATTGATTGATTATTTAACCAGCATATCGACCTTCGTTGGGCCATTCAATGCTGAAAAAGTTTTTTTCCAAAAAGTATAGTTGGTAATATTATTTTTCAAAAACGTATATCTGGTAATAATATTTTTCCAAAAACGTAGAGCTGGTAATAATATTTTTTCAAAAACGTAGAGCTGGTAATAATATTTTTTTCAAAAACGTAGAGCTGGTAGTAATATTTTTTCAAAAACGTAGAGCTGGTAATAATATTTTTCCAAAAACGTAGAGCTGGTAATAATGTTTTTTACAAAAACGTAGAGCTGGTAATGTTTTTTTCAAAAACGTATAGCTGGTAATAATATTTTTCAAAGACGTATAGCTGGTAATAATATTTTTCAAAAACGTAGAGCTGGTAATAATACTTTTCAAAAACATAGAGCTGGTAATAATATTTTTTCATTTTCATTCTGGTTTTTCAAAAACGTATAGCTGGTAATAACACTTTTCCAAAATCGTAGAGCTGGTAATAATATTTTTCAAAAACGTAGAGCTAGTAATAATATTTTTCAAAAACGTAGAACTGGTAATAATATTTTTCCAAAAACGTAGAGCTGGTAATAATATTTTTCAAAAACGTAGAGCTGGTAATAATATTTTTCAAAAACGTAGAGCTGGCAATAATATTTTTCAAAAACGTAGAGCTGGCAATAATATTTTTCAAAAACGTAGAGCTGGCAATAATATTTTTCAAAAACGTAGGGCTGGCAATAATATTTTTCAAAAACGTAGAGCTGGTAATAATATTTTTCAAAATTTTAGAGCTGGTAATAATATTTTTTCATTTTCATTCTGGTTTTTCAAAAACGTATAGCTGGTAATAACACTTTTCCAAAAACGTAGAGCTGGTAATAATATTTTTTCAAAAACGTAGAGCTGGTAATAATATTTTTCCACAAACGTAGAGCTGGTAATAATATTTTTTCAAAACCGTAGAGCTGGTAATAATATTTTTTCAAAAACGTAGAGCTGGTAATAATGTTTTTTCAAAAATGTAGAGCTGGTAAAAATGTTTTTTTCAAAAACGTATAGCTGGTAATAATATTTTTCAAAAACGTAGAGCTGGTAATAATATTTTTTCATTTTCATTCTGGTCTTTTGTGATCTTTATAAAAAAGCAATTATTTTGTTGATAAAATTTAATTTAATTGCTTAGCTACTCAAATAAAGTTCAAATATGCGGATGTAGTTTGTCGTCATACCCAGGACACGGATGTAGTTTGTCGTCATACCCCGGACGCGGATGTAGTTTGTCGTCATACCCCGGACGCGGATGTAGTTTGTCATCATACCCAGGACACGGATGTAGTTTGTCGTCATACCCAGGACGCGGATGTAGTTTGTCGTCATACCCAGGACGCGGATGTAGTTTGTTGTCATATCCAGGACGCGGATGTAGTTTGTCGTCATACCCAGGACGCGGATGTAGTTTGTCATCATACCCAGGACGCGGATGTAGTTTGTCGTCATACCCAGGACATGGTACAAACATGGAAGTTCACTATTTGCCCATAGCTGGGACCCCAACAGGTGCTACCACCGCGGGTCTGGGTGGACCTGGGAACACCAGCAATTAAGAGGTGGTTCCACGCTTCCTCAAAACCTCTTGATCAGAGGCCTTGCTGTTGGATGCAGTTTAACGTCGTACCCAGGACGAAAGATGTATTGCTGGTAATAATTTTTTTTTTTTTTTTTTTTTTTCAAAAATGTATTGCTGGTAATGTTTTTTTTTTTCAAAAATGTATTGCTGGTAAAAAAATCTTTTCAAAAATGTATTGCTGGTAATGTCTTTTTTGTTTCAAAAATGTATTGCTGGTAAAATTTTTTATTTCAAAGATGTATTGCTGGTAATAATTTTTTTTCAAAAATGTATTGCTGGTAATGTTTTTTTTTTCAAAAATGTATTGCTGGTAAAAAAATCTTTTCAAAAATGTATTGCTGGTAATGTCTTTTTTTTTCAAAAATGTATTGCTGGTAAAATATTTTATTTCAAAAATGTATTGCTGGTAATAATTTTTTCCTTCAAAAATTCATTGTTAGTATTAGCTTTTTACAAAAATGTATCTATTTTTACACTCTCATAGCAATTTGACCCCAGTTTAGGATTAACTATTTGCCCATAGGTGGGACCCTAACTGCGAGCACCAGCAATTAAGAGGTGGATCTGTGCTCCTCAAAACCTCCTGATCAGAAGACTTGCTGCCAGATATAGTTTATCATCTTACCCAGGATGCAGATGTAGTTTATCATCAAAGTGCTGGAGAATGTTACACAAGACATGCTACAGCATATTTGGCAGAAGCTGTACTACTGATTTGACATGTGTCATGTCACAGGTTGTGCGTATATTAAACATTTGTGAAGCTTTTTGTGAAATTGTTTTTAAAATCTACATCCCTATGAATCTGAGGTTCAAATTTTGATAAATAAATCTTTATTTTGTTCAACATGAAGCCTATTTAATTCTGTTTGCCTGGGACATGTTTTTACTCTGATATTAACATTTAAAATTATGTCAATATTTTGGGGACACCCTATATTTGTTACTGTCTGTCATACCTTGTATGTAAGGAAGCGCCCCAAGATCAATGAAAGATTAACAGCGACATAAAATTATGCTATCTACCTCTGTATTTTCTAGTTACTATGGGGTCTATTGGATTATCAGGTGTGTTGAGTGAGTACCAAACATACTTTTTTTAATCATTTCATCCCAAGCAAGGCAATAAAGCTCATTCTTCTTTTATGTGTCATGTCTCTTCAGGATGTAGGTGATCATGGCTCTCCACAATTTCCTCTCTTTGTAGCTCTTAATAAATTTTGTTTTTTGTTATCTCTCCAAAGATTTGTTCCACCATCTATTTACACAAGCTCATTCTTCTTCTTTTAGGTGCCATGTCTCTTCAGGATGTAGGCGATCATGGCTCTCCACAATTTCCTCTCTTTGTAGCTCTTAATAGATTTTGTTTTTTTGTTATCTCTCCAAAGATTTGTTCCACCATCCATTTACACAAGCTCATTCTTGTTTTATGTGTCATGTCTCTTCACGATGTAGGCGATCATGGCTCTCCACAATTTCCTCTCTTTGTAGCTCTTAATAGATTTTGTTTTTTGTTATCTCTCCAAAAACTTGTTCCACCATCTATTTACACAAGCTCATTCTTCTTCTTTTATGTGTCATGTCTCTTCAGGATGTAGGTGATCATGACTCTCCACAATTTCCTCTCTTTATAGCTCTTAATAAATTTTGTTGTTTGTTATCTCTCCAAAAACTTGTTCCACCATCCATTTACACAAGCTCATTCTTCTTCTTTTATGTGTCATGTCTCTTCAGGATGTAGGTGATCATGGCTTTCCACAATTTCCTCTCTTTGTAGCTCTTAATAAATTTTGTTGTTTGTTATCTCTCCAAAAATTTGTTCCACCATCCATTTACACAAGCTCATTCTTCTTCTTTTATGTGTCATGTCTCTTCAGGATGTGGGCGATCATGGCTCTCTACAATTTCCTCTCTTTGTAGCTCTTAATAGATTTTGTTTTTTGTTATCTCTCCAAAAACTCTACTGCAACAGGCATTAGAAGAATGACAATGAGTATCCGTTGTCATCACAAAAGTGGCAATGAATGATCATTGACATCACAAAAATAAGTACTTGGAGTTAGGACCAAGTTGAATTAGTTCATTTTTTTAATAATTTCACCCCAAGCAAGGCAATAAAGCCACTAAGATGCAAAGGTTTACTGAGTGTTAGAGAATATGAGAAAAAAAACACTGTTAAGAAGAGAGAACATTAAAAGAATAAGAATGAGGAAAACAGAAGATAATTATTGACTTGCATTTAAATTTTTTGGGTTTTATTTGTTGGAATTCAGGCTAAAATTTTTAATTTATTCTTACTTGGCCAGGTAACTCTTTCCCACATAAACAGAGAGCCTTTTAGATGTTTAGTAGCACACTCTAGTTGAGCTTTGAGAGGCTTTCTTCAAATGTGGCTTCTTTTTTGCCATATTCCTATAAAGACCGTCCTTCCAATAAAGTCAGGATATTGCGTTCTAATGCACTTTAATAACAGCTTGATGAACTTTAGGTTTTCTGGAGTAACAGAAGGGTTACCTTTAATTTGCTTGGCAAGTTGGGATTTAGTCTTGCAATCATTGTAAAGGCACGTCATGTGCTCATGATTTTGTCAGACCATTTTACTATTTATCAATATATGTATATATATATATATATATATATATATATATATATATATATATATAAAAAAATTGTGTATATTTTGGCAGCAATTTTTCATTGATGCATGTTTCATTAAATAATATAGACAAGTTTTGTCTATTTATTTTAAGTAAGTTCCTTTCATATTGTCTGATAAGCTTAATAACATTATCATTGAAAGACGAAAGGAAATCACAATATTGATACATGTTTAAATCCAATCTAAGCTTTCAACTTACATAAGCTATTATCAAAGATGACAATTGCATTTCAATATATCAACCAATACACCAACCAATACAACCAATACATATATATATATATATATATATATATATATATATATATATATGTATATATATATATGCACACATACAGTGTGGTGCAGATAAATCAAAGATTTTTAAGTGGTAACAGTGCCATGATGTTATAGTGTAACAAAGTTTTGAGACCGGCATTAGAAAGTACCACATCTCGATATTTGTCAGGCCATTGATACACAAGGTGCTTAGTAATTGACATGTCTTCAGAATACAATCGTCAAGCTGCTGTTGTGGAGAGCCTTTGTGCTGAGCACAATGCCAGTGAATGGTTTATATATCCTAAAACCATGGCTCTATTTATCTATGTTCCAAAGGGAAATGGCAACATGTTCTTGTAAGCTGCTGGGGGAGGCAGATTTGGCCTGAGCCTTAGCCAAAGGATCCAGGCTAGAAGAAAGCAACCTTCTCGTTTGGTTACTGTTCACAAACTGAAAAACGTCAGTCGCTTAGGGTCACAAAGTAGCTGTCATATGACTATGTGATTTATCTCCACCAAAGCAAAATAAGCACCTTCTGTATTTCTACAAAGCATTAATCATGAAAACAAAAAGAATAAAAAAAGTATCTGTAAAATTTCATTCAGTTTAAGAACAAAATATATTTGAAAATTTAAATAAAGCAAAATAAACCTGACAATATACCATAGAATAATTCATGGAGATATGGTTGTGGGGAAAAAAACAGATGACAGTCATCAATGTGGGAAAAACAGGACACTCAAGCACCACCAAAATAACATAATGCATCCCTTTATATACATATTTATCAACCGACCAACGAGAATTTTTGACATATGAAAGTGTAAAATTCTCAGAAGATATCAGATAATTTATGTTCACACACTCCTTGGAAAGCAGAAATAGGGTTTGAGCAAAACAAAAAAATATATATATATTTCCCAGTCTTTTCTTTATCTATATGTCTATCTATCTATCTCAGTTTGTTAGGTATATCTCATTCTGTTCAGATCTATCTATATATGAGGGTCATTCAATAAATAAGGTGAATTTTTTTGTATAAGGACTTCTAATACAGATAGAAGCTTACTGTTTATTTTTTTTTTTTTTTCAGCGTAGTCCCCCAGCACTGTCACACACTTTTCCCATCTGTGCACAAGCTTCCGTATTCCCTCAGTGCAAAGATCTTTGGACTGATGTCTCAGCCTGTCGCTCACAACACTTTTGACTTCATCGTCACTTTTAAACTTTGTGCCTCTCGAGAACACTTTCAGGTGAAAGTCTGAAGGGGCAAGGTCTGGGCTGTAAGGGGGATGAGGGAGCAGTTCCCAGCCAAGCTTGTTGATGGTCTGCACCGTTTGGGCTGCTGTGTGAGGCCTTGCATTGTCATGATGCAAGATGACTCCTTCTGACTGATGACCCCTGCGTTTGTCCCAACAGATAAGCGCAATGTCATCCACTGTCACCCTTCTGTCAGACTGAATGAGGTCATTGACTGATTCGATCACCTCAGGAGACCTCACTTCTGTAGGCCTCCCAGGCCTGTCTTCATCCTCAACACTGCTCCATCCTTCTTTAAACAAATTAGCCCACTTGTAGACATTTTTTGGCTGAAACATGTGGCACCAAACACAGTTGACATTCTCCTATGAATTTCAACTGGTTTTCACCCTTCAGCAACCAAAACTTGATAACTGACCGCTGTTCAATCCTGGAGCATGCTTCTTGGTCGGCCATCTTTGTTAATCGCCAAAACTCTGAAAGTTTTTTTTTAATCTGCAAAAGAAATTAAATCCATGTGAAAAAGAAGTAAAACAAAAACAAAATAAAAAAGAGTAAGCTTCTATCTGTATTAGAAGTCCTTATACCGAAAAATTCACCTTATTTATTGAATGACACCCTCGTATATCTGTTAAAATGAGATGTCAGTGTTATTTTCATTTTTACATAATTTAGATGACAATTTATCCATCACACCCTGTATGTGTTTCCACTAAATATAAAATTCTACATGACAACATGTATTTAAGCATGCTACTAGATTGGCATTTAGGTTCCACCCATTTACTGTTGAAATAGCTAAATGCTACACCAACGGTTTCTTTTCTCACACTTCCTGACAGTGGAACTCCAAATTTACTTTAAAAAATTAAAATGCAACATCAGTCACCATCTTCTTTCTTCTTGAATCTCATTCATCTTTTGTCCTTTCCTCAATCCTCTCAAGACACAGTCTTTTCTCTCACTTTCATTTCTTGTAACCTCCTGGCATTCCCACCTTGTTTGGGGTGAAATGATTACAAAAAATTCCTTAGTTTAGGCAAATGATTATTTACATGTTATTGACAGATTAAATAATTCCTTTCTAGAACTCTTGGAATGGAAAATGAAACAGATCAAGATGGGAGATATGATTTGAAAATATCAAAATCGAGCAAGTATAAAAATTTAAATATCTATGACGTGTTTTAAAAAAGGATGGAAAAGGCAACACCAAAATCCAAAGGCGCATTCTATCTGTATTAAAAGTCTTTATACCGAAAAATTCAACTCATTTACCCTCGTATCTATCTATCTATCTATCTATCTATGTATTGATGACAGTTTATAAATACACATCAATCTCAACTGTTCATATCTTATTTCTTATATTGATCTTTTTCATTTATTTTATCTATCTAGCTATCTATCTATCTGTCTGCCTGTCTGCCTGTTCATATATATCTATCTATCTGCCTGTTCATATGTATCTATCTATCTATCTATCTGCCTGTAAATATCTATTTATCTATCTATCTATCTATATATCTATCTACTAACTGATTTTGTTAATGCTACGTGATTACTTTCTGAATTTGATTTGGTTGACTTTTTTTATGGCTTATCAACCATTTGCAGGTTATTTAAAGCCAGAAAATATTTTTAGATTCCAAGAAGGTTTTTGGGAGATAATAATAATTTACTGATACAAGTCATACTAATTAACCCATAACTGGGAGAGAAGAGGTGGACTCATAACTTTTCCAAAGTGTTTTGCGCATAAGTGAATATAACGAACCTGACTGGAATTGGAACTCAGCTTTCTAACTTGCAATTCCAAGTCATTATCTATTACAGTACCCACACATCGAAGCTTACACTGCTTAAGTAGTCACCCATCTAGGTGCTGACTAGGTTTAATGTTGCTTAACTTTGGTGATTGGATGAGAATCGATGTTTTAACATAATATGGTCATACAAACCAAGTTTCTGAAAGGAGTTAACATTATTTTCTGTGGCCTCAGTGATTAAAGTAGTGTACTTGGGCCAGGCAATGTGTACTTAAATTCAGTGGACAACAGGGCAACAAAAACTAAGCTGTACTAAAAATAAGAGCTAGAAGATATATATATATATATATACATATATGTATATATATATATATATATATAAATAGAAAGCTAGAAGATATATATATATATATATATATATATATATATATATATATATATATATATATGTATATATATATATATGTATATATATATATATATATAAATAAGAGCTAGAAGATATATATATATATATATATATATATATATATATATATATATATATATATATATATATATATATATATATGTCATTCACAGACAGTACTGTTTCGCTGTATCACAGCTCCTCAGTGTGACTAGACATCCGAATGCCTCAAGCCAGGATTGAAACACAACTAATTTGGTGTCACCCAGAGCTATCTTCACTCGGTAGAGTTACACAACTAAATCAAGCATATTGTTTTTACAAATGTAAACAAATGCCAATCAGCCAAAGTGCTCCATTCATTTTACTGAAGAGCTTGGCATTAGTGCAGGTGGCTGTTGTTTATAGAATTAGCTTATCACTCAACAGTGCTCAATTGAAATGTATTTTCAAGAGCTAAATTATGTCATTCACATATATATATATATATATATATTTTAAGACATTTTTTTATGTTTATACATTCTTTTTATAGATACAAATATTTTTAAGTAAATGCTCTGTTTATAATAAACATTAACAACATTTACCGGCCTGAATTAAATTAAATGTTGTTAATACTGTTTATTATAAACAAAGCATTTACTTAAAAAGAACATATAAACATAAAAAAATGTCTTAAAATAATTGTCGGACTTTTATATATATATATATATATGAGGGATTTCCATAAAGAAAAGAATTAATTGACAGGTATTAGAACATCATGAAAACCATAAACATACACAAAATAAAATAAAAAAACAGTGGGTGTATAATACTTCTTCATAAGAGCCAGAACAGTCTTAATATTGAACTGTATGATCACCAAGGTTAAGCAATGTCAACCCTGGTCAGTACTTAGATGGGTGACTACTTGGGAATACCAGGTGCTGTAAACTTGGATGTGCAGGTGGTGTAATGGATAATGGTTCGGAATTGTTAATCAGAGAACTGAGTTCCAATTTGCATTGGATTTGTTATATTCACTTATGCACAAATACTCTTGGGAAAGTTATGTATCCACCACTTCTACCTCCAGCTATGGGTTAATTAGTTGGACTTATATTAGTAAATCATTATTATTATAATACTTTCTTGCTTTAAACAATCTGCAAAAGGTCGATAAGTCATAAAAAAATCAATCCCACAAGACAATAGCTTTGAGAATTAAAACATTTGGTTCATTATTAGTGGCATAGTAATTGTGAGTTCAATCCCAGAGCCAGGCAGTTCAGACTCAAATTCAGTGGAAGCAGGGCAAACAATAACTGAATTGTACTAAAAAGAACAAGATGCATTATCCCCTGATATGGACAGTGGGAGGAGAACTCATAAATCAATTAAAAAGTTTAGTTTGAAATTTCTGGAAGGTTTTTTAAATCAACAGATAGCTGAAGGGTGCTAGAGAGGGCACAACAGCTGAAAAATCATAACAACAAAAATCAGGATGTTAGTCTACACGTAAATAATATAAAAAATTTAACAAATTTGTTGACAAGAATAGCTTACGGACCATCATTTCATCATAGGTATTTTCTATAAGTCATAAATACTTAAATAAATACCATATATATTCAAGAAAAGTGTGAGTTTCTATGATCAGTTTTTTTAAGCAAAAAAGGGGGTTACATGATGCATTCGCAATAGATATTGACTCAAAATTGGAAAGCCCAGTTGTAATTCCAGTCAGGTTGTTTATATTCAATTATGGGCAAATACCCTTGGAAAAGGTAGAAATCCACCTCTTTTCCCACCAGCTATGGGTTAATTAATAGAATCAGTAAATCTTTATTATCTCCAATGATTTTTTAGGAAGTGCAGAAAGAAGATATCTCATTGTTTAAACAGAAAATAACATCTGCAGCAGCTCAGTAAGAAAAGAGTAGCTATGGTGAAGGAGACAACAGTAGCAGCAGCAGCATAAGCAGTAGGCAGGCAAAAAGAAAATTTGGTTTATGGCTTGAATTCCTAGGTTTTTCAGGATAAGGTTTGTGAATTTGGAGACATAGTAATTGTGAGTTCAATTCCAGGGCTGGGTAATACAGATTTAGACTCAGTAGAAACAAGAAATAACTGAGCAGGAGTAAATAAAGGGCTCAGTTCGAAATTCTCTTACACAGATCGATAGATGCCTGAAGAAGGCCAGAGGGCACAATGGCTGAAACGTTGGGATAACAACAAAGATGAGGACATTAGCCTGAATGTAAATAATAATAACTTTCATTGATCTTTCACTAAATTTGAATAACTGAGAAAATATTGCTCAAATAGACCCAATACATACACACACACAAACACACCTAGACACATATATGCATATGTGCATACACACATACATAGATATGTGCGTGCATACATACATATACATACACACACACACATGCATACATACATACCTACATACATACATACATATGCACATTAATGTATATTTGAGCATACCTTTCTTTTAACCGTGTTTTGTTGAATATGATCGACAAAGAAAATTTGATGAATTTTTTTTTATTTAGTTTTTACAACATTAATACACTTTCAGTTTACTAGGATCAAGGGAGTGCCAAAATTATCTGTATTATATATTGTCCCATACAAGTATACATACACACACACACACATATATATATATATTTTAGAATTGGACATAGTCCGACAATTTATTTAAAGACACTTTTGATATGTTTAACGTTCTTTTTATAGATACAAGTATTTAAGCAAATGCTCTGTTTATAATAAACAGTATTAAATAACATTTACCGGCCTGAATGTCCGAGAAATTTTCATAGAAAATTTTCGTTCTCCGTTTCTCTGTGTCCGAACGGTTAAGGCACATCACACAAAATGACGGTTCCATATATGATACAGGTTCGATTCAAAATATATGACGTCATTTGTTTACATTTGATATGCTAAGAGCAGATATGAATAGAAGAGATTCATGGAAGATTTAAGTTTAAAGTAGTAAAATCGACCTTGCTAACCGGATGCTCCTCTGTGGCCGAACGGTTAAGGCACGTCACGTGAAATGACGGTTCTGTATAGGATACAGGTTTGATTCCTGTTGGAGAACAAAAATTTTCTATTCAGGCCGGTAAATGTTATTTAATACTGTTTATTATAAACAGAGCATTTGCTTAAATACTTGTATCTATAAAAAGAATGTTTTTAAATATATATATGTAAATATAATTCTCTTTTTGACAATTCTGAATGTAGTGAATTTTAAAATGTTCTCTGTAGAAAAGAAAAAAAAATGTCATCTTATGAGATTCTTAAAAATTGGCATGAATTCTGGTATATTCTCTGAGTAAAACGACCTGTTTTGAAAGAAAATTATTCCCTGGATAAAATGCAATATACAATGATATATTTTGATGCCAGCAGAATTCTAGGTTATTCTCTGAGTAAAACGACCTGTTTTGATGAGGATATGAGCCTGAATATAAATAATAATTACTTTTCTTTATCTTTCACTAAACTAGCATAATAGAGAAGATATTGCTTAAATAGACCCAATACATACATATGCACCCAGGCACATACGTGCACCCGTGCATACACACATACATACATTTGCATGTGTCCACAAACGTGCATATATATACATACACACACATATATACATACATACATGCATATGCGCATTAATGTATATTTGAGCAAACCTTTCGTTTGAACATTCTTACAGTTATCGTCTGGTAGGATCAAGGGAGTGCAAAAATTGTCCATATTCTTCATTCTCCCAAGTGCTTTTGGTCACTTCTTTAGTCATTTTCAAGAGGAAACCAAATGGAAAAATGGAAGAATGTTGGAAAAACTAAATAAAAATTTCCCCCATTTGTCATATTCAATCAAACATGTTTAAAAGAAAAGTTGCTGCCAATATATATTTACATACATACATACATACATGCATACATATATATATATATATATATATATATATATATATTTTAGTGCACCCACCAATGGGTTTATTATCATATATATATATATATATATGTATATATATATATATATATATATGTATATGTATATATATATATATATATATATATATATATATATATATATATATATATGATAAAAAAAACATTATCATATATATATATATATATATATATATATGTGTGTGTGTATACATATATATATATATATATATGAATGATAATAAACCCATCGGTGGGTGCACTAAAATTTTCTTTGGTATACCTAGGATGAATTAGAAAATTTTCACTCCTGCCATTATATATATATATATATATATATATATATATGAAAGTTGACACTGAGGTTAACACAGAGTGGTGATAGTTAATCTTTTGTGTGTGTATTTATTTATGTGTATATATATATATATATATATATATATATATATATACATATATATATATATATACATATATATATATATATACATATATATATATATATATATACATATCTATATATATATACATATATATATATATATACATATATATATATATATACATATACATATATATATATATATACATACATATATATATATATATATATATATATATATATATATATATATATATATATATATATGTATATATACATATATATAGAATGTTGTAAAAAAATATATATTTCTTTGAATATGGCAGACAAGCAAAATTTTATGGATTTTTTATTTAGTTTTTACAATATTCTTACATTTTTCCATTTCCTAAGATTAAGGAAGTGTAAAAATTGTCCATATTGCTTATTGTCTCATACAAACATGCAGACATCCATGCAGACATATACTTACATACATTAACACACGCACACACACACACATATATATATATATATATATATATATATATATATATATATATATATATATATATATATATATAAATATATATGTAATTCTCTTTCTGACAATTCTGAATGTAGCGAATTTTAGAATATTCTCTGTAGAAAAGAAAAAAAAATGTCACCTTATGAGATTCTTAAAAATTGGCATGAATTCTGGTATATTCTCTGAGTAAAACGACCTGTTTTGAAAGAAAATTGTCCCCTGGATAAAATGTAATATACAATGATATATTTTGATGCCAGCAGATCCCTCATTGCTCACTGCCTTGAGGAGAAATTTGGAGAATAAATGGAAAGCGATATCCATTTGGATGCAGAAGTACAAATTTTAAAGAATTCATGCAGCTTTTGGAGAAAGAACCTTATCATTGAAGTAGGCTAAATCCAGCCAAGCATATCCAATGTATATATCGGATAATGGAAAACCTGAGCTATTTGCTAATCAATCAGATACCACATGCTTGTGGGCTTGTTCTTCTTTGCAACTTATTTTTCATTATTTCTCCATCTAGATTTAGTGCATCTTTTTAGATGGATCAAGTTCTTAACTGAAAATGTCAGGAACCCTTCATGATGTCTTGCCTCAGTTGTATCTCATATCTATTAGCGCTGTCTCCCATCTTTACAGTTCATTGTGGCCATTTTTTTATTTTTTGATTCTTTCATTCCATCTTCATATTTCTTCATACTGGGTCTAATTTTTTCAACTTGAATTTTTCAGTTTTTGCTAATTACAATTTTTTTCAAGGTCATCCATTTCACCTTGAAGCCAAACTCTTTTTGTCTATTCTGATAATTGCTTTCCAGTTTCAAAGGTTCAGGCTAGAATGATTATTCTTTTTAGGAGAAAAATCCACCCAAGACATCATTATTTGACACAACCCCTTTTATTAAATATTCAGAAAATTCCCTCCCATTCTTTAATTTGGACAAAATTTTCTCAACTGACTTTTTACTTCAGAGTGAAACTCTGGGGTGCACTTTAAATATTAATGGGGAAAATTAGTCATGAAATTTGAAAATAGTAAAATTATAAAAATGTTTGAAATAAGTATTTATTTTTAAGATATTACATCATATATTGAACATGTGTGAGATGAGTTTTGGCAATTTTTTAATGTTATACAGGCAAGGCAAAATGGAAAGGATTATCAACTCTTTCTCAAACATTAAAGAATTTAGCATCCAGTTTAAAATATCAAATGGGAAAGACTTGACTTGGACATGAAAGCCATGTGTTCGGTGTCTCTAACTTTTTAAAAATAAAGATTGTTTAAATATAAAAAATAATTCATAAATTACTCTTCTGTTAACTTGGGGTGCACATGGTTACTTTTCAGGGTAGATTATTGCACCCAGGCACACCAGTTGAGAAATGCTGATTTAGACTGTGAGCATTAAAGATGGTTCTCTGTGTCGCACCAGAAGGTTTTGCCCGCCTGAGTCCATCCTTCAAATCTACAAATCAACCATCCGCCCTTGCACGGAATACGGCCGCCATATATGGTCTGGAGACCCCGCTGTTCATCTTGAGGTTCTCGACAAAATCCAAAGACAAATATGCAATGCGTTTGGTCCTGATCTAGCTTCTTGTCTACAGTCATTTTCTCATAGACTTGCTGTGGCTTCTCTCTGTCTTTTCTACAAATATTTTCATGGCAACTGCTCTGACGAGCTACTTTCACTGGTACCCAGACTGCATGAATTTAAGCGTGTTACTAGGTTGGCATCTCGGTCCAACTCTTTCACTGATGAAATGGTTAAATGTAGCCGTCTCTTCTACTCCGACAGCTTCTTATCTTGCACTTCACAAAAGCGGAACTCCCTTCCTCTGACTTGCTTCCCTGATAGCTATAATCTTCAAATATTCAAATGTAATGTCAATCGACATTTTCTAATGCTTTGATCTTGATCCCCATCCTTCTCTTTATCCTTTTCTCAAAAACCCGTCATTACTCTTGCTCTCACTCTCTGTAACCCTCCCTCTTTACTCTTGCTCTCACTCTCTGTAACCCCTCCCTCTTTACTCTTGCTCTCACTCTCTGTAACCCCTCCCTCTTTACTCTTGCTCTCACTCTCTGTAACCCTCCCTCTTTACTCTTGCTCTCACTCTCTGTAACCCCTCCCTCTTTACTCTTGCTCTCACTCTCTGTAACCCCTCCCTCTTTACTCTTGCTCTCACTCTCTGTAACCCTCCCTCTTTACTCTTGCTCTCACTCTCTGTAACCCCTCCCTCTTTACTCTTGCTCTCACTCTCTGTAACCCCTCCCTCTTTACTCTTGCTCTCACTCTCTGTAACCCTCCCTCTTTACTCTTGCTCTCACTCTCTGTAACCCCTCCCTCTTTACTCTTGCTCTCACTCTCTGTAACCCCTCCCTCTTTACTCTTGCTCTCACTCTCTGTAACCCCTCCCTCTTTACTCTTGCTCTCACTCTCTGTAACCCCTCCCTCTTTACTCTTGCTCTCACTCTCTGTAACCCTTTGCATGCTATATTTCTGAGATGAGGTATTATGTACACTATTTACATTATTTGGACTATTGTTCTCATCTTTGTCGCCATATTTATTACGTTTCGGTCGTTGTACGCGCCAGCCTTCTTTGGTTGAAATGTCGAACTGAACCCTTTATTTCACTCACTGGGGTAGACTGTTCAAGTTCCACGTGCCATGTTTAATGGACTTCAGTTATCAATTATCTCCTATTAATTCCCCTCTCCAATTCTCCACTGCCTTAATTAGGTATTGAACTCACACTCTTTAGGTCCTGTCATTGGATCTAACCAACGCCTTTATCCACTATGCCATGTGTCCTTTTTAATACTTCATGTTTTCTCAAACAAAATATTATCCTAGCACATTTATTGGAAACTTCCAAACAAATATTTAAGCTCTTTCTCATTAAGGTGATCATGGCTCACACTTTTTTTTTCACATGCTCAAAAGCTGAAAAGGGGTCACTGCTGCTAATAGGGTTTTCAACGCATATGCGTCTTGCAAAACCAGGTGTGGTGTCTGCTGCATAATCATCAAGCAGTCTTAGTAGAAATACTTTAAGCCCATAGTGTAGGATGAAGCAAAGAATTTTTATCCTAATATATGATGTTTCCCTTTAGGCACTCTTCTCCAAAGGAGCTGATTTGTGGTGGTGACTACAATATTGCTCCATAATATCTCATAAATAGCTAGGGGTTGAGAGTCAAAAGCTTGGCATTCTGCAATTGACATCTCTCTCTCCCCCCTCTCTCTCTCTCTCTCTCTCCATGCAGCATGTTTTATCAAAATAAACGTGATCATGTCTCTCCACTATTTCCTCTGTTTTATTGCTCAAAGTAAGTTTCTCCTTTATCCCCTGTTTTTGTCATTGGTATTCTTGTTACCTGTTTATCATGTTCAAAATTTTCATGAAATAAAATGCATTCAAAAAACTCTTTAACCTAAAAAAAATTACCTGAAAGTTGTCGGATATAGCATCATCAACTTTTATCTATCTCTGCCTATGCCAGATTGAGATTTCTCGAAAGAGATTCTCTTTGAATCGTTGTATTTATTTTTTCTCTTGTCACATGTAACACACTAGTGCGACACTGCTGAAATGATCCATTTATTGCTGCTGTCACATCAGTCAGAGTCTGCGAATTCGCTCTCCTGATCTCAAGGTGAGGGTCTGAAGGTATCCCACACTTGTCATGAAGTCTTTGGCTTGTTACTCCAATATCAGTTTCATCAGTCTATATTTCCTTGTTTGCTTCAGGCAACATGGAATTAGGTGTCTTACCCTGGACACTATAATTGGAAAGAGTTATATATAGGAAGGTTTAAAGAAAGGTTTCCTTTTCAGTAAGATGTGGTAACTCATACCCAATATCAACCTCAAATTTATGCCATCATAATGTTTTTTTAGATTGGAGATTTTCCTATTCCAAGACAGACAGCCTTCTTGACTAAGCAGCAGAACCTATCCTATATTTTTCACTACTAAGCTGCAGTTGCTTTAAATCAGTTACCTTCTTTTAGATGGACTGCCTTCCCAGGCTTATAAATTCAATTTACCTTATCTAAGCATTGACCATACTTGAAGCAGCTTAAATTCATTGATCAAACAAGAACCGGTGTTTTCTATATGATATAGTTAGATAATTCTTCGAAGCAAACCAGACATGATATTAAAGGTAATGACAATACTCTTTTGCACCAGATAAAAGTTCCAGCTAAAATAATTATGCCAGTGATAAGTTTTTCAACTTATAAAATAAGAGTATGACTTTAACCCATTAATTCTGATTTCATTTTGGGGAAAGTGAGAATAAATGTGTTATGGCTATAAACCAATAATTAATAACAACATTTTATAAAACTATAATTAGTACTGGATTAGTATTTTAATTTGAATAATTAATACCAATATTAATGAGTTAAAAAAATTGGACAAAGAGATTGATCTGCAGAGAAAGTTATTTTAAAAATAATAATCATCTTTTATGTGCTGTGTCCATTCAAGTCATAGACAATAATGGCTCTCCACAATTTCCTGTTTTTGTAGCTCTTAACCCTGGAACACTAACCATCAATTAAAGTTACGCCACTACTAAGCATGGGTATATCAGAACCGATTTTGAAAATATCAAAGAAAATATTAAATATAAATCTTTATTTGAAATATTTTACATGCAGGCACTTCAAACTTTGTACTTTGAGTTAACATTAATAGGAACTGAAAAACATATTATTTAGGTAAGAAAATCAGGTACTGAAAATTGTAATTAAAAATAGGAAAATTTGTGCTGGGTACTATATACCCATGGTTAGTGTTCTAGGGTTAATAAATTTTCTCTTTTTGCTATCATTCCAAAACCATGCTTTATATTCTATTCCCTTAAAGCTCACTAGTTAGATTATGCATTGTCTTCCTCTGTTCCTGTCCCTGTGAGTATCCAATTTTCCAAGCACTCTTCCTGCATTCTTGTGCTCTAGAAACTTCAACTTTCTTTTCCTGAATTTAATTATAAATTTCCTTTTTGTTTCCATTCTGTTTTTTATTGCCCTGTGTGGCTAAGATCACAGAGTTGCCTATTCAAAGAACTTCAGGCTTTGCTCATAATTGAATAGATTTAGACAATAAATGAATATTTAATCAATTTTCATACACCAAGGTATCTGATGTCTATTCTCCTTCTATGCACCATGACCTTTCAGCACATTGGCAATCATGGCTCTCCACAATTTCCTGTCTTTCATAACTCTTAATAAATTTTGTCATTTTGTTATTTCTCCTAAACCTTGTTTTGCCATCCACTTACTTAAGCTCACTATGTAGGCAATGCATTGTTTTCCTCTTCCCACTTGTCTTCAACCTTTCCTGTGAGTATCAAGTTTTCTAAGTCCTCTTTCCTCATTATGTGCCATAGAAATTTCAATTGTTTTTTTTTCTTGATGTTAAGTATCAGTTTCCTTTTTGCTTTCATTTTCTCTAACACTTCATTGTTGCTCACATGGTATCCTCAGCATCCTTCTGTAGAACCACATTTCTTTTGCTGCAAGTCTCTTCTTCATCTGTGAGGAGTTTATTTTTGTATATCTATTGAACTCATTTTCTGTCCATATGAAGGCGGTTTTCTGACAGCATAGGTTCTTGGTTATTATGCTAACGTCTTTTCCAATTTGTAATCTGCATGTTGAACTGTTCCAACCATGGCTTCTGTCTTCTTGTAATTGTTGTTTAATATTTTCTTCTCCCTTTCCCTTAACTCCTTCTTTTGGAGTTCTTCTAGTTTCCTTTCTGTGAGCTGCTATCAACACTGTGTTATCTGCATATCTTATTTTGTTAAGATTGTGGCTGCCAATAATGAATCCTGGTAGGACTCCTAATTCTCCCAGAATCATCTCACTGTATGGTTTCATTAAGTCTGGTGAAAAGATGCATCCTTGTCTTATACCACTTTTCATTTTTGTATATATGCTGAACTCATTTTCTATCCGTATGCAGGAGGTTTGCCGCCAGTATAGGTTCTGCATTATTCTAATGACCTTCCCAAATATGTCGAGCTTCTTTGTGAATTACTTTATCAAATGCTTTTGTCGGGTATATTTAGGTGGCAACCTTTCAGTCAAACATTAACTTGAACAGAAAATGAATGTTTATCAAATTTTAAATCAGTCAGCTTTAAAGATGAAGCTCAGTTGAGTTTTTCAACAGGACAATGATACTAAACATACGATCAATGATATTAAACATACCATCAATGATATTAAACATACCATCAATGATACTAAACATACCATCAATGATATTAAACATACCATCAATGATACTAAACATACCATCAATGATATTAAACATACCATCAATGATACTAAACATACCATCAATGATATTAAACATACCATCAATGATACTAAACATACCATCAATGATATTAAACATACCATCAATGATACTAAACATACCATCAATGATATTAAACATACCATCAATGATACTAAACATACCATCAATGATACTAAACATACTATCGATACAACCAAACAATGATTTAAAATAAGAAAATCAACCTATTGCAATGGTTCAGTCTTCCCACTAGAACTGATTGAAAATTTGTATCAGTGCTTGTCAATAGAGTGATTTAAATGATTTGATTTCTTAATTTTAGGCAAATGAATAACAAAGTGGAAAAAATTCTGTGTAACGTATTTCACCATGCCGAAGGACTTCATCGGACTAAAGTAATGTTTTTATTGAGGGAATTATTTATATATAGAAATGGGAGGATATGTAAAAATGTGAGCAACACCTATGTCCTGAGAGGAAATGCTGCAGATGATCTGACATATATATATATATATATATAATTCCATCAACATTTTTTGTTTGACTGACTTAATTCTGTTTCTTTATACATTTGTTTTTATCTCTTTTATAATTATCTAAGCATTTGCAACAGTTCTTTGTGACATACTTTATCAAACACCTTTGCATAAACTATAAAACACAGGTACACATGCTTCTGTATTTGCATTACTATTTCTGATACCATTCTGAGCATCCATACTAAATAAGTACCATACCAGGAGGGGGAAATTGAAGGAAATAATTTATTTGTTCTGACACTTGTATTTAGTACACAAGAGTAATCCTACTAGTTTGATGAAATGCCCATGTTATCACTAATCAAATCTATCAAGGATTTACTTTTATTTTTCCCACCAATCAAAAGGCAAGCACAAAAATTATAAAAAGAAATCTCAAATCTGAGCAAAGCCTGTTGTTATCAGAATGTTTTGGAACATTTGGAAAGAATCCATAGCAACACTATCAGTAAGATAAGATGTACTAAAGAAGTACAAAATATTGCATGACTATTGAGAGAGAGATTCCAAATTCTAGTGAGGATGGATAAATTTAGCATTTGCTAGCATATTTGGGAAAAATAAAAACAAAAAAAAAACACTTCTAAGTATAAGTTTTTTTTTTTCCTTTCTATTTTCTCTAAATGCACTTCAAAATGTAAATCAAAAGAGACGGTTGCGATTTCTAGGTTGTTTAAA
This sequence comes from Acanthosepion esculentum, assembly GCA_964036315.1. NCBI lineage: Eukaryota > Metazoa > Mollusca > Cephalopoda > Sepiida > Sepiidae > Acanthosepion > Acanthosepion esculentum. Next base: position 8,870,681 of record OZ038493.1, read on the forward strand.
AAGGAAAGAAGACACGGAGAGCTTGATACTCACAGGATGTCATGATGGCAAATGCAAAGCAGTAAATAACTGACCAAACAAGATTGTGAAAATGTATAGCAGAATGGGGATTAAGAGAGTTAACCTTACAAAGAGCTACAAAGAACAGGAAGTTGTGGAGAGTCATGACTGCTCACTTCTTGAAGACAAATGTCATATAGAAGAAGTATATTTTGGAGAATTCTGGTACTTTCAATCAAAACATGCTATTTTTATCCTCAGAAGTCTATCAGTGTGATCAATAACAATGACAGAAAGAACTTCATCTCTTTTTTTCACAGAATAACAAGAAAATTTATAGAGTTCAATGCAAAGAACAACTTGAGATATTAGAAAACCTTGATTTATACCGAAATGATGGCCTAGTAATCGGTAACATTTGCTGAGAACAAAGAGCCTTTATACAGCAAAAGAACTAATTCAATGAATATACGAAAATAGAAAGAGGAGTTTGGCAAGGATGCATATATATTATCTGTGAAGAGAGAAGAACTTTAGAGATAAAGCCCACATGGATTTTTTTATTGGTGGACATAATTCTAACACTCTGAGATACATAGATTGATTGATTAATTTGTTTTTTACAGCTTATCAACCCTTTGTAGGCTGTTTAAAGCCAATAAACACTTTTAGATTGTAAGAATTATTTTGTAGATAATAATGATTTAGTGATAGAAGTCTTATCCATTAATCCATAGCTGTTGGCAAAAGAGGGATTCATAACTTTCCCCAGGCTATTAGTGCACAATTCAATATAAATAAAACCAATTTGAATTGGAACTCAGCTCTCCAAGTCATTATCCATTACACCATACACATACAGCACCTGGTATTCTCAAGCAGTCACTAATCTAGGTATCGACCAGGCTTCATGTTGCTTGACTTCAGTGAACATACAGGAACTGGAGTTTTAATACTATATAGCTGTAAGACTAAGATACACAGATGACACTGTATTGACGGCAGACTCATAAAGACAGTTGAAATAACTCTTAGACAAGGTAGTAAAGGAAAGAAAGAACAAAGGATTTTAATCTGTAAGGAAACAGAATGCCCAAGGTATGGACTATGAACTGGTGATGCCAAGATCAAGCAAATACATTAATCTAACTATCGAGGTGATAAAGTATTAGGTTGAGTGGAAAATAATATCCAATATTAGAATCAACTTTTATTCCTGAATGAATACATTTAAACAAAGTTTAAATCAGTCATAATAGCAACCCTGAGCATCTCTAAATTTCTTACATAAACTTACAAAGTTGTTTATGACTTTATAATGAAACTCTAAATGCTCGGAAATCTTTGAGTGCAATTTCTGCATCTTCTTTGCTACAGAATGTCTTTTGGTTTAAAAAACAATGGTAGGAAGCAGACAAAAGATCAGGGGAATATGGTGGGTGTGGCAAAGTCATATATCCCAAGTCACTGAGCTTCTGCAGTGCCATCCTGGCAACAAGTGGCCAAACATTTTCATGAAGCAGAATTAGACCTTGTTGACTAACAAGTGCGGATCAAATTTTGCTTAACTGAATGTGTATTTCACCCAGTGACTGGCAGTAAACACCAGCAGTGATGCTCTGGTTAGATTCTAGAAAGCAACCAATGGCAGGCAACACAAACAGTCAACGTAATCTTCTTTTGGGGCAATTTCAGTTTTGTTGAAGGTGCTTTGTCCCAGATTAAGGGATTGAGCTAAACATTTATGATTGTCATAACGGATACATTTCTAATCAGAAATCAATATTTGATCAAGAAACTCTATAACCTTCTTTGGAGGCAATTTCGGTTGTTGAAAGTGTGGGTATACTTTGTCCCGATTAAGTGATTGAGCCAAACATTTATGATTGTCATAATAGATACACTTCTCAACAGAAATCAGTATTCAATCAAGAAATAGTGCAGATGAGATGTAGACTCGGCCCAGGCTGATATCATCCAAAAATTCGTTTCCTTAACAAATCAGCAGTAGTTCAAACTTATGCCTTATGGTTGGAATGCTAACATTCTATCTAACAACCCATGCACTCACAGACACAAATCTGAGAAAATCAGTTTTGGTTTCTTGTTTCCCTGGCAACTATGTTCTACAAAATTTAAATGCAATATCAATCACCATTCTCTTTCACTCCTGATAACCCTTTGAGTCTTAGTGGCATTATTGCCATCTTCTGCCATTCTGAACCGTGTTCTTTTATTGTCCTTTCTCCTCACTAAAGTCTTCTCATTCTCTTTCACTCCCAGTAAATACTTGCGTCTTAGTGGCATTATTGCCATCTTCCATGTTATTGAAACTTTTATTGTCCTTTTTCTTTACTAACATCTTCTCATTCTCTTTCATTCTCAGTAACCCTTTGCATCTTAGTGGTATTATTGCCTTGCTTGGAGTGAAATGATTACGAAAACAGATCAATTATTATAATTCTGCCAATGAAAAATTCAGTGTAAACTTCAACAAACTCTTGCTGAAATCCAAATTTAATGTCTATAAAAATAAGCATTTCCTTTGTCGACTTCTGTATGGGGTAACAGGGACACAGCTGCATCGTGTTTGGTGTTGCTACTTTAGAAGACAAGCCCATCATATTATTATAACTTATTCATTATAACACTGTTTCATTATGATTACCAAAATTAAGCAATGTTATGCCTGGTCAGTTCCAAGATGGGTGACCATTTGACATACCAGGTGCTGTGAGCTTGTATGTAAGCTTGCAGGTGGCACAATGGATAAAGGCTGGGAATTGGAAATCAGAAATCCAAGTTCCAATTCCAGTTGGGTTCGTTATATTCACTTTTGCACAAATACCCTTCGGAATGGTATGAATTCACGTCTTCTACACCTAACTATGGGTCAATTAGTAGAACTTGTATTAATAAAAATCATTATCATCAAGAAAAAAATTCTTACAATGTAAAAATATTTTCTGGCTTTAAATAACCTGCTAAAGGTTGATAATCTGTCTATATTTGTGAGATGAGGTATTATGTACAGTATTTACATTAGTCGGACTATTGATTGTCCTCATCTTTGTCGCCATATTTGTCACAACGTTTCGGCCGTTGTACGCTCCGGCCTTCTTCAGGTGGTTGGAATTTCGAACTGAACCCTTTATTTCGATCACTGGGGTAGACTGTTCTAGTTCCATGAGCCATGTTTGATGGATGTCAGTTATCAGTTATCTCCTGCTAATTTTCCCTCTGAAAGTTCTCCACTGCCTTAACCGGGTATTGAACTCACACTCTTTGTGTCTGTCACTGGATCTAACCAACGCCTTTATCCACTGTGCCATGTGTCCTTGAGCAGGAGATAACTGATAACTGACATCCATCAAACATGGCTCGTGGAACTAGAACAGTCTACCCCAGTGATCGAAATAAAGGGTTCAGTTCGAAATTCCAACCACCTGAAGAAGGCCGGAGCGTACAACGGCCGAAACGTTGTGACAAATATAGCGACAAAGATGAGGACAATAGTCCGACTAATGTAAAGGTTGATAAGTTGTAAAAAACAAATTTCAGGAGATACACGTGTTCATCTCACAATGTGTACAAACCCACGGTCCACTACAGATACTCAAAGACATGAGTAAACAAACTCAACTCTCTACAGACAAATTCAAACATGAATATAATTGAGTAAAAATAAATGCCTTGATCAGTCTCATTGCCTCTTACAGAATGTTATCATTGACAACATATACACTCCAATGCCAATGCCTTTGTTAGTGGTCAACAATGACCATAGCAGACTACTATAAATAGTACATCTAATAATAAGTATATACTATAGCACTCACCACAAGTAACCTGTTGCGCCAAAATAAACATCTGTAGTGATTCGTAAATCTTTAACGCCTCTAAAACAAAACTGCTCTCCATTAACCACCACAAGGATCCATCCCTGCATCCCATTAGAATGTCTGAAGACCAACTTCTCGAGAGCTCCTCTCTGCGGCTGCTCGGCCTCACGCTGTCTGCTGATCTGAGATGGAACAAATACATCGAGTCAGTTGCATCAGCCACCGCAAGGAAAGTTGGTTGTCTGTGCCGAGCCAGGAAATATTTCTCCCTGGAATCGATCCTCCAAGTCTATAAATCAACCATTCACCCTTGCATGGAGTATTGCTGCCATATATGGTCTGGGGCCCCTGCTGTTCGCCTCAGGGTTCTTGATAAGATCCAGAGACGGATAGGCAACGTGATTGGACCTGATCTGTCATCTCGTCTGCAGTCGCTCTCTCACAGATGCGATGTTGCCTCACTCTGCCTTTTTTACAAGTACTTTCACGGTAATTGCTCCGAGGAGCTGATTTCGCTTGTCCCTAGGCCTCGTGAATTTAAACGTCCCACGAGGCTGGCATCCCGCTCCCACCCCTACACCGTGGAAACTGTTAGACGCAGACGTCTCTTCTACTCCAATAGCTTCATGTCTCGCACATCTCGCCTATGGAACTCCCTTCCCTATTACTGTTTCCCTGACAAATACAATCTCCAATGGTTTAAGTGTAGCGTCAATCGACATCTCCAGTTGCCTTGATCTATCCACTTCCCTTCATTTTTCATTCCTATCTGCTCTCGCTCCAAATCTTCTGTAACCTTCTTGCCTTGATCGACCCACTGTCTTTCTCTTTCTCCACATCCTCTCCTTTACCACTCCTATCTGCTCTTCCTCCAACCCTTCTTTAACCCCTTGCGTGATAGTGGCTTCCAGCCTTGCTTGGGGTGATACGCTAAAAAAAAAAAAAAAGAAGCAGGAGTTGTGTCTTCTGTTTGGTTATGTTTTAGTAGAAGGAAGAGAAGTTGAATTCCCATAACTAGAAAGACAGTTTTGACATGAATATACAAAGTCGCTCTCCCGCTCTCTGACCATCAACTGTTGGAACAGAAAGACATGTTCTTAAATGGGCTCACAAGAAAGATTTCTTTTCATACAGATAAATCTGAAACCATTTCTTTCTTTGCATTAATACATACAAATCAATATATATATATATATATATATATATATATGTTCTGTAAATAATATTTATTTTGTTATTTTTTTCAAGCATTTCACTCCAAACAAGGCTAGAGTGCCCCTAGCATGCAAGAGGTTACAGAGAGCGACAGCAAGAGTAAAGAGGGGGGGTGTTTGAGGAAAGGATAAAGAGAAGGACGAGGATCGTGATCAAGGCATCAGAAGATGTTGATTGACATTGCATTTGAATATTTGAAGATTATAGCTATCAGGGAAGCAAGTAAGAAGAAGGGAGTTCCACAGATGGTAAGTGCAAGATAAGAAGCTACTGGAATAGAAGAGATGGCTACATTTAACCATTTCAACAATGTAAGGGTGGGACCGAGATGTCAACCTAGTAGCACGCTTAAATACATGCAGTTGGGGTACCAGCAAAAGTACCTTGTCTAAAAAGAACACTTTATAAAATTCACTATTATCTAATGATGAATGTTTTAAAATTATTCAATTTTTTTAAAGAAGAAAAATCTCAAGTTGCCATTAAAAAATTGCTGCAAAAAATTGTTGATTTATTTAAGATGAAATGATCTATTATGACATGTCTCTAATTTGCATTTGGATACATTGTATTTATTTTCAATTTTTCTAGTTGAATTGTTCACCTATATTGCATATGATCCATTATTGTACATAATTAGTTTATGATAAAATGTGTATTTTATATGAATACGACCGTATAAAAATTGAGATGAAGTAGAGGGGAGACACCGTATCATAGATTTTGGTGAAATGCCAATGAGACCCTTGAACCAGTCCTGACTATAATATTAAAATAATATTCAAAATACACTACTCAGGGTTTCATGCTTCTAGGAGGTATATGTGGGAGGTATTTCTACTACACCCTGTATAATCTGGGGGTGGCGGGTATCTTCATTTTTGTTTTGGATACAATTATACAAATATGCACACACACACACACACACACACACATATATATATATATATATATATATATATATATATATATATATATATATATATATATATTTTAATTTAAAGAGACCACTTTAAGGCTCCATTGTAATAATTTATTTCACCAGAGAATTTTATTTTTCTCGGGATCTTCAGACTTCACTTTCAATGTGGTGAAACAAAAAATGGATTTAAAATTTACACTTTTGACGTGCAGTATTAAGCTTATATAAGTTGACATAAAGGGTGGTGAGGGATGGTATGAGAGATGTGTGTGTGTGTGTGTGTGTGTGTGTGTGTGTGTGTGTGTGTGTGTGTGTGTGTGTGTATGTAGTAATAAAAGAAATTACAGAAAGAAAACCTTTTATGTCAACACATTTTGTTCTTTGAAGAAATTTCTTTCATTAATACTATATTTACAAATGCATTCATTTATATGTAAATTGTTACACACACACACACACACACACACACACACACACATATATATATATATATATTTTAGAATTGGACATTGTCCGACAATTTATTTAAAGACATTTATGATATGTTTAACGTTCTTTTTATAGATACAAGTATTTAAGCAAATGCTCTGTTTTATAATAAACAGTATTAAATAACATTTACCGGCCTGAATGTCCGAGAAATTTTCATAGGCACATCACGCGAAATGATGGTTCCGTATAGGATACAGGTTCGATTCCTGTCAGAGAGCGAAAATTTTCTATGAAAATTTCTCGGACATTCAGGCCGGTAAATGTTATTTAATACTGTTTATTATAAAACAGAGCATTTGCTTAAATACTTGTATCTATAAAAAGAACGTTAAACATAATATAAATGTCTTTAAATATATATATATATATATATATATATATATATATATATATATATATTACATATTGCACTGGATCAAAGTTCATGTTTTTCAAGAGGTGACATTTGAACATGTGAATTCATTTCACAGGTGACTTCCATTTATGTCGAATACATATATTCTGAATGGTGACATTTCCACACATCTTATTATATAATTTGTGTTGGGATTGTTTTTGTGTTAAAGAAGAAAAAGATGAAAGTGAGACACATCTTTGGCATTTAATGTTCTACTATTTTGAGTCAGCCAAAAACACTATAGAAAGAGCCAAAAAGATATGTGCCATTTATGGAGATGTCGCCATATTTGAGCCTCCTGTTCATAAGTAGATCACCAAGTACATAAGTGGGAATTTTGAAGTGGGAGACCAAGAAGCCTGTGTCATTGATGATAATAAAATCAAAATGCTGATCAAAAATAATCTGGGTCACATGATAAAGGACATTGCAAAGATTTTCATATGATTGATATAAGATATTTGAAAACACTTGCATACAATTTTTGGATGCCACACAATTTAACAGATAAAAAATTTAATGAATCATATTTCCATCTGTGATTCCCTTCTCAAAAACGACAAAAACATCATATTGTTTAAAAGAACAATCACAGGCATTGAATAAAGGATTGTTTACAACAATGAGTAACAAAAAAGGTCCTGGGGCAAACAAAATAATCCACTGTTAGATACTCCAAAAGCTGGTCTGCATCCAAAGAAGATGATGATGTGTACCTGGTGGTATTAGAAAGGTATTGTGTATTATTATTGGCTCCTATTGAATTCAGACAGGCTTTTTTCCCAAATGAACCAATTAAATGCAACAGTTGAAGAAAAGCATCTGGAATTGGTAAATAGAAAGATTTTGATCTTCTATTAGATCAATGCCAGATCTCATATCTTTTTTGCAAACCACTTCAATCACTATGCAATAGTCTTAATGGGAAGAACTTTAATCTCCAAGAAGCATATAAAATCACTTAAACCTGTTCAACAGCCAGAAAAAGGTCTGATTCTGAGATGATGGAATTATGATATTGCTTCAAAGACGGCAAAAAAATGAACAAAATCACAAATATGTGGTTAAATAATTTTATGTACAAATATCAAAATATTGTCTTAAAAAAAACTTTTAAAAAGTGACAACTTATTTTTCGACCCTATTTACATATAAGCCAATGTTTATTTTTTTTATTATGCATGCTATACTTTGTTTTGTCCTTCTTACCCATATGAGATGAAAGCCAACAAAAATTTAAATGTTTCTCATATGTAATATGAAGTAGGGATGAGAAAAATGAGAAAATCTGCTATTACTCGCAATAGCAAAAGTAAATTACCAACAGATTATATGACAAGCAAGACCTTCAACTATGACAAATCCTTAAAATTTTCACCTCTTACCAATCCACAGAGGTACTAGAAATTCTCAACTATTACCAGTCCACAGAAGCTCATAAAATTCTCAACTATTACAAATCCGTATATGTTCTTGACATTTTAAAATATTAGCATACCAAGTAATAGATGGTATAGAAATATACAACTATTACCAAACTGTACATGTTATTGAAATTTGCAGCTATTACAAATCCAATGACGTTCTTAAAATTTTCAACTATCAAAATACATAGATGCTCTTGATGTTTACAACTATTATCAGTTCATAGATACTCTGAAAATTTTCAGCTGTGAGCAATCCACAGATGTTCTTGAAATTTTCTACTATTATCAATACCTGGATGCTCTTAAACTTTTCAACGATTAGCAATCTATAGATACTCTTGAAATTTACAATGGCTACCAATCTTTTGATGCTCTTGAAATTTTCAACTGTTACCAATCCATAGATGTGTATGAAATGTTTAACAATTAGTAATCAGAAAATGCTCTTGAAATTTTCAAGTATTACAAGTCTATGGATGCTCTTGAAATTTTCATGTCTACTCAATCCATAGAGGCTGTTAAATTATTATTTAAATTATTAACAATCTATAGTTGCTTTCGAAATTTTAAATTAATAACAATCAATAGATGATCATGAAATTTTTATTGATTACCAGACTATAGAAGCTCTGGAGATGTTCAATTATTAACAATCTATAGATGATCTTTAATTTTCCAAATATCAAAATCAATAGATGGTCTGCAAATTTTCAACTATTGTCAATCAAGAGAGGTTCTTTAAATTATCAACTATTACAAATCCATATATGCTCATGAAATTTTTGACAGTCACCAATCCATCATTCTCTTGAATTTTGCAACTATTACCAGTCCATAAATTCTTTAGAATGTTGCAACTATTTTCAATCAATAGATGGTCTTGAAATTTTCAACTATTAGCAATTCATAGATGTTCTTGAAATTTTCAACTATTACTAATCCATAGATACTCTTGAAAATTTAAACTATGACCAATCTGTAGATGTTCTTCAAATTTTCAGCTATTAGCAGTTTATTGAGGCTCTTTTCAGCTATGACCAGTTCATAGATGATTTTGAAATTTTTAACTATTACTAATCCATAGATACTCTTGAAAATTTAAACTATGACCAATCTGTTGATGTTCTTCAAATTTTCAGCTAATATCAGTTTATTGATTCTCTTTACAGCTATGTGTAATCCATAGATGCTCTTAAAATATTCAACAATTACCAATCCATACATTTTCTTGAATTTTCCAACTACTACCAATCCATATATTCTTTTGAATGTTGCAACTATGTTCTATCTATAGCTGCTCTTGAAATTTTCAACCGCCACCAATCCAAAGGTACTCTTAACATTTTTAACTATTACCAATTCATAAATGGTCTTGAAATCTTCATTTATTAGCAATCAATAGATAATCGTGAAATTTTCAACTACGAGCAATCTATGGTATTGAAATTTTTAACTATTACCAGTCCATAGATGATGTTTAAATTTTCAACTACTAGCAATCCATGGTATTGAAATTTTTAACTATTACCAGTCCATAGATGATGTTTAAATTTTCAACTACAAGCAATCCATGGTATTGAAATTTTTAACTATTACCAGTCCATAGATGATGTTTAAATTTTCAACTACTAGCAATCCATGGTATTGAAATTTTTAACTATTACCAGTCCATAGATGATGTTTAAATTTTCAACTACAAGCAATCCATGGTATTGAAATTTTTAACTATTACCAGTCCATAGATGATGTTTAAATTTTCAACTACTAGCAATCCATGGTATTGAAATTTTTAACTATTACCAGTCCATAGATGATGTTTAAATTTTCAACTACAAGCAATCCATGGTATTGAAATTTTTAACTATTACCAGTCCATAGATGATGTTTAAATTTTCAACTACTAGCAATCCATGGTATTGAAATTTTTAACTATTACCAGTCCATAGATGATGTTTAAATTTTCAACTACAAGCAATCCATGGTATTGAAATTTTTAACTATTACCAGTCCATAGATGATGTTTAAATTTTCAACTACAAGCAATCCATGGTATTGAAATTTTTAACTATTACCAGTCCATAGATGATGTTTAAATTTTCAACTATTAGCAATCCATGGTATTGAAATTTTTAACTATTACCAGTCCATAGATGATGTTTAAATTTTCAACTACTAGCAATCCATGGTATTGAAATTTTTAACTATTACCAGTCCATAGATGATGTTTAAATTTTCAACTACAAGCAATCCATGGTATTGAAATTTTTAACTATTACCAGTCCATAGATGATGTTTAAATTTTCAACTACAAGCAATCCATGGTATTGAAATTTTTAACTATTACCAGTCCATAGATGATGTTTAAATTTTCAACTACAAGCAATCCATGGTATTGAATTTTTTTAACTATTACCAGTCCATAGATGATGTTTAAATTTTCAACTACTAGCAATCCATGGTATTGAAATTTTTAACTATTACCAGTCCATAGATGATGTTTAAATTTTCAACTACAAGCAATCCATAGTATTGAAATTTTTAACTATTACCAGTCCATAGATGATGTTTAAATTTTCAACTACTAGCAATCCATGGTATTGAAATTTTTAACTATTACCAGTCCATAGATGATGTTTAAATTTTCAACTACAAGCAATCCATGGTATTGAAATTTTTAACTATTACCAGTCCATAGATGATGTTTAAATTTTCAACTACAAGCAATCCAATCGTATTGAAATTTTTAACTATTACCAGTCCATAGATGATGTTTAAATTTTCAACTACAAGCAATCCATGGTATTGAAATTTTTAACTATTACCAGTCCATAGATGATGTTTAAATTTTCAACTACTAGCAATCCATGGTATTGAAATTTTTAACTATTACCAGTCCATAGATGATGTTTAAATTTTCAACTACAAGCAATCCATGGTATTGAAATTTTTAACTATTACCAGTCCATAGATGATGTTTAAATTTTCAACTATTAGCAATCCATGGTATTGAAATTTTTAACTATTACCAGTCCATAGATGATGTTTAAATTTTCAACTACTAGCAATCCATGGTATTGAAATTTTTAACTATTACCAGTCCATAGATGATGTTTAAATTTTCAACTACAAGCAATCCATGGTATTGAAATTTTTAACTATTACCAGTCCATAGATGATGTTTAAATTTTCAACTACAAGCAATCCATGGTATTGAAATTTTTAACTATTACCAGTCCATAGATGATGTTTAAATTTTCAACTACAAGCAATCCATGGTATTGAATTTTTTTAACTATTACCAGTCCATAGATGATGTTTAAATTTTCAACTACTAGCAATCCATGGTATTGAAATTTTTAACTATTACCAGTCCATAGATGATGTTTAAATTTTCAACTACAAGCAATCCATAGTATTGAAATTTTTAACTATTACCAGTCCATAGATGATGTTTAAATTTTCAACTACTAGCAATCCATGGTATTGAAATTTTTAACTATTACCAGTCCATAGATGATGTTTAAATTTTCAACTACAAGCAATCCATGGTATTGAAATTTTTAACTATTACCAGTCCATAGATGATGTTTAAATTTTCAACTACAAGCAATCCAATCGTATTGAAATTTTTAACTATTACCAGTCCATAGATGATGTTTAAATTTTCAACTACAAGCAATCCATGGTATTGAAATTTTTAACTATTACCAGTCCATAGATGATGTTTAAATTTTCAACTACTAGCAATCCATGGTATTGAAATTTTTAACTATTACCAGTCCATAGATGATGTTTAAATTTTCAACTACAAGCAATCCATGGTATTGAAATTTTTAACTATTACCAGTCCATAGATGATGTTTAAATTTTCAACTACAAGCAATCCAATCGTATTGAAATTTTTAACTATTACCAGTCCATAGATGATGTTTAAATTTTCAACTACAAGCAATCCATGGTATTGAAATTTTTAACTATTACCAGTCCATAGATGATGTTTAAATTTTCAAATATTAGCAATCCATGGTATTGAAATTTTTAACTATTACCAGTCCATAGATGATGTTTAAATTTTCAACTATTAGCAATCCATGGTATTGAAATTTTTAACTATTACCAGTCCATAGATGATGTTTAAATTTTCAACTACAAGCAATCCATGGTATTGAAATTTTTAACTATTACCAGTCCATAGATGATGTTTAAATTTTCAACTACAAGCAATCCATGGTATTGAAATTTTTAACTATTACCAGTCCATAGATGATGTTTAAATTTTCAACTAGTAGCAATCCATGGTATTGAAATTTTTAACTATTACCAGTCCATAGATGATGTTTAAATTTTCAACTACAAGCAATCCATGGTATTGAAATTTTTAACTATTACCAGTCCATAGATGATGTTTAAATTTTCAACTATTAGCAATCCATGGTATTGAAATTTTTAACTATTACCAGTCCATAGATGATGTTTAAATTTTCAACTACAAGCAATCCATGGTATTGAAATTTTTAACTATTACCAGTCCATAGATGATGTTTAAATTTTCAACTACTAGCAATCCATGGTATTGAAATTTTTAACTATTACCAGTCCATAGATGATGTTTAAATTTTCAACTACAAGCAATCCATGGTATTGAAATTTTTAACTATTACCAGTCCATAGATGATGTTTAAATTTTCAACTATTAGCAATCCATGGTATTGAAATTTTTAACTATTACCAGTCCATAGATGATGTTTAAATTTTCAACTATTAGCAATCCATGGTATTGAAATTTTTACTATTACCAGTCCATAGATGATGTTTAAATTTTCAACTATTAGCAATACTCTTGAAAATTCAAATATTCACAATCCTGAGGTACTCCTGAAAAATTCCACTATTACCAGCCCATATATGTTATTGAAATTTTCAACAATTGCCAATCCATACATGCTCTTGTAATATTTACCTTTTGGTAATCCATAAATACTGTTGAAAATTTCAACAATTACCAATCCATAGATTCTATTACCAATCAAGAGATGGTCTTAAAATGTTGAAATTTCAACTATTAGCGATCCATAGATCCTCTTGAAATATCCATCTATTATCAATCCATAGATCTTTGGGAAATTTTCAACTGTTACCAATCCATTGATCTTTGTCAAATTTTTAACTATGACCAATCCATAGATTTATATATATATATATATATATATATATATATATATATATATATACATGCACATAATACATACACAGATACTTATACTTATATATCTTCATTAGGCTATTATTTTCGTTTTTTACTTGGTTAAAAAATGTCATAATTATTAATTGTAGAAGGTTAGATTTATAATTAAATTTTTATTTATTATTTTTTGAATTTATATGCTTATGTATACACACATGTGCACATATGTATGTGTGTATATAGGTAGATGTAAACCACATATATATATATAAACGTGGATATGCAGGTATATATAATATATATATATATATTTGTGTTAATTTGGCAGCAACTTTTCTTTTAAACATGTTGTCACATGATTAAAAATCTTCACGATGCACGTGATAAAATCATCACGTCTTTTGAAATTAAAAGGATTTTAACGTTTATTTAGTTTGTAAAAAAATGTAGCAAAATGAATCTGCTACAAGACAATTGGCAAATGTTTTTAAAAAATTTTGACTAAAAAATTTTGACCCTGAAGATGAACAATGATGTTCGAAATGGATTTTTTTTTCGACTTCAAGAAAGGGTTTTTCTCATTAATTATTGGGCTGAGCTTTTAAGGCATTTAAACTATAGACTTTATTTGTTTATATCTATTTATTAATTATTTAATGCGAAAATTTGTTGATGTCGGCAGAAAACCGTTAACTCATGTCTGTGGTTTAATAACTTTTCACTATTTAGAAACTTAATGATGTGCAGTTTTTCATGTAGGCATAAAGGGCATGGGTCGTCCCATGTTTTGTAAAATCCATTTGAATAAACAAATAAATAAACAGATTAAACAGATAATAATGGAACACAACCTTCTTGATACTTAACGACCTGTGACAAAGCCATAAAATTGTCTTTTAAGCAGCTAGGTGTCCTACTATCAGTCTTGAAATAGACCCCCCAATGTAACTTGACATAAATTTTTCTAAAGAGACTGGTCTGTAGATAAAAATTAATTCTTAGCTCTTTGACAACCAAACCAACATGGCCGACACTAGCCGTTTCCATAGCAACTAATGTTCCAAGAGACCACACTTATAAACACGCGCTAACCAAAAGATAGCTTATTCCCAAATTCTCGCTTGACGAGGAAGTGTGACCAGACACTTTAACTCAACATAATTTCAAAAATTATATTAGGGGTCTCGGCTCTCGCTTTTGAAACATGAGAACTCTTATGTAGCGAAGGAATCATATTTTTAAAACAAAAAATATTATAATATAAGCTCTACTTCTGTATGGAGCACTGTCTTTTTGAAAATAAAAGCAAAAATACTAGGGAACACCGAATTATTTACCTAACGTGTTCTTTCCTATTTTTCTGCATACCTGCATATATATATACATATATACATATATAAAATATATATATGTATATAAATATGAGTTAACGATAGATATTTTTATAACCAAGGAATAATATTGGGGAAATATGTATGACAAAGTGGAAAAGGTTTTCTTGTGATGCAATTCATTCTTTGGGACTTCATCAGACCTAAATTTGTTTTGTTGGTGCAACTACACATGCACATGAACAATTTCATAACTGATCCACATTCGGAATAATTGGCAGTGTTTAATAGTTGCTACTTCGACATCCTGAATTTTTAAAATGGATTCAGTGTAGGTGCCATTACTACTTCCATGAAAATGACACAAATAATGTTTACCTATAGATTCATGTATAAACACAATGAGTGGGCAAATGGCACAAGCTTAAAATCAAATAATATTTACTTACAGACTCATGCTTAAACACAAATGATGTTTATCTAAAGACTTATGTAGAGAAACAATGAGAGGGTGAGAGGCTCAAGCTTATACACAAATAATGTTTACCTATAGATTCATGTATAAACACAATGAGTGGGCAAATGGCACAAGCTTAAAATCAAATAATATTTACTTACAGACTCATGCTTAAACACAAATGATGTTTATCTAAAGACTTATGTAGAGAAACAATGAGAGGGTGAGAGGCTCAAGCTTATACACAAATAATGTTTACCTATAGATTCATGTATAAACACAATGAGTGGGCAAATGGCACAAGCTTAAAATCAAATAATATTTACTTACAGACTCATGCTTAAACACAAATGATGTTTATCTAAAGACTTATGTATAGACACAATGAGTGGGTGAGAGGCTCAAGTTTAAACACAAATAATGTTTACCTATAGACTCAAATATAGACTCAATGAGTGGGCAAGAGGTTCCTGATTAAACACAAATAATGTTTCTCTAAAGACTCATGTATAGACAAAATTTGTGGGTGAGAGGCTCAAGGTTAAACACAAATAATGTTTACTTATAGATTCATGTATAGACACAATGAGTGGGTGGAAGCCTCAAGCGTAAACAGAAATAATGTTTAGCTATAGACTCATGTGTAGACACAATGTGTGAGTGAGAGGTTCAATCTTAAACAGAAATCATCTTTACCTATAAACTCAAGTATAGACACAATATGTCGGCAGGCAGCTCAAGCTTAAGCACAAATAAAGTTTACCTATAGACTCATGCATAGAAAATGATTGGGCGGGTGGCTCAAGCTTAAACACAAAAACTGTTTACCTATAGACTCACATATAAACATGATCAATGTGTACCTATATATTCAATAAAAAAGAATGAATGTCCTTGTAGTTTCATCATAAAAATCTTGATATTACATTTTTACATCTGTCTAAATTTCTGGGATGAGGATTTATCATTACTTACACTATTTATATTCAGACTGTTGTCTTCATTTTTGTTGTTGTCATCAAAACGTTTTGACTGTTGTGTCGTCTGGCATTTATCAGGTGTATATTGATCTGGGTAACCTAAAGGGAATTCTGAAATCCTCCTTAATAGATGTGACATAGAAACAAAGATAATATAGAAGCTGACATATGACAGCAAGTCTTAACCACAGTAGCAGCAACATTCAAACATGACAGGCAGCAGCAGTCTAATCAGCAGATAGATTAGGTTTACTGTTGATGGTGAAAATGGCTTAGGATGATGTTCAAATTTTTGTAATGAGTAAAAACCACTAATTCAAAATCCACAACATTTGTCTCGCTAAGAATTTTTAACGCCATTTAAACTCAAGTCACGTGACCTTTTATACTTTTGTTACCTCCCATACATTTTAATAACAACCGTTTTAACTGGTTTTTTTAAGACAAAATTACATTTTTTAAGTACCTGTTGAGTTCGGAGTAGTCAAAATGATACAATTTATAAAGCACTAAAACATAATCTATATCATAAGGGCATTTAGAAAACCCGACGCGGCTTGTAAGTAATTTTAAAATATTTTACCAACTTAATGTAAAAAATGTATTATAGTTAAATAATTAAGAAATAACTGAATAAAAAATTTATTATTCATTGGAAAAAGTTTTTGCTTTCAGAAAATATTGTCCATATTAATACAAACAACTAAAAGCAAATAAAAGCATTTGAAATTAAATAATATATTTGTTTTATTGAGTTTTGTATATTACAGTTCAAAGCTGTTTTTCAGGTACGTGTGGAGTAATTACAAAAAAAACAAAACGTGATTTGCATTCTTCAAAGCCTTGTGCTTTTAACTATTGTAATCACTAAACCCGATGCGAGCGAATTTCTAGAGTTTTCATAAAATTAGTTATGGTGGGAGGATAATAAATATATAAAAAATATTTCTGCCATGACTATAAAAAAAAAATATTTATAATAATTTCGATCATCTGTGAATACTTTCTGAAAATTTCATTAACATCCGACAATTATTTTCATTTTTGCAAGATTTCCAAAAATAATGTGTGTCATACAAAAAAAAGTGATAAAAATTGTATATGTTATTTCACTGGTGACCGTGATACAAAGATAAACAAAGTTTTTTAATCAAAATTTAGAATATTCTAAAAAGAAGGAAAAAATTTTAAAAAATAATGAAAAAAAACTTTGTTCTTTCCTCTTCCACATAACATAAGCATTTAGACGATAAAATTTTGTTTTCGTCAAGTTTGGCGTCTTTTTAATCATGCTTATGCCATTTTTTAGCGATATCGTAGAGGTACCTAAATTAGAAGTATCAAAAATAAGAATTAGACAAGGTATTCCTCGACATGGACAGGTAACAAGAATAGTCTACCCCCATAAATTAAATAAAGAGTTCCTGTTTAGAACTCCCTGTAGATTATCCAGATCAATGAACACCTGATGATAGCTGAATGTTACAATAGCTGAAACGTTGTGATAAAAACAATAAAGAAGAGGACAATAAACTGAATACAAATAGTTGAAATAATTTTTGCCTTCCGTTGATGAATATCTTTGGTATTTTTTTTTCTTTTTAACCACTCAAGTAAAAATAAAATTATTTTATTTTTTTCATTTTTGAGAAATGAAAAAAATAAAATTATTTTATTTTTTTCATTTTTGAGAAATGAAAAAAATAAAATTATTTTATTTTTTTCATTTTTGAGAAATGTTTAACTTTTCTGTTTGTCCCACATTAACACCAAAACCATTTGTTCTCTTTTTAACACACGATGCTGGCTTTTTTTTCATGTTTAATTATATAATTGTATCTGATCTGTTTTATAGAGGTGAGTAATTCTTTCTTGTAATGTTAAAGTAACATTACTCAATCAGAAAGAGAGAGTTGAAATTTCTATGATATCATGAGGAAAGTAGGTTTGGAGAATTTGACACTCACAGGACATATTGAAGGCAAGAGAAAAAGAGGAAAGCAGCAAGTAACCTACCTAATGAGAGTGTGTAAATTTCTAGGGCACATAACGAAGAAAGTAGGCTTGAAGAATTTGACACTCACAGGACATATTGAAGGCAAGAGGGACAGAGGAAAGCAGTGAGTAACCTACCTAATGAGCTTGTGTAAATTTCAAGGGAACATAATGAAGAAAGTGGGCTTGAAGAATTTGTCACTCACAGGATATATTGAAGGCAAGAGGGTCATGGGAAAACAGCAAGTAACCTACCTAACGAGAGTGTGTAAAATTCTAGGGCACATAATGAAGAAAGTGGGCTTGAAGAATTTGACACTCACAAGACATATTGAAGGCAAGAGAGACAGGAAAAGCATTAAGGAATCTACTTTAGAAGCAGGTTTAAATAGACTGCAGAAGAGGAGGGACTTGGAGGGATGGTGAAAAGACAAAACTTACTAAAAGCTACAAATATAGGAAATTGTATTTGGCCTTGATTGCCTAAATTCTGAAAGGTCATGGCATATAGAAGAAGAAGTGCTATATCATGTACCCTCTTAGATGGAGATGTTTGCAAATTTGTTTCTTGCAAGATTAGTCTGGAATCGACCTCCAAAATATGGTTTTAATATTTGTCCTGAAGCAGGTCACATTATATAAAGTTTACAAGCCAGTAATTCAAAATCCTCTGGGAATACAAGCAATATCCAGTATTAGATCTTTCTTTATTTCCCAAAAGAATTCTTCAAGTGTCAGAATAATTCCAAGAAATTCCTGCAAAATCTAATATTAGAGACAAATGGACTGATCAACACAATACAAGAAACCATGTTTACTGACGATGTAATTTTTTTTTTTATTATCCCCTTCGGCTTTAAGGGGATTGTAGTTATAGTTATTAGTTTGGCATTCATTCCAAATACAATTGAATGAAGACAATATGAGAATTACAACGACTCATTTAAACTCTGTCTATATTTCTGAGATGAGGTATTATGTACAGTATTTACATTAGTCGGACTATTGTCCTCATCTTTGTCGCCATATTTGTCACAACGTTTCGGCCGTAGTACGCTCCGGCCTTCTTCAGGTGGTTGGAATTTTGAACCGAACCCTTTATTTCGATCACTGCGGTAGACTGTTCTAGTTCCATGTGCCATGTTTGATGGATGTCAGTTATCAGTTATCTCCTGGTAATTTTTCCTCTCAGTGGAGAACTTTCAGAGGGAAAATTACCAGGAGATAACTGATAACTGACATCCATCAAACATGGCACATGGAACTAGAACAGTCTACCCCAGTGATCGAAATAAAGGGTTCGGTTCAAAATTCCAACCACCTGAAGAAGGCCGGAGTGTACAATGGCCGAAACGTTGTGACAAATATGGCGACAAAGATGAGGACAATAGTCTGACTAATGTAAATACTCATTTAAACTGTATTGCTTTTATGACTTTTCAAATAGAATTAACTTTCAAAAATTAACCAAAGGCCACTGGTTAACTGGGCTGGCACTAGTTTCACAGCCACCTTCACCCCAAAACCTTAATGTGAGCCATCCCTCTCTACTACATGTCAGTTTCAATGTTTCCCAACCTAGGAGCCTCAAACACTTAAAGTAAAATTTGGGGAAGAGCAGTACTTTTTTAAATTACCAAAAATCAGGGAATTATCCAATTTAAATGAAAATTTCAGTACATATTCATTAATTATTTACTTTTATAATGAATAGGATTTTTTTTATTTTAAAAAATCTGAGAAAATGTTATTCTTTTTGTAATAAGCACCAATATTTTCATGGCTAAATTTTACTTGAAAAGAATGTTAAAATCGCAGTTTTTTACATTTCCATAAAGATTAATTGTCTATGCATCTCTGCTAAAAATAAAAAAGTTTTACAAAGATTCCAACACAACACAAACGGGATTGTCTTAAAAATGTTTTTTTAAAAACATTTTTTCAGTTTTCTGGAAAATTTTTCATGTGTCGAAATCTTTAAACATTTTTATTTTTAAAGCGATCATTTTCTCAGTTTTATCTCTCTAGAAATGTAAAGAATAGTGACTAGAAATTTTATTTTAATTACTAGCCGTGGAATTAGTGGTTAGTATTGTTATTAGTAGTGGATAATCTTGAAATGGAATTAGCAGTTCTGCACCCCCTCCGCAATAAGCATGGGGCCCCCACATGGTTGTGAGGTTCAGAGTAAGCATTGGCCATGTTGATTATTATAGTTGATGATTGACAATATGACTTAGGTAGAAAAAAATAAA
Source organism: Acanthosepion esculentum (assembly GCA_964036315.1). NCBI lineage: Eukaryota > Metazoa > Mollusca > Cephalopoda > Sepiida > Sepiidae > Acanthosepion > Acanthosepion esculentum. The sequence goes on from OZ038493.1 coordinate 8,891,179, forward strand.
AAGTACAAAAAGCAAAAAAAACACTGCTGAAAGTAGACCTTATGGGGTTCCAGCCTCATTGGGGGTTCCTGCGTAGTACACACTGCACTATAGGAGGCACAGTGGAGTAATGGATATCGGCTTGGATTGAGGAATCAGAGAGCCGAGTTTGAATTCCAGTCAAATCCGTTACATTCACTTACGTGCTAACACCCCTGGGAAAGGTGTGAATCCTCTTCTTCTCCCTCCAACTATGGGTAAATAGCAGGACAGACTGGGTTCTATAGCATTGGATGGCAACTGGTCTAGGAGAAGGTCAACTCTGAATTCAAAACCATTTGGCGTCTGCACCGGCATCCGGCAGCCTCTTGGTTACTCCTGCCTCTGCGTCTGTGGAAATTCTGCGGCAAGTAAGAGCATATTCCTCCCTCCACTGGGATAGCACGCGAGGTGTGGGGGCCGCGTGTGAAGTTCAAACTCCCTTGTTACTCCGTTTCAAGAATTCGCTGCCATTGGAATCGGGAACGGCTGTCGCTTGTTTCAGCATTGGCGACGGATCGCCGTGCTTGGTCGGCCTTCGTTCCGGTCGGTTGTTTCATGAGTTAGCCACACTGGCCCTGCTGGTTATTATAGGTAGAATTATACTAAAGATGGTAAAGCTAAAAAGATGAGCCCGAAACTCAATTTACGGATTGTCGATACTGAAATCAAAGCACGTGCAGAAATTTAAATATCTAGGAAGTGTTCTGACAGAGGACAGTAAGTGCAACGCTGAGATTTAAAGAGGCATTGGGATAGGCAAAGATACATTCCAAAAGCTGAGCAGAGTATTAAAAGACAGGAGGTTTCTGTTGGTAACAAAGAAAATAGTACCGAACTGCTATGCGGTATCTGTTCTCCTTTATAGCAGCGAATATTGGACAGTCTCCTCAAAGATGAAAAAGAGAATTGAGGTCACAAAGGCTTGGTTCGACAGATGGATGCCAAGGATACCATGAACCAAAAGTGAGGTCTTGGAGAGGATGCAAAGAAAAAGGAAACTCATACTTAACATCAGGAAGAGGCAGCTGAAATGTCTGAGTTATGTAATGAGAAAGCAAGGCTTGGAAAATCTGATACTCACATGGTGGATAGAGGGAAAGAGGGACAAAGGAAAGCAACATGTGACATAGTTAATGGGTTTAAGCAAGTGGATGGCAGAACAGGGTCTGGGAGAAATAGCAAAAAGTAAAAGCTTATTGAGAGCTACAAGGACAGTAGGAAATAGAGAGCCATGATCGTTTATGTCCTGAAGGAACATGGCAGATAAAAAAAGAAGAAAGAAAAACAAAGATAAATATAAACAGTATTTACATTAGTCGGACTATTGTCCTCATCTTTGTCGCCATATTTGTCAATATAGACAGACTCAGATAAATATAGGTAGAAGCAGGCATCCATTTCTCTTGAAAGATAATGAAAGCATCCTGTTTGCTCAGATTTCAGTCTTTGGTGGTGAGACTAGAGTGAACATTCCAAGTCACAGGCCAGGGCGATAATATATGGAAACTGTCAGATGTACAGACCCCATGACCCTGAATCTTGGTCTTATCAACAAGATCTAAACCTGTGGTTCCCAATGTGGGCACATGCCCCACAGGCGGGTCGTTTGATTTTTAAGCAGGGCAACAGTGACTTTTTTTTCTACTGAGTCTGTGTGAGTATGAGTGTATGCAAGTTAATACACATAGTGCAGGTACATTATGCACACATAAAAATATTTATGTGTATCCATGTACATGTGTAATTACATATGTACTGCATACATATATATATATATATATATATTTATATATATTTTAATATCGGTTTTGTAGTGCGTATTCAATTTATGTAACGTAAATCATTCAAACGAAAAACAAATACTGAAGCTAGTTATATGGCGAGAATCACTCTCACAAACAATATTTAATAATAAATTACAACCAACTTCGAATCTGTTTCTCCAGTACAAGAACGCACATTTTTCAAATTTAAAAAAATTCAACCTCAGCGTTGTGTCTGCAGCGCTCCAAAATTATTCTTACATTTAACAATATCTCATTACTAAAAAAGCACTCTTTCGGACCACAATATCTTTCGATGTCGCATTACTATTCGGAGTTTAACAAAAACACACTAATATGTCTACCTGAGGATGGTCGTTCGAAACGACTGAAAGCCGGCTCATACAAAAAAATAAGACCAGATAAGCCCGGAATTTATGAACAAGAATCACACCATTCATTAACAGATTCGAAGTTGGTTGTAATTTATTATTAAATATTGTTTGTGAGAGTGATTCTCGCCATATAACTAGCTTCAGTATTTGTTTTTCGTTTGAATGATTTACGTTACATAAATATATATATATATATATATATATATATATATATATATATATATATATATATATATATATATATAGTAAAAGTAATAAATCTGTTGGTATATAATCCAAGTGAATCCTAGAAATATAAAATATTAAAACTGATCCAGAAAAAGAGAATTAATTGTATCTGTCTATATTTCTGAGATGAGGTATTATGTACACTATTTACATTATTCGGACTATTGTCCTCATCTTTGTCGCCATATTTATTACAACGTTTCGGCCTTTCAGTATCTGTCTATATTTCTGAGATGAGGTATTATGTACACTATTTACATTATTCGGTCTATTGTCCTCATCTTTGTCGCCATATTTATTACAACGTTTCGGCCCTTCAGTATCTGTCTATATTTCTGAGATGAGGTATTATGTACACTATTTATATTATTCAGACTATTGTCCTCATCTTTGTCGCCATATTTATTACAACGTTTCGGACTTTCAGTATCTGTCTATATTTCTGAGATGAGGCTTTATGTACACTATTTACATTATTCAGACTATTGTCCTCATCTTTGTCGTGATATTTATTACAACGTTTTGGCCGTTGTATGCTCCAGCCTTCTTCAGGTGGTTGGAATGTTGAACTGAACCCTGTATTTTGCTTACTGGGGTAGACTGTCCTAGTTCCACGTGCCATGTTTTAATTAATTAATTAATTTAAGTTGTTAGTTATCTCTTGTTCATTCCTCTCTCCAAGTTCAACACTGCCTTAACCGGATTTTGAACTCACACTCTTTGGGTCCTAACTAACACCTTTATCCACTGTGCCATGTGTCCTTGAATGAATTTCTGGGTATTATAAACCTAATGTCTTCAGATTTTTTTTTTTTACCAGTGCTCATATTGCAAGTTTTTGCTGTTATCACATCAGGTTTTTACCAGAGCTCATATTGCAATTTTTGTTGTTATTATCACTTTTCTCTGGCACTCCCTATTACTGGTTCCCATATTGTATTCATTTCTATGCTTGATTGGCTCAGGAGATTTTTATGGCCTAACATATGTACTGATTCCTTAAGTTTACAAATTTTCCAATGGTATTCTTTGACAATGATCTCAACCTGATCCCACAAAGGGCAGTGATCTCCCTTTTCTCTCCATATGTGGTTAGCCACGCCTGATTTTTTTAACTTCCCCTTGTATTAGTCAAGGACACATGGCACAGTGGATAAAGGCGTTAGTTAGATCTAGTGACAGGACCCAAAGAGTGTGAGTTCAATACCCAGTTAAGACAGTGGAGAACTTTGAGAGGGGAATTAACAGATGATAACTGACATCCATTAAAACACAGAATTAATAGTATTACACAACAAAATCTAGAATTACCTCGTATGGGTGAGAGATTTATTGCAACCAATGAAAATTTGACATAAATATGTATTTTAAGACATTTGTTATGTTTATACGTTCTTTTTCTTTTTATAGATACAAATATTTAAGTAAATGCTCTGTTTATAATAAACAATATTAATGACATTTACGAGCCTGAATGTCAGAAATTTTCATAGAAAATATGCATTCTTCAACAGGAATCAAACCTGTATCCTACATAGAAATCGTCATATAGCCTGATGTGTTTTACCGATTTAGCTACAGAGGAGCGTTTTGGTTAGAAAGTTCGATTTTACTGTTTTTAAACTACAATTCTCCATGATTTTCTCTCGTACATTCATATCTGCTCGATGCGTATCCAAGTGTAAACAAATGACGTCACACATTATGAAATGGACAAAGTCCGACAATTATTTTAAGATTATTTAATTATTTTATTTGTCTTAAAATAATTGTCGAACTTTGTCCATTTCATAATACATATGTATATAGTATTACACAGGAAAATCCAAAACTACCTCATATGGTGGACAGATTTATTTCAACCGGCCAATAAACTGTAAATAATGAATCAATTATTCAATGATTTGAATGCCAATAATATAATTAAGGAAACTTTTATTAATAAAATTTTTGTGACATCTAGGTATTCACAGACTGACGAGTCTGTGATCGGTGAGCACCTTTTAAATTCTGTTGCTTGCAGGACAAATTATTCTTCCTGATTTCTTTTCTGCCATGAACAGGGCTTGGATGAGACTCCATTTAGACATCTTGGAGTCTATTAATATTAACAGGCAACGTCCTGCCTTGTATAGACAATGGGAGATTAAATA
>OZ038493.1:8898238-8913238 GCA_964036315.1 Acanthosepion esculentum
TATGAAAGGGATCTTTCACAAAACAACAAATTTAATGCATTACTTGCTCATCAGTTAATGAGTCTGAATTACTTGCTCATCAGTTAATGAGTCTTGATTTAAAAAACAGTACTTTAACTAAAAAAAACAATTGATGAAGACAAAAGTGTATACAAAGTACTTTAATCTGTAGTTCTTCCCAGGTAGATTTATGTCCAGGTTCTTAAAACATTTCACCTTTCTTGGCAGATCTTAAAAATATAAACAAAACAAGAAACAAAATGAAACTGGATAGACTATATACTCAAATAAATATAAAAAAATTTAAAGTAGAAAATTTGTGAATCCCCTCTCCTTCATGCACATGTATAGTTACATCAATATAAACAATTTTGGTTCAATAAAATATTTTTCCATGTTTTTCATCAATTTTCCTAACCTATATACAAGGGTCGTTCAAAAAGTTCTAAGCCCCACCCAGAAAGAAGAGTCATAACTGAACATTTTTGTTGTGGCATCAGACTACCACTTCTTAAAAAACTAGAAAATCTAATTAAGATTTTTGTCTTAATTTATGTGCACATGAGGCCCATACAAAGGCGGGAGGTGTGCGATAAATCTAAAAATGAACTAAACAAAGACTTGAATATTAATAAAGTACCTGCAAAAGAAAGGTATGACACCTAAGGAAATCCATGAAGACATGGTACAGACACTTGCTGAGGACTCCACTTCCTGTGCAACTGTGAAGAAGTGAGCTGCAAAATTCGAGCGGGGTGGGGACAGCACAGGAAGTGACCTTCGGTTAGGTTTTCCAAAATCCTCAACCACTGATGAACAAGTTGATGTCATTCACTTTATGGTTTTAGATGACAGACATGTCCAGCAGATAGCTAAGTCCATAGGCATTAGTTCTGGTTCAGTCCATACTGTTTTAAGTGAGATCTTGGGGATGAGCAAGGGGTGTCTGCAAGATGGGGACCAAGAACGCTGGCACCAGAGCTGAAGCAGAAAAGGGTTGACAATGCCAGGACACTTCTGACTTGCTTCCAGGATGACCTGAAAATTTCCACTGCAGATGAGTAACTCAAGATGAAACCGGTGGGGTCACCACTTCAAACATGAATCAAAGATTCGAAGTAAACCATGCATCTGTTGGCAAGGAGATGGCTTCTGTTTTTTTTTTCAGATTCTGAAAGCCAAATCTGGAAAAGGGAAAACTGTTACTGGACAGTGTACTAATTGGCAGCATCAATATGCACATAAATGAATGCAATGGATTCAAGTCAAATCCCAGTTGAATCCATTGTATTCACTTATGTACTAATACCCTTGGGAAAGGTAGGAATCCTCCTCTTCTCACCCCAGCTATGGCTAAATAGCAGGACAGACCGGGTTCTATAGCCTTGGATGGCACCTTGTCTACTGCAGAAAGAAATGGCAACCTACTGCAGGAAAAAATTTGCCTCATCAATCATGTATCGAAAGATATAGATTATCACCTAAGCGTGTATCAGGCATGAAACATAACTGACTGGCTATGCGCATCAGAATTAAAACAACTGAAGGAAGCAATCCAATCACAATGCAGAGGGAAGCTGAGGGTAAGTATGCTTTTGCTCCAGGATAATGCACACGTTCACACTGCTTAGATTGCAGGAGCTGAAACAGCCAACTGTGGCTTTGAATTGCCACCTCATCCCCCCTTACTCACCAGACTTAGCTCTATCTGAGTTTCTTTCTGTTTCCTAAACTCAAAGCCAACAAGTGTGGTTGCCATTTTTGAAACAATTATGAGATTATGTGTTATGGAGGAGTTTTTGGAGGATAACGATGCCACCATCTTTCATTATGGGACTGCAAGTGCTTAAGCATCATTGGACCGTGTGCATTGATGTCAAGGGGACAATACTGAAAAATAGTAAAAAAAATGTTTTTCTCCAACTCCTTTTGAATGAGGCTTTTTGAACAACCCTTGTGTGTGTGTGTGTGTGTGTGTGTGTGTGTGTGTGTGTGTGTGTGTGTATATATATATATATATATATATATATATAAAAGTGAACATAGAAGTCAACACTTAGAGGGGACAGTCTATTTCATGCTAGATGCCTGACGATTGTGTCTAGCATGAAACAGACTGTCGCTTCTAAGTGTTGACTTCTATGTTCACTTTTATATTTACACACGCTCTATTTCTGATATTGAGGACTTTATCCCATAAATATAGCACATCTTAAGACTATATTTCTTCATATATATATATATATATATATATATGTGTATATATATATATGTATATATATATATATATATATTAATCATCCTAAGCAAGGCAATAAAGCCACTAGGATGCAAGAGACTACTGAGTGTTAGAGAATATGAGAAAACTACTATTAAGAAGAGAGGACAATAAAAGAATAAGAATTAAGTAGGCAGAAGATAATCGAATATTGCATTTAAATTTTTGAAGATCAAAGTTGACTGGGGAGCAAGACGTCAGAAGAGAGTTCCACGAGTGAGAAACGTGATAAAAGTTGGTATAGAATTTACACTTACACCTAACCAATTCAACTGTAAAATGATGAGACCTTGCCACCAATCTACTACAGTGCTTAAATTCATAAAGTCCTTGAGCCAAAGAGGAAACTCCAGCAGAATAATTACCATGAAATTATTTATAGAAAAGCCACAGGGAAGCTATATTATGGTGGTGGGAATGGGACTGAAGCCGAGATACCAGTCAGGACAAATAGCATTGCAGGTTCTTCTTTGGATTTTATCAAGAATCTGTAAATATATAGCAGGAGCACAAAACTATATATATATATAGGTTGCACAAGCCATGAGTTCAAAAAAAAGTTCAACCAACATCAAAGTTCATTTAGGATAAATAAATATAAAAATCAAACATCTCTCTCAAAGTACTTCTGACACCTAAAAGAATCCAATAAAACACCTACAGTTAAATGAAATTAATATGAAAAGCTAGAATATGTAGGCCATTAAATGATCCATGTCCTTTGTACATACATGAGAAAGTATATATTACTAAGTTTATAAAAAAATAAAAGTTTGCTGAATCAGAGAAATGAAATAGATATTTTGTGCCATCATTGTCATAAATTTTACTTAAATAATATTTAAATATAAAATTTTAAAAAATGTGACCTGGTAATATACATACTTATACTTGATATGAAAAAATAATTTTGCATACTGTAAGTAATTCTAATACATTTACTTGGTTTTAAAAAGAAATATAGTCTATTAAAAATGAAAAAGTGAAAATATTTTAAAATTGTAGTTAAATAAAACGTATTCTACCCTAAACATCCCCCCCCAATTTAAATATACAAATAGAAAAAATGTCGTAAGAATTTTTTGCTGTTAACAATAAAATTTTTAAAAACCCAGACGACATGCATTTAACAGATGTTACAATTCATTGAAAAATACATTCCTACCCTAACTAAACATAACTCCTTTTTCAAATGAAACATGCTACCACCCCTTGTCTGAATGATTGGATTTCTCTGTATCCGTAACAGTGAATTATGAATTTTTGGCTTGCCTTTAAAACTCAGTAAATTTAAAAATAAGTTACTCCAAAATTCACTTGAGGATGAAATGGAACTGTTTTTAATTTAATTACAAAATTAAATTTGAAGCTTTTAGCTTCCATTTTTGAAACATGGTTATTACTGTGTAGCGAAAAAAAACATATTTTAAATCAGTTAATTTATAATATTAATGGTCTGTAAATTTACATTGAGCATTATTTTGTAAAAACAAAAATATCTATAAGAACACCGGATTATATATCTTACTGTTCTTTCTTTTTATATATTTTTATATATATATATATATATATATATATATATATATATATATATATATATATATATATTATTTAAACAAAAAACTTTTTTGCTTTAAAAGTAATTTTCTCTTTTTTTTTTGGCCAACACCACATCAGAAGAATTCTTGTGGCTTTTTATGAAAACTTTCACTTTGCAAAATGCAACAAGCCCTACGTTTATTATTGCTATGTCGATGAGGATTTTCATCTTCAACTTAATTCCCTCCACTTGTCCATTCATGGAGGAGGAGTGTGATTCACCTTTGCCATTCTTGGATATGCTTATTGAGCAGAAGGATGGATCTTTCTGTAATACATGTTTAATGTAGTTTGAATGTAGCAATCCGACGTAGGAAGTAATTTGTTCACTGTAACAGCAACAATGTCTAGTAGCAGCTATTCAGGAATTCTCAAGGTCTTCCATATCAGAGGTTGGCAGTGGATATTTGGAGAGAGTAAGAAAGTGTAGTTCTGCAGGTCTTTTCATCTGACAGGTTAGCAGTGGATATTCCGACAAGAAAAAAAAACAAAATGGCTGCCTTTATACACATCGGATCAAATATTTCAAGTCTTCCGATAGGTTAACCTTCTCTTGGTAAACTATAAAATGAGTCAGCTCATTTTGGTTTGCTCACTAGTACATAGGTACACAAAATAACTTAACACTTTCATCACTAGTTTTTACCATGAACCTACATTTACTGAGCTATACGCAAACTGGAAGTCTTTCATTCCCAAATCCCGGAAGTTAAATTTAATTTAAACTTTGGCCCATCTTGTATTGATATGTTCTTGTAAGTTTCATTGTGAAATGTTAAGTATTCATTGTATTTTCCAGAACAATGGTTACTCAAAAAATATTATTAAATGTACAATTAAGTGAAGGGTTAAGAGTTTTAAGTCCCCACCTATGTTTGGTCCCATTGTATTTGAAATTGGGGAGGAGCAGCCAGATTCTGGCTAATAGAGTGTCTGCCTGCGTTAAGTCATGTTTTACTGTGTTAAGTTGTTTTTTTGGTACTGTCCCCAAGTTTTCTTTGTTTGTTAATGACAGTCTGCCCTATCTACAAAATAGTTTGGTCATTTATAAATTTATGTGTCGGTGCAATGCTGATAACATAACAATCGGTACCTTGAAATGTGTATTGCTCAACATGTACCTGACAATATAAAACATGATATGAATACTTGCAATTCTTGTCTTATGCAGACGGCACATGATTCTGCAATAGGTCTACACCTCTTGGATGATCCAGAGTGTGCATATAAATACAGTGATTCATAGTTTTCCTTTTTCGGCAAAGTACAGTCAGCTAAACATTTGTGCATCTTAGAAGGAGTGTATATTAAATTGCATCAACTGTCTTTGTGCCAACAGAAGGAGAAATTTATTCATTCTCTTTCTCTACTCGGTGGACTGTGAGCCGATATTTTCCTTTTAAACTCACTGGAATTGTTTATTCTGTTTCTTTTGCCATTCCCCCTCACCTCTTTTTAATGATAAATTGTATAGTTCCTCATTTTCTCCCAGTAAATCTCTTATTTTTGCGATTCTCATTACATTATACTATACACCAATGATTCTTCAGATAAGGTGTTTGTTGAAAAAAGTTACCTTTTAAAGAAAAAATATGCAGTTTTATCTGTTTAAAACTATCTATGAGTTCTGTGGTATCAGGCATTGATATATATATATATATATTTTTTTTTTGTCATCCACAGACAGACTGTTTCGCTGTTTCACAGCTCATCACTGTGGCTAGACGTCCGGTTGCCTCCAGCTAGGATCGAAACCCGACTGAATTTGCGTCAGTCGGAACTTCTACCAGTAAGCCATCGGCGCACGGCAGGAATGAAGGTGAATTTTAGCGTGTTTATTTTCAGATTTAGATAAACACACAGTGACTGACAGTGACTCAATTCTACTGAAGAGTCGTGCAATATTAGCTTAAATAGTCACTGTTTACAAACTCACACCTCAAACCAGAGAGCTCAACCGAAATATATATATATATATATCAAGTATATGCTGTCAGTAATTACTCAGGGTAGGCAGTTTGTGACCTTTATGTAGTAAATGTACCAAAAAATAAAATAATTTTGTTGAATTAGTATTGTGCTCTATTTTATTTAGGATAGGCACCCAGACAGCATATCCTTGATATGTGTATGTGTGTGTGTGTGCGAGTGTGTGTGATAAAAATATGCATAAATGCACATAAATAGGCATAAATGCACATACGTATAAATACATTTCTTCCTCAGGCATTATAAATACAGTGCTCAATGTTATGCAACAGATCTATAAGTATATATTATTGAATATATTTTTGAATTGGACATAGTCCGACAATTTATTTAAACACATTTTTTATATATATTATGTTTAAGGTTCTTTTTATAGATACAAGTATTTAAGCAAATGCTCTGTTTTATAATAAACAGTATTAAATAACATTTACCGGCCTGAATGTCCGAGAAATTTTCATAGAAAATTTTCGTTCTCCGACAGGAATCGAACCTGTATCCTATACGAAACCATCATTTCGCGTGATGTGCCTTAACCGTTCGTCCACAGATGAGCGTCTGGTTAGTAAAATCGACCTTGCTAACCAGACGCTCATCTGTGGCTGAACGGTTAAGGCACATCACGCGAAATGATGGTTCCGTATAGGATACAGGTTCGATTCCTGTCGGAGAGCGAAAATTTTCTATGAAAATTTCTCGGACATTCAGGCCGGTAAATGTTATTTAATACTGTTTATTATAAAACAGAGCATTTTCTTAAATACTTGTATCTATAAAAAGAATGTTAAACATAATATAAATGTCTTTAAATAAATTGTCGGACTATGTCCAATTCAAAAATATATGACGTCATTTGTTTACATTTGATACGCTAGAGCAGATATGAATAGAAGAGATTCATGGAAGATTTAAGTTTAAAGATAGTAAAATCGCCCTTGCTAATCAGACGCTCCTCTGTGGCCGAAAGGTTAAGGCACGTCACGCGAAATGACGGTTCCGTATAGGATACAGGTTCGATTCCTGTCGGAGAGCGAAAATTTTCTATGAAAATTTCTCGGACATTCAGGCCAGTAAATGTTATTTAATACTGTTTATTATAAAACAGAGCATTTGTTTAAATACTTGTATCTATAAAAAGATCGTTAAACATAATATATATAAAAAATGTCTTTAAATTATTGAATATGCATAATATCCAATGTCAATAGCACAACTCGGAGTTTCATGCAGTTTTGCAATCTTCAGGTGCTGAGAATATACTCAGCACCTGAAAATTGCAAAACTGCATGAAACTGAGTCATGCTATCAACATTGGATATTATATATATTCAATAATATATATATATATATATATATGGAGAGAGAGAGAGAGAGAGAGAGAGAGAAATCAGTTGTATTAAACAGTTTACAAAGCTTTTTAACTTTTTCTTCTCTTCTGATGAGTTGTTTGACAACAGAAATGAGGCTCTGCAAATATTGACCAAATTTTAAGTGCTTTTGGGTTTCATAAGCCATTCTCAAAGAAAAATATTTGTTTACCTAAAAATATATTTAAAATTTTTTCAATTTATTGATACATTCTATTATGCATTAGTTTCAATGTCATGTGGTTATCTGGTAGTTTGTGTTGTGTTATTTTTTTATTGATTTATTAAATATATTTAATGTGTTTGTCCCAAAATTGAATGAAATTTTATTCATGCCATGTTGCTGATTTTTTATGTTTAAAGTTTATTATATTTGTAGTAAGTTTTTAAAACTTATTATTATTATTATTATTATTATTATTATTATTATTATTATTATTTTATTTCCTTTGATTTCTGGTGTATAGTCATTGCTTTCTAGGTCCCAACCAGAATCACAAGCTCAGATGGCTTTGTGACATTTTCCACCCAATCAATTTCTTTAAAAAAAACAAAAAAAATAAGATCATACACATTTTACATAGATAAGGCTGTTCGTAAGATGTGGGCTGTACTTGTGTGTACAATTTTTTGTATTTCTGTAAAATTATACCAGGAAACACTTTGATAAGTCTATCAGAACCTTTTCCAATCAATCTGAGGGCTCCAACTACAACTGGAATTGTCGATGTCTACATGTACCACATTTTTAATTGGTTTGGTTTATTTTGTTTTACGGCATATCAACATCTTAATGGGTAATTTAATGCTGACAAGATTATTACGATAGGTTCAGATGAATAGAATATGTATTCTTTGTAAGAAATTAGTTTGTAGATCTGGTTTCATTTTTGTAGAGAGTGTTTTTGTCAAGAGTCAAATGTAGTTCTTGTAATTTTTTTTTCCCCAGAAATGTATTGCTGGTAATTTTTACTATAAAAATCTATTTTCATACTTTCATAGTGTTTTAACCCCAGTGGTGGGGGGGGGGGGTAACTATTTTCCCATAGGTGGGACCCCAACAGGTACTACCACCCTGGGTCAAGGCGGACTTAGGAGGGCTTGCTGTCAGATGTAGTTTATTGTCATACCCAGGAGGGTCACATTTTTGAGATTTTGATTTCAAGGTCCTTGTATTTGATAGTTTTTGGAAGATCTTCAATGATACATTCCAGTCTACAGGGACTGCCATGTCAATAAGAAGGCAAATTTTGTCTTGGCCGTCTCTGATCACAATGTCTGGGCGATTAGCCTTGATTGTTCTGTCTGTGTGTATTGTAAAGTCTCATAAAATTGTTACAGGTCCTATCTCCGTAATTGTGTCTGGGTGGTGTTCATACTAATTTCTTGCAGTTTCCTTTCCATATTATTATTATTATTATTATTTGCATTATCTATATATCATATTTTTTGCATTTTTTCATTATGTTGGCTGGTGATGATGGAAGATTTGAGCAGAAATTTGAAAATGGTTGATTAGAGTCAAAGCATAAGTTGGTCAATATACCAAACACCTAAACAGAAAAGAGAAAATAATTTAAAAAAAATAAAGACTCAGTATAAAAATTTCTGTGATTTTTTATTTAATTTTGCTCATATTCACTTTATGCAAGGCCCAAGAGCATCTCAAGGTAAAAGGTTATTGAAAGAGTTTATGTGAGTAAGAGGTGCAGTTTATGAAAATATGTGGGAAGGAAAGCAGTTAGCCATAGATTGAATTGGTTAAGATTGTAGTGGTCAGGGAAGCATCCACTTGGGAGTCAATCCCACAAGGTAGTGGTTTGTGGGAAGAAGCTGATTGGTTAAACATATGCAGTAGATTCCAGAAGTTTTGAGAATTTTTTTTATATATTATATTATAACTATCCTCATGTTTGTCACCATATTTATTACAACGTTTCGTCCGTTGTACACTCCGGCCTTCTTCAGGTGGTTGGAATGTCAAACTGAACCCTTTATTTCACTCACTGGCATAGACTGTTCTAGTTCCACGTGCCATGTTTAATGGATGACTGTTATCAGTTATCTCCTGTTAATTTTTCCCTCTGAAAGTTCTCTGCTTAACCGGGTATTGAACTCACACGCTTTTGGTCCTGTCACTGAATCTAACCAATGCCTTTATCTACTGTGCCATGTGTCCTCGATGGCACAATGGATTCAGTTTGACATTCCAACCACCTGAAGAAGGCCGGAATGTACAACGGTCGAAACGTAATAAATATGGCGACAAAGATGAGGACAATAGTCCAAATAATGTAAATAATGTACATAATACCTCATCTCAGAAATATAGACAGATATTGATTAGTATATCATTTCTATACATCTACTAAAATGACCTATCAACTTTTGTTATTCCAGATCGAAGATGATGTATCCACCCTAATAAATGCTCTTTGGGATGTGATGACAATTTGGAAGCTTGCTATGCAATAAAGCTTTTGTGTTGACAAAGATTGGCATCCAACCTGAACCTGACTCTCCCTACAGTCCAGCCCTTACTCCCTCAAATGTGAAGATGAAGGAGGCTGTGACAAATGTCCTGGGCACCTTCATTTTGGAAGAGTTCCATGAGGAAGGCACAGAGTAGCTGGAATGCTTTGAAGTAAGAGAATCTGACTTTGAAGGAGATTAGAATTTTGTACTTCTTGGAAATTAATAAATGTCTTTCCTGAAAAAGTCTCAAAACTTCTGCAATGCACCTTGTACTCTTCACCAATGCAATACAAAGGGAAAGAGGGTGGCTCATTGCAGTGTACATGATATGATAGATCCTCACAACAGCGACAATGATGATGGTAATAATGATATTAATAATAATAATAATAATAAAAATAATGACGATAATAATAATGATAATGATAATAATAATAATGATGATAATAATAGTGATGATAATGATAATAATAATAGTGATGATAATGATAATAATAATGATAATGATAATAATGATAATGATAATAGTGATGATAATTATAATAATAATGATAATGATAATGATAATAGTGATGATAATTATAATGATGATAATAACAATAATAAGAGAAAATTCAAAGAAAATTCCATTAAAAATTGAAGTTATGTCAGAGTCTGGTGAAGCGCGTTTTTTCTCCTTGGGATCTAAATGCTTATAAATGAAGATTTTACCATTATTGCTCATAATAGCAATAGTAAAAATTTAAAAAAAATAGAATAAATAAATAAATGAATAAATAAATAAGTGAAAAAATAAAAAAACTAATAATTAAATAAAAATAGCCAGAAGAGACCTGGCCCACTGAATGTGATAGCCCACCATGGTAGGGACATAGTCTGGCACTCAGGATTCAGCCCCCACGTATGGGTTAATAAAAACTAACTATAATGCTGGCACAACAAAAAATATTGATAAACTGCATCGGTTGTCACACAGGTCAAGGACCACCATCCACAGTGAGGACCCAGACTAGGATCAAAAAGTCTGCAACTGGAACAAACTCTACCAAACGAGAACTAGAGGAAAACCATGCTGAGGACAGTCCTCACAGAGGTCCTCTATATTCATTAAAAGAAAATCCCACAAAAAAGAACAATAAATAAATGGTCTAGAACAGAGTGTATTGAAGTAATGATAGCCTTTTACACCGCTATGATAAATCTGACAGTGACAACAATAACCAAAGCTGCCTATAATATCTAGTGAGAAAAACACCCTTCAAACAGACTGTACATCGATGACAACAAACTAGCCAATGTCAGTCTGACATCATCAGGAAAAAAAAGAAAAGCTGAAATAGAACTCAAAAGCATCCGAGAAAACATCATAAATAGATTAAACGTTAATATTGTGGGGCTAGATGCCAACAACCCAGAGGAGACACAAGCAGGGGAACGAATAGAAACCAGTTGTAATAATCCCTCTGAGGGACACAAGCAAATGGAGGAAGATAATAATGAATATGACAGAGAAACAGAGATGATGAAAAACATCTGATATAAATGGGAGAATGTAAAGGAAATGTCTTTAGAGGAAAGGCCAACAATTCCAAAAGTATGAAAGAACTGTCAAGTGAAGGAAACCATCAACCTCACTAACTAAAAAGAAAAATGCCAGTTTGGAAAGAAAAAA
Organism: Acanthosepion esculentum; assembly: GCA_964036315.1. Lineage (NCBI taxonomy): Eukaryota > Metazoa > Mollusca > Cephalopoda > Sepiida > Sepiidae > Acanthosepion > Acanthosepion esculentum. The sequence goes on from OZ038493.1 coordinate 8,909,619, forward strand.
TAGAAACCAAAATAAATAAACTACAGGGACAATTGTCACTTCTAAGTGAAGTAGACAAGGGCTCCAAAATGAAAGAAAGAAAAGGGAGACAACTGAAATGAAGCCTTGGCATAAAGAATAAGACTGACGTACCAAAATTTAAAGAGAAGCTGAAACGACAAATTCAAGCGAAGGCACAGAGAATCAGACATTATGAAAAATGAAACAGATTCTTAAAAATAGAGATCAATGACCCACCTAATATCTAGGAAGTCGAGGAGGTCTGGTGTAAGATGTGGGAAAACTGCAAAATGCACAATGAAAGAGCAACATGGATCAAGTGACAACAGGAACAACACACACATATAGCGTGCCAAAAATGGACGGATATCAATATTACTGAAAAAACTACTGCCATCAGCAAACCCAAAACTGAAAGGAAACAGGAATAGACTAAACAGCCAATTTTTGGATGAAAGACCTATCTAGCACCCACCAAAACCTTGCATGGGTTTACAATGATAGAAACATAAACCCAGAAAAATGATTCAAATGGCTCATGTGGGGAGTAACACACCTACTCTGCAAAACAGAAGAGATGCAGAACCTGAAGAACTATAGGCCCATAACCTGCCTACCAACAATGTACAAGATCCTCACTTCTGTCATAATCAAGAGGACATACAAATTCCTTGAGAAAAACAATTTACTCCCAGAAGGGATTTAAAAGATGAAGTTATGTGTGCAAGGACCAACTAATTATCAGTAAAACAATATTGGAAGCGGTGAAAACAAAGAATAGAAACCTATTGACAGCAGGGATGAATTAGAGAAAGGTGTTCGACAGTGTCCCACATTCATGGATATAGAAGAGCCTGAAAATATACAGAATATGTCCCTCCCCCCACAACAGACAAATTCATAATAGAAAGCATGAAAAACTGGAAGACTACACTAAACCATACAAATGGGTCATTAACATTGAGACAAATCAACATCAAAAGCGGGATCTTCCAAGGAGATTCATTATCACCACTATTCTTCTGCCTTGCATTAGCGCCACTCAGCTACCCACTGAACAACAGTTGCTATGGATACAAGACCCAGAATGGCAAACTGAATCATCTATTTTAAATTGATGTTCTTAAAATGTTTTCCAAGGATGACAACCAGCAGAGAAAACCACTCTCCATTGTCAAAACCTTCGGCAAAGACATTAGTACGGTCTTCAGAACTGACAAATTTAGACCTTGATATCAACAACAAGATTAAGGAACTAGATCAAGAGGGTATGTACAAATACGTAGGAAGTAATGAAGGAGACGGTATACAACATTCAATTATGAAGAAAAAGATCTGTAAAGATTATAGAAGAATGTATTTGATACAAACTAACTAAATGGGATCCAATAAAATGAAGGCTATCAACACCTTTGCTATATCTGTAGTAACATATAGCGGCTTCAACATTATTAACTGAAGTTGAATGACTTTAAAATATTGGACACCAAGACCAGAAAAATGCTTACCCAAAGAGGATGCACAACCCAAAAAATCAGATGTTGATTGCCTGTATGTACCAAGAGCATTAAGAAGTCATGGTCTAATCCAACTTGAATTAATTCAAAAACATCCAACAACTGGATTGGAAGCATACCTCACAAAACCCAATGACCCTCTCCTATAAATAGTAACACCAAATTCACTCCATCAAAAAAGAAGCTGCACTCTTTAAGAAACAGCTTAATATACCTGAAGTCCTACCAACAAAAAAAAAAGTGAATACCATCTATACAAAACGAGTAAAGCAGAAAGCAAAACAAATTGGCCAAATAAAATTACAACAAAACTGTGAAGACAAGGTGTTGCATGGCAAATACATAAAAAGAATGAAAGAAGATGTAGAGAGAAGATGTGGAAAGAATCAGATGTGGACCAACAGGAAACACATCAGTGGCTGAGGAGCACCAGGATGAAAGCTGAGACAGAATGCCTAATTATTGTTGCTCAGGACCAAAGCCTCACAACCAGATCCTATCACTGTCACATAATCAAGAATGGAACTAACACGAAATGCAGGATCTACAGAAAATCTGAGGATGTCCGGAACTGGCAAAAAATGACTATAACCACAGAAATAACAAGATAGCGACATATGTGCACTGGAAGTTATGCAAGAAGCACAAATTCAAAACCACTGAGGGATGGTATAACCACCAACCAGACACAGTTACCCCAAATAACGATGTAACTATCCTCTGGGACATGCCAATTTAAACTGACATGGAAATAAAAGCCAACAGACCTGATATTATCACAAAAGACAAGAAATTCAGGAAGTGTATGCTTACTGACATAGCAGTACGATCTGAGAGAAACACCTCCATAAAAAATTATCGAGAAATTGTCCAAATACAAGGACCTGGAGATCGAGATTAACAGGATATGAGAGAATGAAGACTGAGACTGTACCAATAGTAATTGCAACTCTGGACCTCGTGAGAAAAGGAATAGACAATTTTATTAACAGTGTTCAAGGTAACATCAGCATATAAGTTGCCCAGAAGAGCATCCTACTAGGAACATCCCATATACTAAGAAATTCAATTAAATGACAATTCTCCTATAGGGCCTAAGGACCAGTGTTTGGTTCCAGCTCTACAGGATATCAAAGCAGAAAACATAATATACACAAATAATAATAATAATATACTGCAGTTAAGGGCACAGAAATCAAGACAAAAAATGTTGGTTCTATCGGCAAAATAAAATATTCCAAATGGACCTTAAAAAATCTTACAGGGAAATTGGAAAAGCAGTTGTACATGTTAAAAAGCCACCATCTATTGACAAAGTGCAGAAATTTTGGGAGAACATTTGGAGCCGCCCAAAGGAATATAAACCCCAATGCAGAATGGATCCAACGTGAAGAAGAACGAATGCTGGCTGGATAAACAGCTTCAAGATTGGGAAAACATAAGCACAAATAATGTTAAGAAAGCTCTAACCCTAACCCAAAAATGGAAATACCCATCAGCCTTGGCAGTCCCTGTAGTGCAATACAGTTTCAGCATCCTTAACTGGACCATAGCTGACGTTAAGCAAATGGACACCAAAACAAGAAAACTTCCCACCACGTGTATCATCCCAAAGCTGATGCTGATTGTCTGTATGTGCCCAGATCCAAAGGAGGCAGAGGATTAGTTCAACTAGAACGGTCTTACAAAACTACAACAATGGTCCTCAAAGATACCTGGAAACTACAGAAGACTGGATGATGATATGTGTCAAAAAACATGAAAGTAGTAAGCGACTTTATTCAGTAATAAAGGAAGCCAATACATTCAAAATGGAGTTTCAAGTTGGTGAAGAAATACAAATAAAGCACAATACACCGACTGAAGCTACAAAATACTTAAGAAAGAAAGCAAAAGCAAATGCAACTGACCAGATACAGAAACGATGGCACGTTAAACTTCTTCACAGTCAATACTCTGCCCATGTCAAAGAAGCTGATGTCGATAAACCCTGTACCCATGAGTGACAGGGTTAAAAGCCGAAACAAAAGATTTTATTCTTGCTGCACAGGACCAATGCTTGCTAACTAGAAATTATCAAGCACACATGCTGAAAAATTGTGT
>OZ038493.1:8918238-9143238 GCA_964036315.1 Acanthosepion esculentum
ATATATATATATATATACATAAATACTTTATTTATAATGTTTGGACATTTGTTCTTTTTAATTCCATATTCACAACATTTTGGCCCTTGTATGCTCTAGCCTTCTTCAGATGATTGGAATTTCAAATTGAACCCTTTATTCCATCCACCAGGGTAGATTGTTCTAGCTCCATGTGCTATGCCTCTTATGGATATCTTAGTTATCTCCCTTTAATTCAACTCTTCAAGTTTTTGTATTGAACTCACAACACTTTGCGGTCAAGTCACTGGCTCCAACCAACACTTTTAGCCATGTGTCCTTGAGGACAACAATGTATGACAGTTTCATGATCTTAAGAAAATGTAACAAACAAAAGACCTACAAAACTAGAAAAGCAATCATAAAAATTTTCTAAAAACTAACCTAAATGAAGTCGATATTCTAGATGTCACCTTCAACCTAAGAAATGCTACATATAAACCATACAGAAAAACCCAATGATAAACCAATGTTCTTGCAATAACTTGTAATCAATAATCAAGCAAATACTACAAACAATTAACCGTAGGCTTTCCGACAATTCTTCCAGTGAAACCATCTTCAACGAAGCTAAGAAAGACTATGAGACAGCTCTAAAAGATAGTTGATTCTCAGCAACACTCGCATACACACCACACATATAAAAAAAACCAACAGAAAGAGAAATATCATATGGTTCAATCCATCATACAACGAAAATGTAAAAACAAAAAAACAAATGTAGGAAAAATATAGATAAATCTCATACACCAACACTTCCTTGCATCAAGCACTCTATACAAAATATTCAACAAAAACACAATAAAAATCAGCTACAGTTGCACTGAGAATATGACACAAATAATAAAAAGGTGCAACGGGTAAACAATCAACAAACCACTTGAACAAATTAAAAACTAGTATAACTGCAAAATAAAGAATGAATGTCACTTAAATATGCAGAACAATGTAATATACTAAGCCACTGTAAAATCAGCATATAATGAGGAAAAATATACATAGGAGTAACTGAAGGACCCTGGAAACAAATAAACTATGCACACAAAACATCCTTTATAAATAGTAAATATACAAAGAGCACAATGCTTTCTAGACATATCTGGGAGATTAAAAACAAAAAATCAAATCAGACCAAAAATATCATGGAAAATAAGGAAAACAACATCAACCTACAACAATCAATCCAAAACCTGTAAACCTGGAGGAAAAAATAGTTATAATTACCTCCCCAGACCAAAACAAACTTCTAAATAAGTGATCAGAACTCTTCTCAAAATACAGACACAAAGAATTTGACTGTCATCCTCAGGTGTGTGAAAATGTAAAGTGAAATAAAGAAAATCAAATGATTTAAGTATCTCACTTTTTGAAAGTGTCGTAATAATTTTTTTTTGAAACTGAATCCAATAAATCAAGATGCAAAAAATCATTTCAGCAACATGTATCAGAAAATGCCAACCTTGCTGAAAATCAAGTGTTTTAAATTGCTCTTTTTTTGAGAGTGTTGTAATATATTTTGTTTGAAACTGAATCCAATAAAGCAAAAATGCAGAAAGACATGTCAGTAAATGTGAATATTTTTTAGATACATTCAAGAATAAATAGGGTTTTAGATGGTTGTCATGAATAGATGGTTGCCATTAATAGAGGGTTGCTTCTATTGAATATAAAGATCTTCAATAATCATTGGTCAGTTTTTGCTATTGGACTTGAAGAGTATTTTAGTGCTGTTAGCTCCATCAGACAATCAACTTAATGAGTCATATAACTAAGCCAATGGTCCAAATCGTGATGAATCGAGCGTGAAGCAGAATAAAACCAGAAATTGGACAATAACAGCGTAGCTTTGTGAAGGACACTTGAACAAGAAATACATAAATATAGAAAGGGATATAAAACAAAGATGTCTTCTCTCAAGACTTGTTCAAACTCTACAGCCAGGTTATCCTAAGCAAGCTGGAGATCCCTACCAATATATGCAGATGATACAGTTGATGGTCGATACAGAAAGAAAACTACAAGACATACTTGACACTGGAAAGGAAGAAAAAAAGGACTATCTACTGTCATCAGCAAAAGAAAAATCCAAGATGTAAACTATGAATTGGAAATGTCAAAATTAAACAAGTAGAGAAGTTTAAATATCTGGAAAGTGTTTTTACAGGGGATAGAATGTGACACCAAAATCCGAACACATATTGGGTTAGTATAAGATGAATTCCAAAAAGAATTGTCAATCCTGAATCTAGAATTTGAAGCCTTAAACAAGATGTTCTTATGGCCTGCCAAAATAATGCCTTGATTTATTATATATTTCATATTCGTAAAGGAAAGCAAGAATAAAGGACTATCTACTGCTATCAACAAAAGAAAAGTCCAAGATGTAAACTATGAATTAGAAATGTCAAAATCAAATGAGTAAAGAAGTTTAAATATCTGGAAAGTGTTTTAACAGAAGATGGAAAATATGAAACTGAAATCCAAACATACATTGGATTAGTATAAGATGCATTCCAAAAAGAATTGTCAATCCTGAACCTAGAATTTGAAGCCTTAAACAAGATGTTCTTATGGCCTGCCATTGCTTTGATTTATTATATATTTCACATTAAGAAACGAAAGCAAGAATAAGAGACTCTCTCCTGCCATCAGCAAAAGAAAAGGCCAACATGCAAATCTGGAAAGTGTTTTAATAGATGATGGCAAATGTCAAAGTGTCAAATGTGCATTGAATCAGCAAAAGATGCATTCCAAATGCTAAACAACGTACTAAGAAACAGGAAAAGTAAAGAAAGGAATTTTGAATTGCTCTGTGATATCAATCCTCTTCTCTGGAAAATGTTGGAAAATATCCCCACAGATGGAGAGGAAAATGGAAGCAGCAGAAATATGGGTCTACAGAAGGATACTGAGAATTCCAAGGGCAAACTGAGTGGACAAATGGGAAATCTTAAAGAAAATGTGAACAAAAAGAACACTTATACACAGAATTTAAAAAAGACAGCTGAAATTGCTTGAACGCATAAGGAGAATGGAAGCCTTAGAAAATTGAACTCTCACAGGGAATATCGAGAGTTAGAAAAATTAGAGAAAGCCTCAAGCTACCAATCTTACAAGCTTGTGTGATTGGGTGGCAGGATATGGGGGCTTGACAAAGGGAGTAATTCTGATAAAGACCACAAGGGACAAGAAGTTGTGGAGGGCCATAATCAACTACATCCTAAAGGAACATAGTGCATAGAAGAAAAAAATGGGACCCTTTTTAATATTATCATAATTCTTGTGCTACTTGTTAATGTGTTGTCTAATTGCACTTTGTTCACATACAGTCAATGACAAAATTATTCATACACCCATCAATTTTGAATTTTGAATTTTGAATATTTTTATCCATTTCTCAGAATCTATTGCTCATATTTTTTATACGTCAATAAGCACAAAAACGGAATATAAAACTTAATTTTCAGAACAATACGTTAAATACAACAAATTTGACTGGTGAATTATGCAAAACAGGAAAAGACAAAATTATTCATACTGTATGAAAAATAGAAACAATTAAACAATTTTCACAATATTAATAGGCAATAACATGGCCTCTCATCTTTATAACTTGCTGCAATTGTTTTCTGAAGTTTTGATGAGATTTGAACAAGTTTTTCTGGTATTTTCTTCAATTCTTCAATGGCTACATGTTCTACTTCCGAAAGCTGAGGATACCATGTGGGTAATGACAAGGTTTTACATTAAATCCAAAGAAAAAGGAAACAAACTTAACATCAGGAAGACATAGTTGAAATTTCTAAGGCGTATAATGAGGAAAGAAAGATTGGAAAACCTTATACTCACATGGAGAAATTGAAGGTAAGAGGGACAGAGGAATAAAATGCATAACTTACTTAGTAAGTATGACTAAATGGATAGTGGGAAAAGGTTTTGGAGAGATAGCAAAAAGACAAAATTTATTAAGAGCTACAAAAACAGGAAATTGTGGAGAGCCATGATCGCTTACATCTAGACATGGCACATAAAAGAAGAAGAAGAAGAAGAAGAAGAAGAAGAAGAAAGTTCCTGGATTGAGAAATATTATTTTTAATGATTAGCTTACTTGCTTTAATGTTTTTATGATGAATCTTAAATGTGTATTTTTATCAAAAGATTCAATATTTTTATGCAATATATTTTCATATTTTTTATTTTTATTTCATTTTTATATTTTATAGTAATTTAATCCTTCTTGAGTTCCAGACCATTATGATCAATAATCATATCTAGTAGGTGGAGAAGGAGGAGGAGAAGGAGGAGAAGAAGAATTATTATTATTATTATTATTATTATTATTATTATTAGTTATTATTTTATAGTTCTTGTGCTGCTTGTTTATGTGTTGTCTAATTGTTTACATAACTGGCATATGATCTTGTACGATAGAGTCATTGTGTAACCAGCCTAAGACATATTTTGTTTATTATTCATAGAGATGTAATCTCCAAATGGACAAATACATTCATAAACAACATTCGTCTTATGTAGGGGATTGGTAGCTTGATAAAGATTATTTTTGATAATTACATTACTGGTTTTATATTTTTTATAATAAATGATAAATCTTTAATGTGTACTTTTATCATAAGATTCAATATGTTTATGTAATATATTTTTTATAGCAATTTAATCCTTTTTTAGTTATAGTGCATTTGATTTCTATAAAATACATTAATGATATTGTTATTAATCTTATGAGAACTTGAGTATATATTAAAACTGTTATTGTCTAAATGAAATATAATTTGATAGTAATATTAGCAAAGCTGTTGTTTTATGTTACTTAATTCCTTCAGAAAATTGTTTTAGTTGAGGAGATTAAATAAGCTTCTCGGATTAAATTATCAATAACAGTAAATTTATATCTCTCAGGACATTCACTTGTAGTTTAGGAGGCAAGAATTGGAATGAGATAACTTTTCATCTGGGAAATTGATATGACCATTACAATCAAAAAGTATATCAAATAAAGGAATTTTACTAAAATTTAAACCAAATGTAAGACAGAATTTAACAGATTTTTTTTCAAAAAGTTCTATAATATCATTAACAGTTTTCCATTGTATTGCGGGTGTATTCACTCACCCCATAGGAGTAGTGGTAGTATAATTTTAGGCTTGTTTTTACAAAGATGAAAACAGGAAAAATAAATGCACACAGAACAGAAAATGCATGGTAAATCTTATGTTAATTTCATACAATTTAATTTATGTATTTGTGTGTATTGGTGTTTGAGTTTTTTTTAATGTTATAATAGTGTTAATGTACTTGTTATAAAAAGGAAAAATTTAACTCCATAATATTACAAGTCCTATCACAGAGGGAAGTTACACATGTGTTGTCATCCTGATGGTTTTGGGGCAAAGAGATTGAATATAACATCTTTCTTGTTGCATACTGGGAGTAATTTTATTATTTTTATCTAATTTATTTTAAATTTTAAATATTATTGTTTTTTTATTATTTCATCCATAATTTTCATTATTATTATTATTTTATTTATTTGTAACAATAATATTATCTCTACAGTGTAAAAATATCAATTATATATCTGACATAAATTAGTTGTTTAATTCATTAAATATTTTGTTTTCAAGATGAGCCATATAAAAGTTTTAGAATAAAGGACCTAAGGGCCTGCCCATAGCAAGACCATCAGTCTGGGGGTAGATATTATATAGCTGATCATTAAATGGAACATCTGTTTTGAAAATTACAAAAAGTTATGTTTTTTTAAATCATGGGACTAATTTTTAAAAGTTCAAGAGAGGAATGATGACAAATAGTGTTAAAATAATATCAATTGTTCCACTGACAGGAATGTTAGTAAGTCGGTTTTCGATGTCTGATGATGCTCATGCTTCATTTCATGTTGTATAAGAGTAGATGATTTATAAGAATTCAGTAATAGAATTGATAATTCAGAATTGACTTACTTCTAGACTTGTTGCCAGCCAAGGCTTTTTCACCCATAGCTTATTTAGTGAAAAAGAAATGGTTTCATGCATTTCCCAGGATCAATAAGGCAGCAGACTATGTAACAACTTGAACTCGGATTGCCAATTCCATTTTTTGTGCTGACAACTGTGATGCTATACGCCTATCCATGGATGAAGTTAATGTCAAAAAATGTTTTTTATTTTCACTTAATAACCCAAATGAGTATACAATATTTTCTTGAAACGAAATAAAAAAAAAATCTGTTAATATTATTTTTTTTCAAGATTAATTTACTTAAAATCTGAACTAATGGTTGTAACTAGGTTTTCAGTGTCTATTATAACAATTCATTTCGTGCTGTGGAGTATTTTGTTTATATTTCTGAGATGAGGCAGACAAACTATTTACATTGTTCAGATTATTGTCCTCATCCAAAGAGTTGTGAGTTCAATACCTGGCCATGACAAAGGTGAACAAAAATTGGAAAGGCAAATAACTGAAACTAGGATATTCAGAACAGGCATGGCACATGGAATTAGAAAAATCCACCCTGGTGTACGAAATAAAGCGTTTGGTTTGAAATTCCATCGTAAATCACCTGAAGAAGGATGGCGTGTACAATGTGCACAAAACAACTTCACTTCTTTCAATTCCCCGAGTGCAGTATTTATCAGTTTTTTTTAAAGGTTTTTTTTTTCCTCCAACAGGAATTAAACCTGTATTCTACACAGAATAATCATATAGCCTGATGTGCTATACCATTTAGCTACAGAGTAAGCATCTGCTTAGCAAATTTAAATTACTGTTTTTAAACTACAAATTTCCCAATCCTAATTCCTGTTGGAGGACACATATTTTCTATAAGATTTCTTGGACATTCAGGCCAGGAAATGTTGTTAATACTGTTTATTATAAACAGAGCATTTATTTAAGAATTTGTATCTATAAAAGTAACAGATAAACAGAAAATATATTGAAATAATTGTTGAACATAGTCCATAGGTACCTCTCAAGATTTGATAAAAAATGAGCATACATCATTAAATAAATGCCCAAAATTTAATAAAAACAAAGTTTTATCACCAAATCTTTGTGTTATTATTAACAGGAAAAAAAAAAAAGAATTTTTTGATTTAAAAATTATTTTTTAAAATCCTTTATAGAACTTTCTCAATTTTGGTTTAAAAACTTGTCTTACTTGTGTCAACATAGGCCCATAAATTTGTATGGAAAACTTGAATGTCTTTTTGAGGTGAAAAATGTATTGATTTGGGAATTTTGAAAAAATCAGATAAATGTCAAATTTTGAGAAAAATTTTAGGATGTATTCACCAATGAATCTATTTTTTTTTTTAAATGTTTCCTTTTTAGAAAATTTTGATAAAAATATTTTTTTTAGATTTGTGACTCAACACTTAAGTTATGACATTTCAAGAAATTCTTTTTTGTAGTCATGAATGTTTATACTAGTTATAAAGAGAAGTTCTAGGAGAATTTAAATCACCAAATTTTTTGTCAAAAAGGATCCCCATTTACAGAAAATCTGCTATGAATTGTAAAATAAAAATGCAATAAATTAAGACATTATTTAATTAGAAAATCTTACAATTGTTTTGTGAATAAAAAATATGATGGATTTATGATGGGTACTATTGTCTAAAGAAAAAATCATTTTGCAATGAATAATGAATTGTAAAAAAATTGTTTTCATTTTTTTAAAAGTAGAATAATTTATAAACTTTTAAAATTTTGTATTAATTTGTATTTATATTGTTATTAGATATAAACTATATTTACTTATAAATAGAACAGCTTACTACAATTCAATGACCCTCAATATATAAAAAAAAATTTTGGTGGGTGTATAAATGTACCAATTTTTGTAAATACAGATGTGAATATACAACATTACCAGAAAATAAAAGTGGTTACTCTACCAAATTTAAAATTTATTGCTAATTTTCTAAAATTTCCTCAACAAGCATGTTTGTAAGTAAGATTATAAATCCAAATAAAAATTCAATAGAATGTTAGAATTATTAAAATATTAAAATTTTTAAAGATTACTGGGTAGTTAAAAAATATCTAAAAAGGGGTTTAAATTACAATTTTATTACAGTTATTTTCCTCTTACATAAATCTTAAATATATAATAAAATATAATAAAATACTATTGCTACTACTACTAATATTGATAATCATGTTCTCTTTGCATGAATTTATGTAACTCAACATATTATAAAGCAAACAGGATTTTTGCCAATAAACTGTTCAATAGTTATCTAGAGCAAGAATTATTACCTCAGAAGTGATATTATGGACACCCATAGAAAAAAGGAGGAGGTAGTTTTATCTCAGTTCCAAGTGTTACTGTTTGATAGACCAGAAAATGGGTACTTTTGAAGTTTGGTCTTCTAAGCAGCCTCCACTTTCATCGAGGGGGAAAGAGAAGCAAATTAGCAGTTGAGGGTTTTTAGAAATCAAGTGGCAACAAAACTGGAAATAGGGTATCTTCGGATGCTGGTCTATATTAACTGTTATTATCTGTCTATATTGCTGAGATGAGGTATTATGTACACTGTTTACATTATTTGGACTATTGTCCTCATCTTTGTCGCCATATATATTACAACATATCGGCTCTTCAGTATCTGTTTATATTTCTGAGATGAGGTATTATGTACACTATTTACATTATTCAGACTATTGTCCTCATCTTTGTCGCCATATTTATTACAATGTTTCGGCCTTTCAGTATCTGTCTATATTTCTGAGATGAGGTATTATGTACACTATTTACATTATTCGAACTATTGTCCTCATCTTTGTCGCCATATTTATTATAACGTTTCGGCCTTTCAGTATCTGTCTATATTTCTGAGATGAGGTATTATGTACACTATTTACATTATTTGGACTATTGTCCTCATCTTTGTGGCCATATTTATTACAACGTTTCGGCCCTTCATTATCTGTCTATATTTCTGAGATGAGGTATTATGTACATTATTTACATTATTCGGACTATTGTCCTCATCTTTGTTGCCATATTTATTACAACACATCGGCCCTTCAGTATCTGTCTATATTTCTGAGATGAGGTATTATGTACACTATTTACATTATTCGCACTATTGTCCTCATCTTTGTTGACATATTTATTACAACACATCGGCCTTTCAGTATCTGTCTATATTTCTGAGATGAGGTATTATGTACACTATTTACATTATTTGGACTATTGTCCTCATCTTTGTCGCCATATTTATTACAATTTTTCGGCCCTTCAGTATCTGTTTATATTTCTGAGATGAGGTATTATGTACACTATTTACATTATTCGGACTATTGTCCTCAACTTTGTCGCCATATTTATTACAACACATCGGCCCTTCAGTATCTGTCTATATTTCTGAGATGAGGTATTATGTACACTATTTACATTATTCGGACTATTGTCCTCATCTTTGTCCCCATATTTATTACAACGTTTCGGCATTTCAGTATCTGTCTATATTTCTGAGATGAGGTATTATGTACACTATTTACATTATTTGGACTATTGTCCTCATCTTTGTCGCCATTTTTATTACAATGTTTCGGCCCTTCAGTATCTGTGTATATTTCTGAGATGAGGTATTATGTACACTATTTACATTATTTGGACTATTGTCCTCATCTTTGTCACCATATTTATTATAACGTCTATATTTCTGAGATGAGGACAAGGGTCCGAATAATGTAAATAGTTTACATAATACCTCATCACAGAAATATAGACAGATACTGAATGGCCAATACGTTGCAATAAATATGGTGACAAAGATGAGGACAATAGTCTGAATAATGTAAATAGTGTACATAATACCTCATCTCAGAAATATAGACAGATACTAACGGGCCGAAACGTTGTAATAAATATGGTGATAAAGATGAGGACAATAGTCCGCATAATGTAAATAGTGTACATAATATCTCATTTCAGAAATAGAGATGGAATACAGCACGTAGAAGAAGAAGATATTACATGATTTATTAAATGCTTAGTTATTTATAGATACTAAATTACCACCTATATATTTTTTGAGAAAACATACTGAAGCTCACAAGAAAAGAAAATGTTGGTATTAAATAACCGATAAGGATTTGATATGCCATTAAACATAGAACCCAAACATTATAAGGGAATGGCTAATATTGCACTTCCTGCTTGTGGGGCTCTCTAGCTTCTCAGTCATCTTTGATCTTCAAAAATGTAAGTGAAATATTCATCATCATTGTTTTGTCTTCTTAATTCTTGTTCTTTTATTGTCTTTTTTCCTAAATAGTAATTTTTTCTCATATTTTCTAACACACAGTGACCTCCCCCCCCCTTGCATCTTAGTGGCTTTATTGCCTTGCTGGGAGTGAAATGAAAAAAAAATTTACCATTACCATTCCTGAAAATTTGTATTTTTCCATGAAACAAATACCAAAAGTATCAGCCTTTTTTTCATTTCTGGATTTCATTTTTTTATTTCCTTTTTTAATATTGGGATTTGGTCAAGAAAATGTTGCCTTTATACAAAAGTGTGAAGCAATTAATTGCCTGATGTGTCCGAGATTCTAGAGCATTTCAATAAATCCATCAATTTAGTTCAATTGATTTCTGTTTACTTTTAATTAATGATTTTTAATTAACGATTAATGATTAATGATATAAATTAGAACAACAAAAGCCAATTAAACACCAATTTGTGAATGCAACACAGATTAAAGATTCTATTCCTATTCAAATTTTATCCATTATAATGCTTACGACCAAACCATGTTCAAACACTGGTTCTCATTCAAACACCAAAGTTAAACCTCATTGAGCCTGGTCAGTACCTAGATGGGTGACAACTTGAGAATACCAATGCTGTAATCTTGGATGTGCAGGTCGTGTAATGGATAACAGCTTCAAATTAGAAATTGGATAGCCGAGTTCCAATTCTGGTTGGGTTCATTATAGTCATTTGCATGCAAATACCCTTGGGAAAGGTATGACTCCATTGCTTCTCCCCACAGCTATGGGTTAATTAGTAGGATTTGTATCTGTAAGTCATTATTTTAAAAAAATTCTTACATTTTAAAATTATTTTCTGGCTTTAAATAACTTTTAAAAAGGTTGATAAATCATAAAAAGCAAATCAATCCATTTTATCCATTAAAATATTGCAAACTAATATGACATGTAAAATTTATGCATGTGTATACAGTGGTCTATTTTATTTCATAAATATTATGGTCCATGTTAGGACCAAGGAAGAACAACACGAACACAAGAGTAGAAATAACGAAGATATATTACACGGAATAATAATACAAGATGTGGAAGGTGTTAGTATGACTGTCAGTCTGGTTTGGAGTGAACTACTATCGGCTCGACTCGACTCGAATTGTCACTCTCTCTCTCTTGAGAGGCATAGTATACATAGTGTTAAGAAGAGTTCATTCTGTAGTTATAGGTAAGGACCTCTCTCTCTTGAGAGGCATAGTATACATAGTGTTAGGAAGAGTTCATTCTGTAGTTATAGGTAAGAAGCTCTCTCTCTTGAGAGGCATAGTATACATAGTGTTAGGAAGAGTTCATTCTGTAGTTATAGGTAAGAAGCTCTCTCTCTTGAGATGCATAGTATACATAGTGTTAGGAAGAGTTCATTCTGTAGTTATAGGTAAGGAGCCATAACAATAAACTTAGCTTATGAAATAAATCTGATGAAATAATCTCTGAGAGAGGGGAAATAAATGAAAAAGATTGTACTTTACCAACATGCCAAGTGAAATTAGCCTTCAATATCCTGGCTTTAGCATGGATGTAAAAAGTAACCTAAGGTAATAGTGGGAAATATATTAACGATGAGTAAAACCATTTTTATTTCAGTTGTCAAACTGTATTATACCAATTGGTTTGATGTTGTCTTTGTTTACCTCAAGAAAAGATTACTTATTTCTTGCAATTGGATATTGTAAATATCAGTACCTCACTATTTGCTGCAACATTAATCTGCGGATGCACTTGTTTCTCTGGGCAGACAAAATTCATCTAGAAAATTCAGAGAGAGTCTATCTACTAAAAATGCATCCATACTATGATTTTCACACTTGTTGAATTCTTGTAAACTTTATTTATTTTGTTTTTAATTACTATATTTCATTGGTTATCGTATGAGTTGATAACACTTAATTATAGTGAGTGGGTAACAAATTCACTTGCTGAGGTGTAAAATATCCAACTTAGAATTGTTATTGTTTGGACATCAAATGAAAACATTATACACATTATAAAGTATTATACACAAATGAAGTTATTATACACAGTATAAAGTATTATACACAAATGTAGGCATTATACACATTATAAAGTATTATACACAAATGAAGTTATTATATGCATTATAAAGTATTATACACAAATGAAGTTATACACATTATAAAGTATTATACACAGTATAAAGTATTATAAACAAATGAAGTTATTATACACATTATAAGGTATTATACACAAATGAAGTTATTACATACATTATAAAGTATTATACACAAATGAAGTTATACACATTATAAAATATTATACACAAATGAAGGCATTATACACATTATAAAGTATTATACACAAATGAAGGTATTATACACAGTATAAAGTATTATACACAAATGAAGGTATTATACACATTATAAAGTATTATACACAAATGAAGTTATTATACACATTATAAAGTATTATACACATAGGATGTTATTATATACATTATAAAATATTATACACAAATGAAGTTATACACATTATAAAGTATTATACACAAATGAAGGCATTATACACATTATAAAGTATTATACACAAATGAAAGTATTTTACACATTGATACAAAAATTTTGGCAAATACCTAAATTATTCCTCATTTTTCTGTAGTTCTGATTAATTTTAATGCTGTTCTATTTCTGCTTCTATTCCTACATTTACACCCAGCCATTACCTCATAAATAATGGACTATTCCATTTTGTTCATTCTCTTTGATTCATACTTAGGAAGGCTCGTCATTAATACTGAATAACGATTTTGATTGTTCAAATCCTAGTTGAGTTCATTACATTCACTTATGTACAAATACCCTTGGAAAAGATATGAATCCATCTCCCCCACCAAATTCGGTGGTTGGTGGCGACCTGAACTGACCATTAGTATTATTCAATGATGTTCTGTATTTATATTGAGATTTACCTCTTGACTTTTGCCTACCAGTGACCTCGCCGACCGAATAATGACTGAACATGAGGATGAGCTAAATAATTTGAACGGAGACTGAATTGTTTGAATTGAATAAAATCTTTATTGATTTTTATCGTCGTTGTTTCATTACAATTTAGTTAAGATTCAATGTTGAGACTTGAATAACTTTCAGTCTCTTTATATTTTATTATCATGATTTTTATTTGATAGTTGATGTTTTATTAGATTATTTTATCACTGTCCATAAAATCATGATAATACTACTGCAACTAATAGTGAATGTCGAAACAATAAAAATATATAATCTCGAGCAATCAGGAAAAATGACGGATAAATCATCCTGGCTAGATTTAATCTTCTGCCATTTGTATAAATCATTTAGCTCAAATGGCAGAATAGTATGTATGGTTATTGTGGCTTTCTGAGGCTAAAGAATAATACTTTCGGTACCTTTGGGAGTTTAACCGATGTTTCAAATCCTAACTGTTTATTGATGGCTGTAAACTATCACTCAATAGTTGCAAAGAGAACATTTAAAAGGAAAATTAAAGAAATACTATCTACAAATGAATAATGGCTGACAACGTGTCATCTTATAAAAGCGGCTAAAATCAAGATGAAAAATTACTAATCAAAAATTAAAAGTCTGTCTATATTTCTGAGATGAGGTATTATGTACAGTATTTACATTAGTCGGACTATTGTCCTCATCTTTGTCGCCATATTTGTCACAACGTTTCGGCCGTTGTACGCTCCGGCCTTCTTCAGGTGGTTGGAATTTCCAACCGAACCCTTTATTTTGATCACTGGGGTAGACTGTTCTAGTTCCACGAGCCATGTTTGATGGATGTCAGTTATCAGTTATCTCCTGGTAATTTTCCCTCAAGGACACATGGTACAGTGGATAAAGGTGTTGGTTAGATCCAGTGACAGATCCAAAGAGTGTGAGTTCAATACCCGGTTCAGGCAGTGGAGAACTTTCAGAGGGAAAATTAGCAGGAGATAACTGATAACTGACATCCATCAAACATGGCTCGTGAAACTAGAACAGTCTACCCCAGTGATCGAAATAAAGGGTTCGGTTGGAAATTCCAACCACCTGAAGAAGGCCGGAGCATACAACGGCCGAAACGTTGTGACAAATATGGCGACAAAGATGAGGACAATAGTCCGACTAATGTAAATACTGTGCAAAAATTAAAAATTGATAATTCTACTAAAAAGTTAATAATGGTTGACAATGCTTCATCTATTAAAAGCAATTATAATTCAGATGAAATACTAATCAAAACTTAATAATAGCTGACAGTATTTAAACAATAAAACTAACTATAATTAAAATGAAAAATATTAGACAAAGATTACTAATAGCTGATGTTAAACACATAAAATCAACTATAAGCATCAGTTCTCAACTCGCTATCTATGCTAATGATACAACTATTTACTTGTGTCTTAATAACAAGGCTGATCAGTTTGATATGGTCAAATTGGCAGCTGGTATCATAAATGACCTGCAAATCTGCTGTTAACTGGAGCAAGGAACGGCTTCTTAATTTGAATATCTCCAAAACAAAAGTGATTTATCTTTCATCTGAGAGAGCACTTCCTGTCTTCCTTCAGTATGGCTGATGCTAACCTCCAGAAGAGGGACTCATTGCATCTTCTCAGGCTAACATTTTCCACTAACATGAAAAGGAAAGAATTATATTGAATTAATTGCTAGATCTGATGCTACAAATGTTGTTTCACTGTGTCATGCTTGACAGTTTTTCTTGCCAGAATCTATCTTTAAGTCTACCATTCATTCATGCTTTGAATATGGCTGTTATTTTATGGTCTGGTGCTCCTGCTATATATTTAGAGATTCTTGATAAAAACCAAAGAAGAATCTGCACTGTTATAGAACCTGACCTGGCATTTCAGCTTCAGCCGCATTCCCACTGCCATAATAAAGCTTCTCTACGCCTTTTCTATAAATACATTCATGGTAATAAATCTTATGAACTTTCCACTATGGTACCTAGACTTTATTAATTTAAACACAGTACTAGATTTACAATATCTCATCATTTTACTGTTGAAATGCTTAGATGTAACCATAAGTTTTATGCAGATAGTTTCTTCTCTTACACTTCTTGCTTGTGGAACTCCCTTATGGCTTCTTGCTTCCTAGTCAAAAAATTCCCAGGTAAAAATTAATAATGGCTGAAAATGCTTCATTAGATTTTTCTCTGTTGCCCTGACTACATGAATTTAAGTGTGCTACTAGATTGGCTTTTAGGTCCCACCCTTTTACCATTGAAACAGTTAAATATAACTGCCACTTCGACTTGAACAGTTTCTTTTCATGCACTTCCCAACAGTGGAACTCCCTTCCATTTACTTGCTTCCCTGATAACTACAATCTTCAAAAATTTAAATACAATGTCAACCACTGTCATTTGTTGACTTGAACCCCATTCATCTTTTATTCTTTCCTCAATCCCCCACCTCCATACCCAGTTTTTTTCTCACTTTGACTCTCTGTAACCCCTTGCATACTAGTAGCACTCCCATCTTGATTGGGGGTGAAATGATAAATAAAATGCAACTAAAATCAAGATTAAAGAAAAACAGTCAAACATGTCTGACAACAAAAATGAAATTCTTGATGATATTACACTTTTCTGCTTCTTTATTAAACTAAATCAATATTGTATTAAAGTGGGAAATTATCCAAAATATTATTTCTGGATTTTGAACCAAATTGTTTTTTCAGCTTCTTAGACGTGTTTATTCTCTGAAGTGCTAAATTTGGTTTGGACATATTTTCAGTATCATATGCATGTCTATTCAGACTTGAAAGTTATACACCCTTTTCAGTGGTTATACTCTCCAAGGTTCATCAGGGGTTGATTTATGGGTATATATTTATGTATATATATATATATATAGATATATAAGTAATAATTAGGAGGATTTGATAAATGTAATTAAGTAATTCATCGAGTCTGAAACCTCAACAGAATGCTGAAAGCACTGTCACAGAATGCAGAAAGCACTGGACGGCTGTTTCGTCCTATATTTGGGACTCATCAGCAGTGCGCATCCACTACCAAGAATTGAAACCCTGACAGTTAGGTTGTCAAGCGAACACCCTACCAACTGTTCTACAGGCCTCGGTGACGAAACGGCCGTCCAGTGCTTTCTGCATTCTGTGACAGTGCTTTCAGCATTCTGTTGAGGTTTCAGACTCGATGAATTACTTAATTACATATATATATATATATATATATTATAAATATATATATATATATGAAGAAATATACTCTTAAGGTGTGCTATATTTATGGGATAAAGTGCTCAATATCAGAGATAGACTACGTATAAATATAAAAATGAACATTGAATTCAACACTTAGAGGCAACAGTGTTGACTTCAATGTTCACCTTTATATTTATATATATATATATATTCAATGTTCACTTTTATATATATATATATATATATATATATATATATAAATATGGGTAACTATACTCATCTCGAAAAAACTTTGAATTCTTGATTTGCCAATAATCAAATCAATCTCGAAGGAAAAAAGGTTTTAAAAAAAGAAAGACCCAGGAACATGAAAGTCTGTCAAAAATAATCGCACAGATTCAGGTTCAAAGCCCAAAGAAAAAAACCCCGATATGATTAAACAACTAATTAATGAGCTCGATACAAACGTAGAGCAGACCTAGTCAAACCTAATGAGCCAGACAAACCTACCAAGGTTTCATCTGAGCGGATCGTCATATATATATATATATATATATATATATATATATATATATGTATGTATGTATATATATATATATATATATATATATATATATATATATATATATATATATATATATATATATATATATAATATCTTATTTACTCGATTGGAGATTTTTCTTTGGACTGCAAATTAATGCACTGGATGATTTTTTTTGCTCTGATATTTCTAGTTCTTTCTTTTTTTTCCAATTTTTTTCTCAGATACCAATTTGCTTTGGTATATTTATATTTGCAAATTGCATTATTTGGGTTTTTTCACCCACCAAGTACAGTTACTAATATATATATATATATATATTTAAACATGTATTGTTAAATATAAAGACAATGAATGTCTATTATGTTTGATCATAACTTTGTATAGTTGCTTTAATTTTGGGTGAAAATAAAGATAAAACTGTCCAACATTTGGACATTCTTATCAAGCTGGTCCTTGATCTAAGCTTTCACCTGATATGAACTATCTTCAGAGCGATTATGCGGACATTTAAACAAAGATATTAACCTTCAAAAATGATATTCGGCTATGTTGACATAGAAAATTGCCGTGCGATAATAGTTGTAGAATATTGGACACAGTGTGTGTGTGTGTGTATATATATATATATATATATATATATATATATATATATATAGTAATTCACAGACAGACTTTTTCATTGTTTCACAGCTCATCAGTGTGGCTAGACATCTGATCGCTTCAAGCTGGGACCGAAACCCAACTGATTTGGTATCAGTCAGACATTCTATCTCCTAGGCTATCGATGACCAACAAAGAAAGGCAAATTTTTGCGTATTTATTTTATCATAAACATGACAGTGACCTAGAGAACTTAGTCCAGTTTGGAGAGTCTTGCATTATCAACAGTGCTCAACCAAATTCATTATTTTTCACGAGCTAACATCATTATATATATATATATATATATATATATATACGAGAGTCATTCAATAAATAAGGTGAATTTTTCAGTATAAGGACTTCTAATATAGATAGAAGCTTACTCTTTTTTATTTTTTTTGTTTTACTTCTTTTGGATTTAATTTCTTTTGCAGATTAAAAAAAACTTTGAGAGTTTTGGCGATTAACAAAGATGGCCGACCAAGAAGCATGCTCCAGGATTGAACAGCGGTCAGTTATCAAGTTTTTGGTTGCTGAAGGGTGCAACCCAGTTGAAATTCATAGGAGAATGTCAACTGTGTATGGTGCCACATGTTTCAGTCAAGATATGTCTACAAGTTGGCTAAATTGTTTAAAGAAGGACGGAGCAGTGTTGAGGATGAAGACAGGCCTGGGAGGCCTACAGAAGTGAGGTCTCCTGAGGTGATCGAATCAGTCAATGACCTCATTCAGTCTGACAGAAGGGTGACAGTGGGTGACATTGCAAGGACTTTGACCTTATCTGTTGGGACAAATGCAGGAGTCATCAGTCAGAAGGAGTTATCTTGCATCATGACAATGCAAGGCCTCAGACAGCAGCTCAAACGGTGCAGACCATCAACGAGCTGGGCTGGGAACTGCTCCCTCACCCCACTTACAGCCCAGACCTTTCCCCTTCAGACTTTCACCTGTTTGGTTCCTTGAAAGCGTTCATGAGAGGCACAAAGTTTAAAAGTGACGATGAAGTCAAAAGTGTTGTGAGCGACTGGCTGAGACATCAGTCTAAAGATTTTTACACTGAGGGAATATGGATGCTTGTGTACAGATGGGAAACATGTGTGACAATGCTGGAAGAAAAATAAAGAAAAAAGTAAGCTTCTATCTGTATTAGAAGTCCTTATACCAAACAATTCACCTTATTTATTGAATGACCCTCATATATATATATATATATATATATATATATATATATATATATATATATAAATATACCCATGAATCAGCTCCTAAATATATTGTGCATTTGGGCAGCAATTCCTCTTTTATACAACTTTCATTAAAGATAACCGACAAAGTACTGCAATTAAATTTTTTATTTTTTACTGGAGCAGTACAAAGAAGCAACCATTTTTTTCTACATTTTTAGTGATGAATCATATATATGAGTTCCCTTTGAGGTCTGGGTTGAGTTTAAGCTCCAATAATTGCAAAGCATGGGAAGCACTCCCCAGAATGCCTCCTCAGTGTTGTCGCATGGGGTTGTTGAAAGTTTCAGGCCTTCTGGACAACGGACTTCCTCTCCCATTGGGCCCAGCTGCAAACTATTGCAATCCCAGTTAGCATTCTTGGTACTTTCTGTATCGAGTTCTGAATATGGCCTTCATGAATGGGTTTTTATGGGGTAGTAGCTGGATTTTCTACCAATCAGCAAATTAAGATGTTTTCCTGCTGATGTTCATTTTAACCAGTAAGGCGCTCAGGTTTAATTTGTCTCTCCTCATTGCTATGACATTAACCTTTTTCTCCTCTCTTCTTCCTTTCCCCTCCCTGTTCTATCCCTCCCTTCTTTTTCTTTCCCCTCCCCGTTCTCCCCCTCCCTTCTTTTTCTTCCTTTCTCTCCCCGTTCTCCCCCGCCCTTCTTTTTCTTCCTTTCCCCTCCCCGTTCTCACCCTCTCCTTCTTTTTCTTCCTTTCCCCTCCCCGTTCTCCTTCTTTTTCTTTCTTTCCCCTCCCCGTTCTCCCTCTCCCTTCTTTTTCTTTCTTTCCCCTCCCCGTTCTCCCCTCCCTTCTTTTTCTTTCTTTCCCCTCCCCGTTCTCCCCCTCTCCTTCTTTTTCTTTCTTTCCCCTCCCCATTCTCCCCTTCCCTTCTTTTTCTTTCTTTCCCCCCCCTGCTTCCTTCCTTATTTTTTCTCTTTTCCTGCCTTTGTTTCAGAAAGTTTGATCGCCTTTTTCTTTTGTAAAAAATAAAATGAGATAAAATAAAAATAAAGTATTAGTGGTGTTAAATGCCGTCAACCGACTCAATTCATAGGAGGAAGGACGCCAGGCCACTTCTTACCATTCTCGCTGAAAGCAACCCAGCATTCCTCCCCAAATGGAGAAGAAGCAGCCGATCAAGGTACTTCGCCTTAAGGTTCGCTTTGCTTGGATTTCTTTCGTACTTCTTCTTGCTGACTTTTTTCATTTTTCCCTCTTTTCACCTTCCTCCCCCTTCTTCACTTTACTTACCCACCTTCCATTTACTTTTATGCTTAAACCAGATCCACATGGACGCCTGTTCTGCTCGTTTTAATTTCTTTTATCGTTTTTTTTTTCTGCAGCTTTATTTAATCCCATGTCTGACATTGCTTCGTTTATCAACAGTGATGCAAACCCACGGCAGCCCATTTCTAAAGTTTGGTGGAAAGTCTTCTGACCTTCACTCTGGCATCTTTCTTTTAATTCCCCTCATGTTCTCTGCGTTTCATGTTCTTGCATCATATTCTCTTCCCAAGGAATGGTTAATTTGTATATTATTAACATTTTTTTTTCATTTGGAAAAATGATAATGTCAGTTCACAGTGTTGTTTCAATAATGTGTTTATGGGAATTTTAACTATTTCCCTAGGTCTACTTCCATCTGCCAGGCGTTTCATTTTGTTAGATGGTTGGATCTAGTTCTTTGAATGGGTCTTTTTTTTTTATCCAACTTTGACAAATTTTATGGTATTTTCTGGTCAGTTTTTGTTATTGTGTATCGTTAAGTCAAATACATTTGTGATTATATGCAATACTTCACTAAGGCACCACCTGTACCTACCTTCCCCTAGGGCTATCAGGCAATTACTCAGAATGTGTGTTAATGTACATATTCGATTGCACAGGTGACAAGTTGAATCTTTTTCCTTGCCCTATTTATGCAATTCTGCCAGACGTGTCAGGGTATCACACACTGATTTGATGCTAAATTGGATGAGAGGTTGGAGTTCATCCCACATATGTCTTCCTCCTCCCCCTTTTGTACACCCCCCCCCCCGTTGGATTTTATTCCAACTTGTTTGGTTAGCATGTCTCTTCTATGGCCACTCATACTTCTTCTTGGATTAACTGTCTTTTTTTCCTTGTCAGTCATGTTGCTGTACTAAGGAAGTACCCAAAACCAGAATGTCCTTTCGCTACAGTTCCTACAATCGTCTGGTATTTTATCCTTTACTCTGCAATTTGAAGTTCTTTCTTTCACTCGTCACTTTTTTCTTGTGGGCACCTTGATGCCGGCTGAAGCTATTTTCAAGTCCTTTGATGTTTGTTATTGGAATAATTCTCTTGTATGCATGATTTTGATTTCTTCTTCCAAACTTGCAGAAGGTTAGTTTTACCATATAAAAGCTAGACTGGTCAGGCA
This sequence comes from Acanthosepion esculentum, assembly GCA_964036315.1. Taxonomy (NCBI): domain Eukaryota; kingdom Metazoa; phylum Mollusca; class Cephalopoda; order Sepiida; family Sepiidae; genus Acanthosepion; species Acanthosepion esculentum. Next base: position 8,939,570 of record OZ038493.1, read on the forward strand.
TTTTGGCACTCCAAACCAGCATCTGAGATAATGGTTTATTTTTCTTTTCAGCTTAGTAATTATTATAGATTAATAATGGAATTTTATAGATTAATAATGGCCACGGTATCCTTGGCAAAATTGGATGTTGATAGATCTAGCTTTTGAAGTAGTCTGGTAAAAAAGACCTTTTGGTTTTTGTTAGCAATGTGTCCAGGTCCTTTTCTGCCATTTTTTATTGCTTTGCTATCTCTGAAACTTTGGTCGATATTGTCACAGTGAGATCATCAATATATGCTAAAATGGTGGTGGGGTGTCGAGTGCCAGTTAAAGATAATGCACATCTGCTTTCCTTTATGACTGTTTTTACTATTAGATTCATGGCAAGATAGAATAATATGGAGAAATAGTGCATCCCGTTATACCTTTTCTATAATGTGCCATTCTGAATACAAGTTATTTGTCTTGACTGTTAGTTTAAATTCTGTATAATAGTCCATGATTAGATCTATAATATTATATAATATCCTAATATAATATCCTGTATAATAGTCCATATTAATATTATAATATAATATTAGCTGGGATCTGATGTCTGTTTAGTGTTACCCTTATTATTTTGTTGAGTAGCAAGTTATATGCATTTGCTAAGTCCAACCATAGGATTACCAGATTGTCCCTATCTTATTTTGCTTCCCTTAGTAGCTGTGTAATGACAATGGGCATGTAGCTGAGTGGTTAGAACGTCCGCATTCTGACATTGAGACCCTGGTTCAAATCTTCGATTTGTCAGGAAAGAGACTTCCTGATGTTATTGGACTGGACCGGTCGATCCCAGCATGTGGCACCTTTGACAAACATACCATAGGTTGACCCAAGCCTTGTGAATGAAACTGGATAGATGAGTGCCATCAATAGCTGTGCTAGCATAAAGTCACAAGTCATCGTGGGCGAGGGCTTGAGCGTGCTGGCCTTGTTCAAATTCTTGATCACGTTAGATAACATGCTCTTTCCCAGAAACACTAAGGTCTGCTCGGCATGATTGCCATATAAACCACAGGTGGGCTCTGCAGGTGTTGAATAAGCATAAATGCACCTGAGCAAGCTCCTGCAACAGGGATTGGCTAGCTGCCCTAGTAGACAGGTATCCTCAAATACGAGGGGCTAACTATATATATATATATATATATATATATATATATATATATATATATATATATATATATAGTGCTTTGTTTGTACACTTAGCTAAATCTGATCATAATTTCGATTTTGACTCTGTGAAGATTTTAAAATATATCCATAATAAAAATCTTAGACGGATTTATGAGGCAGGCATATCCATTTCACGTACGGAAAATACTAGACACGGCTTCTTTAACATCTCCCCTTTCCTGACAAGATTAATACTTGACAAACGTACTGATAAGGTTTAGATTCAAATAGAATTCCTCTTTTCCAATTAAGATAAAGTCTCTTTCTTGGGAGCGCGTTTTCGAAGCATCGCCCGCGCGACGCCAACGTGACCGAATCCAAAAAAGGGAACGCTAACTTTAGAATTTCAGTTTTTCTGTTTCTGACTAGTCTTGCGTCTATCGTCTCTTCATGTTGACTTAAATATAAATATGTTTCCAATAACCATGTCCTGAAGATGGTCTACTTGACCGAAATGTCTGACGTCGACAGTAAAACAAAATTAAAACACTAAACTTGCATATTCGGATTTTGCTTTGTTTTTTTCCATATTTTTCGTCATATATATATATATATATATGTATATATATATATATATATATATATATATATATATATATATATATATATATATATATATATATACATATACTAATGACACTTGTGTGTTCAAGGCAACCTGATATGCCTGCTATCCCACCTTTTTGTACTGACATGTCCATGTAGCAGTTAATTTTCAAGAATGTTCTAAGTCCTTTTACCAGTATGCTGAAGAAAACCTTACCTTTTACGTCAAGAAGCAATATTATCCTTAAATGTTTGGGAATTCTCTTCTTTTGGTACTCGTTTCCAATTTAGCGATACTCCTTCCATATTAGTACTTTCTTATCAGATTTTATGGAAAGGAGGTTCAATGTTCATTAAACTATCATTAGAATTCAGTTCTATGTCTTTTAATAGGTTTTGAGAATTCACCTGAAAGTAATCGTTAACCTCTTCACTATTTCGTTATAGTTATCTGTTGTGTTTATCCCCAAGCAGGCTTCTACAGTAGCTGAAAGGGTCTGAGAGAAAATTTGTCCTTTGCTGACTTTTTTCTAATCTTCATTTCCTCATTCTTTGGATTCTTTTTTAACTTTCCTCTTAATTCCTCCCTAAGTTCAGTAAGAGGTTGTTTTTCATCAGGACTGGCTTTTCGAAATCTTGTCTTTTGAACTTTCAATCCTTTCTTCAGAGAGTTAATTTCATTCTCCCTCTGATTTGATTTGTAGTTTCTGGGATTTTGTTTTCTTTCCGTGTAGCCAAAATTTTCTGAAGTGTAACTCACTGTTATTCCTGTTAATATCATTAACCATTTCCTGATAGTCGTTTTTAGAATCCCATCAACATTAAATTCAAACTTTTCCCACTCTTTGCTGTTCTTCGATGTAGGACAATTTATCTCTTTTGATCGCGGCTTGAAGCAATTAGATGTCTAGCCACACTGATGATTTGTGATACAGTGAAACAGGATGCGTGTATATATATATATATATATATATATATGTATATATATATATATATGTATATATATGTATATATATATGTATATATATATGTATATATATATGTATGTATATATATATATATATATATATGTATATATATATGTATATATATATGTATATATATATATATATATATCAGTTTCATTAAAGACGACTGACAAGTTATTGTGATTAAGCCTTTTATTTAGTTTTTCTTGTGTTCAAACAAGTGTTTACTTTTCAGTAATTTCAAGTTTCAGGACATTTTATCTCTTTGGCAATTTCCTTATTACTGGGCTGAGTAGTGATGAAAGATAATCCAAGGTTTTGTGGGGGCATCTTCTGACTCAACTTCTCATGCGTCATACCTGAGCTTAGGTCAGTGCATTGCGATTGATTACTTTGGATTAGACACTTCTTGCAGCCTTGGTGCATTTTGAGACCTTTCCAATTATTAAAAATCATCTCATATTGTATTCTGGGAACTGACTAACAGGTGGAATCCATGTAACCCATCCTATTGAAGTTCACATCCTCCCCGACGATCTCGGGAACCCCTTGGAGTATTCTGTGATATGATTTTTAGGAGCAATTAACAGGTTCTTCAAAGAAGATTCAATAAGGGGTGATATCCTTTCTTGTCCCTTGTAGGTGTCTTTCTGAGCTCTCACCAACTCTATTGTTTGGCCATCATCTGGTCTTTCCCAGACATCACTGGAAGTACCATATTGTTTTGTTTGAGCAATACACAGAAAGTGCTCCCCAGAATGCCTTCTCAATTTTGTTTCATGAGGTCGTTGAAAGTTTCAAGCCTTCAAGAAAACAGACTTCCTCTCCCATTGGCCACTGCTTATAATACATTGCTCTTCAGTCAGGAATTGAGCACTCTGGCTGCTGATTTGGCATTTGCATACATCACATATACAATACATTAAAAGATTCCTTTTCTTTGCTGTGCACCTATAGCTTTGGGGTAGAGTCTTTGACTGATGCCAAATTGGACAAGTTTCAAATATATATATATATATATATATATAAGTTTCAATATATATATATATATATATATATATATATATATATATATATATATACATATATATATATATGTCTATATATATATATATATATATATATATATATATATATACCAGTGGTTTAGGTTTAATATTGGAATTAAACTTAAATACTGCTGACCAGTTTCGAAAGATAGTAATTTCGGCTGTGATAGAATCATATTTAAAAAAAAAAAATTATAATCTAAGCTCTACTTCTGTATTGAGCACTGTTTTTAAATAAAAAGCAAAAATACTAAAGAATTTCGGATCATCAATCTCACAATTCTTTCCTATAATATCAATATATACGCACACACACACACACACACACACACACATATATATATATATATATGTATGTATATATATATGTATATATAATAGATATAATATATATATATATATAATAGATATATATATATATATATATATATATATATATATATATATATATATATATATGTATGTATGTATGTATGTATGTATATATATATATATATATAATAGTACTATCAAATCCGTAAGTGGAAAGGCTAATGCTAGTAGGTCTTTTTACTATAGAATATTAAAAAGATAGATCCCTGAAGAGAGCTCAGTGTATAGTATAAGGAGAAATATGATATACATCAAAAGAAAAAACTTAACTCATCTCGAAAGATTCGATAGTAGATTTAAAAAATAAATTTTTTTCGTAATTCTGGTCTGATGGGGCAGGTATTAAAACTTACCTGTCGAAATAAATTTATTATTGGATTTTTCAAGATGTGTTAAGTTTTTCCTTTGATGTATACATATATATATATATATATATATATATATATATATATATATATATATATATATATATATGCATCTTCCATTAAAACCGACAATTAAGATTTTTATTTAACTTTACTTGCGTTCGAAAAAGTGCTTTATTTTTTGGCACACAGAATGTGTAGAAACTGTCCAAATGTTCTTTAATTCTGAATGCTTTCGGCTGTACTTTTAGCCATTATCAAGGATGATTTTATATTTTCAGTTTAATTGTGTATGTGCATTAAATGTATGTTTTTAGTGTTATAAAGATTTTTTATTTTCTGAACACAGTCAGCACATTGTGGCTTTGTTCGTAGTTAATATTGTGAAGTATTGGCTTTTTTCTTTTTTATTATTAGGGCTTCCATTATTTTTAATCTTTTTTACAGGTGGATGAGGTTATGTTTGTGTTTTCTACTAGTAAGTTTCGGATGTAGTCTGATAAGTTTGTGTGTGTGCTTAAGTGGGTTCTAGAGCTATAGTCAGATAAGTGTAACATAAGGCATCTGGATAGGCATGTAGTTGTGTGACCAATGTAATTATTTATGAATTCAGTTTGATCAGGAACACAGTTCCTTAAAGAGCATTTGAACTCATAGATAATGTTCGTTCTTTGTAATTTTGACTTTGCTGGTGTGTTGTTATTTTTGAGGATAAGGTTAGCTGTTTTAAATCTTTTGTAGTAGATAATTAATTTGATTTTTTGTTTGGGTCAATTGGGGTAGTGTATTTCTTTATAATATTTGTAAGTGAAGATTCATCTCGTCTGTAGTTAATGTGCATTTGTTTTTTGTAGAAAATGTTATTTTAACTGTATGTTCACTATCATTATTTACTTTGGGGAGAAATAATCTAATTTGGAGTTCTATAAGTTGGTTAGGGAAGCCATTGTTAATTAGTGTCGGTTTTACATTATTGAGTTCTTTCAGGAAGAGTAGGATGAATTCTGGTGTGCTCTTTTTAGGAAGTTTTTTATTAGTGCTATTTTGTATCACAGTCGTACATGATGTCACAAAGGATCATTTCAAATCTCCAGCAAACCCAATGAATATCAAGGAGTTAAAATGACCACACAGGTACCACATCATTTTTTGATATTGACAAAAAAGTTAAAAGTACTTGAACAAAAATAACAAAATATGATCTTCAGACTGTTTATCCACAACTTTCAATACTCAACAACTTATTTGAAAATTGTAAAAGTATAATAAAAAAATTAAAGAAACAGACCTTACCGGTTCTTATTAATCAAATTTGTTTGGATTAATATTTCTTGCTTATATATACTTTATATATATATATATATATATATATATATATATATATATATATATATATATATATATATATATTTATATATATAAAAAGAAAGAACAGTAAGATATATAATCTGGTGTTCTTATTGATATTTTTTATTTTATTTTTATTTCTACAAAACAGTGCTCAATGTAAATTTACAGAGCATAAATATTATAATTTAACTGATTTAAAATATGTTTTTTTTGCTACACAATAATAACCATGTTTCAAAAACTGAAGCTAAAAACCTCAAATTTAATTATATAATTAAATTAAAAGCATTAGTTCCATTTCATCTTCAAGCGGATATTGAAATAACTTCTTTTTTCTTTTTTTTTAAAGTTATTCCAACATTCGCTTATATAATTAAATTTGAAGTTTTTAACTTCAGTTTTTGAAACATGGCTATTACGGTGTAGCGAAAAACCATATTTTAAATCAGTTAATTTATAATATATATATATATATATATATATATATATATATATATATATATATATATATTGTATAATAACACAAATAATGACCCTATCAGAACAGTGCTCGATGTAAAATATAAAAAAATATATAAAGAAAAGATACTCAAATATTGTGTACTCCCAGTTTATTATACACTATTACACAACAAAATCCAAAATTACCACATATGGGGGGGTGGGGGGATAGATTTATTTCAACAAAACTACATCAGTCATATTCAACCCCAGTGTACTGAGTTCATGTCGGAATTAGAAATTTAACAATTTGACATTTATTTTTCAACGACCATCAAAGTTAAACTTCTAATTCTAACACAAACTCAGTCTGTACACCAGGGTTGAATAAGACTGGCGTAGTTTTCGTTGGTTAAAATAGATCTATCCACCCCATATGAAGTAATTTTGGATGCTCTGTTATAATAAATACATTGATCTCTTTTGCTGGATCAGCTTTAATATTTTATATTACTTGGATTATATACTAACGGATTTATTACCTGTACTATATATATATATATATATATATATATATATATATATATATATATATATACACTATTTACATTATTCGGACTATTGTCCTCATCTTTGTCGCCATATTTATCACAACGTTTCGGCCGTTGTACACTCCGGCCTTCTTCAGGTGGTTGGAATGTTGAACTGAACCCTTTTATTTCACTCACTGGGGTAGACTGTCCTAGTTCCACGTGCCATGTTTAATGGAAGTCAGTTGTCAGTTATCTCATGTTAATTCCACTCTCCAAGTTCTCCACTGCCTTAACCAGGTTTTGAACTCACACTCGTTGGGTCCTGTCACTGAATCTAACTAATGTGTTTATCCACTGTGCCATGTGTCCTCAAGAACACATGGCACAGTGGATAAAGGCACAAGGAACTAGAACAGTCTACCCCAGTGAGCGAAATAAAGGGTTCAGTTCACCTGAAGAGGGTCGGAGCGTACGACGGCTGAAATGTTGTAATAAATATGGCGACAAAAGTGAGGACAATAGTCCGAATAATGTAAATAGTGTACATAATACCTCATCTCAGAAATAAAGACATATATATATATATATATATATATATATATATATATTACCAAATATGATATACCTGTCTTGATATGACAGAATCATTTTGCAAGAAAAATGTTTTTTAAAACCATGTCTCTAGGCAATAAGAGGTCATGGTTTTTTTTGCCTATATTGTTTGGGGATTGTACATTGTCCTGATTGTTTTGGGGTAAGATAATGGAGTGGTAGCTTGTTCCCTTTGCCATTGTTTTGAATTTAGAATTATCCTTCTCCAAGACTATAATACAGTCCCTGGGTGACATAGGATGACAGAGAATGTTACTGCTTATGGAGCATCCCCTAGTGACGTTTTTTTTAGGAAAATAAGTGGGGTAAGTCCACAATATATTAGTAAATGTGGTATCTGTGAGAGAACACTGAAATTTCTTGAATGAAACAATTTATTTTAAAATCAGATCAATTGACCAAACATGTAATTTATTTTTTTAGGGGACGGGTTTCTTGGTCAGGCTGCAACATTGTCAGCACCCCCTAATCTGTTATTATTATTGTTGATTTTTACCTCTGATAAAATTCTCATGTGACTACAGCTAAAGCAATGTGCAGTGGGGGGGCAAAATTAAATTAATTAAATTAAGGTCAAACTTTTAAGTCTATTTTTTTTTCTATACAATATTTTCTTGAACTATAAGATTATTGAATTAAAGAAAACAGGAGATCCTTTTTTTTCATAGCTCTTGGTTAAACGAGAATTATATTTGAGACAGCAATGAGGAGTGAAGTTTCTTTTCCTCTGTTTTTTTCCCATCACATACCAGTGATGTTTATTCAAGTATACACACTCAGCATTAAATAAATATGTGGATTGTATAGCTCCAGGGTGGAATACAAAAATATTTCATGTTTCTCTTCTTCAATTTAGAAAAACAGAAAGTGTGTGTATAACTATGTACATAAACACATATGCATATATATATATATATATATATATATATATACATATATATATATATATACATATATATATATACATATATATATATGTATATATATATATATATATATATATATATATATATATACATATATATATATACATATATATATATATGTATATATATATATATGTATGTATGTATGTATATATATATATATGTATATATATATATATATATATATATATATATATACATATATATATGTATATATATATATATGTATATATATATATATATATATATATATACATATATATATATACATATATATATGTATATATATATATATATATGTATGTATATATATATATATATATATATATATATATATATATCAGTATATATATGTATGTGTGTACGTATATATATATATATATATATCTATATACATATATATATATATATGTGTGTGCATGTGTGTACGTATATATATATATATATATATATACACATACAGCTATGCATATTTGTGCATGGTATGTACACACACATACATATATATATTTACATATATATATGCATACATGCATATGTGTGCATATATATATATATATATATATATATATATATATTTATATATATATATATATATATATATATGGGGTGTATTAATATTAAATATACGTTTTTTTTCTTCAGTGGTACATGCAAAATACAATCGTCAGGTGTTGATGGTAAACTGATCATTACATAATTTAAATAATGATAATATTTATACCATACTGTAATGTTATTTACCAAGGGTGTAGATAGAATAAATAAATAGAATAAAATAATACAATAATAATAATAATAGTAATAATATATATATATATATATATACATATATATATATATATATATACTTATTAGAATCTGTTACATTGGAACATGCAAGTTACTGCGGCAAAAATGCATATTAGTTTTGACATCCGAAAACATCTCGTCAGGCGGCTAGCAGTGGTGGTAATAAATGATTTTATTTATAAACTTCAGTTCTTTTGACATTTTTGAAACTTTACATAGAAGGCAAAGAAACAAATAATATAAGAAAAAATTATTCATTCCATTAAAGACAAAGAGAGAAAAAAGCAAATTAATTAAATAAGGATTTCTATTACCTGGATTCTTAGGATTTTAATGAAAAACTATAAAAAAAAGTCAAAATTGATCATTCTAATTGTGTTAATACTATCAACTCTTTGACTAAACAAATCACTGACAAGTTAAAAATCAGTGATAGGGTAGCCAAACTCCTTACTAAAGAGGCTTATGTGTTATTAAAAGATCACAAACCTGAATTTCAACATAAATTACCCACTAGAATTTTTAATCTAGCTAGATCAGAGATTGGTAGAATAAGTAAAGTGATCTTAGAATGTGCCATTCTACAAATAAATTAAAATGGAATTTGCTGAAGTTTATTCAAACATTTAAAATGATGAAATTAATATTATTTTGTACCATAGAAGATCAGTCCTAATCCACAATAACGAATAGTGGATTAAAATTTTCATTGATAATTTCAACATAACAATGGCATCATTGGATTCTGCAGAGTCTTCTGATTTATTTGGATTGTTCTTATTGTACAACCTTACAGCGTAGGAAGATATTGATTTAAATAGTATAGGGCTTTATAGGGACTATGGTCTCATGGTTGTAAATAACTCTACTGAAAGTAAAGTTGATAAACTTAAGAAATTAAATCCCGAGATGGTTAAAATATATATTGGGAGCACAATGAATACCTTTAAAAACGTTTGTATAATCATCTTTCATCATTTACTAATGCTGACAAACAAAATATGACTTCACTTTCTAAACATTTTAGGAAATTAAAAGATGAAAACAAAACACTTAAAGTTAAATGAAAAATTCTTATACCAGCCAGAATCTGTAGATCCATGACTGAACCATGTTTCCTTTGTCTACAGGAGAAAATTTTGGTAATTAAACTCTTGAATAGTGATCAATTATTAAATCAGAGATATGAGACTATGGAGAATTGTAGGCATATTAAGGAATAAACCTTACAATCTTGTTAAACTTTATAACTCAATAATCAGTACTCTTATGTTATATTACCTTTATATAACATTTCAATGTTATCCTTAGTGGTTTATTATAGATTAAGGTATTAAATTGGTTAGTATTTGTAAATTACTGGTAGTAAGGTTAGTCATGAACGGGTTTATAATTATTTTACTTGTTTGATAATAGTTTTTAATTTAATATGAATATATAAAGTTTGATAAATGTTTAAAATTTATTATATAAAAATCATATAAATGTTTAAAATCTATTTTAGTTTTTAATTTAAAATAAATATATAAAAGATATATAAATGTTTAAAATTTAATTTGTATTCTAATTTTTAATGTAAGGTTGGTATAGTTAAGTAGTTGTTTTGTTTGTATATGGTTTTTCTTCTTAAAGTGTCTTTTATTTATGTACTATGTTTAATTTTGTTTGAATTGCTACTTTGTATCTGTAGTATGTTTCCTATCTTGTCACATTATATTTCCATTCAATTTTGAATTTTCTACCGTAATGTGTCTTCATTGGCTAAATCTGGTATCAACAACTTCTCATTTCTTATTTTCTTCTCTTTCCTTTTCATTTGTATCTGTAAAATTTGAATATACTCCTCTGCTTTCTTTCTTTTCTTTTCTTTCCTTTCTCTTCATATTAGTGTTGATTTCTTATGACTTTCTTTTTTTTTCACTTTCTTTTTCTTTTTATTGATTTCTTATTTTCTTTCCTTTTTTTACTTTAATTTACTTTTTCTTTATTTTCCTTTTATGGAATGAATAATTTTTTTTTTATATATTTGTTTCTTTGTTATCTATCGAAATTTTTTTTTTATTCAGAAACATTTTTGGATGTTGAAACAAATATGCATTTTTGTTACGGTAACTTGCATGTTCCAATGTAACAGTTTATAATAAATATTTATTGCTCTACTCTTGTATTGAGCCCTTTTTTAAATTAATGTTATGAACGTTTGAATTTATATTCTTTTCATTTTTTATATTTGTATATATATATATATATATATATATATATATACCCTATGTCTACATGTTTCATATTAGTTGGTTTAAAACAGTGCTCTATAGAGTAACCTAGAGCTTTATAAATATAGGTGACTATGCTCGTATCGAAAAACCTTTGAATTCTTCATTGAACAATAGCCAAAACAATCTTGAAGGAAAAAAATGTTTTAAAAAAGAAAGAGCCAGGAACATGAAAGTCTGTCGAAAATAATCGCACAGATACAGGTTCAAGGCCCAAAGAAAAAACCCCGATACGAGTAAACACTAACTAACTAAAGAGCTTGATACAAATGTGGAGCAGACCTAGTCAAAACCTAATGAGCCAGACAAACCTATCAAGGTTTCACTGACGATCTGCCTAAGTGAAACCTTGGTAGGTTTGTCTGGCTCATTAGGTTTTGACTATATATATATATATATATATATATATATATATATATATAATGTTGTTACGAGTTCGCAGTATATAGAGGTTAAAAAATAAAGTAAAAAGGTGGGTCCACTCAGATAGCAACATTGTAACAGGATTTGTAAATAAATTTTATATAACAAAATAAAAAATATGAGAAAAGTATGAAGTGGCAGATGTACAATTAAAAAAAGAACACTTGTGTTTCAGGAATTTGCATTTTGAATGTTCATAATGACAGACAAAGTTGGTGTAGAATGTTCACGGAAATTGATTGTTCTTCTTTCTGTAATGTGAAATATAAGATTCTGGAATAATGTTTCTTTCCCCTTCGTTAATTGGCTTGCATTTGAGATGAAAGTACGATGATTTCTTTTTATTACCTTGAGTATGATTTTCCTTATCTTTTACCCATTAAATAGTCAAATAGACCCAAGATCTCTGGGATTAAATTTCCTTATTTCTTACACAACAATATATATACATATTTAGTGTATTGGGGCAGCAGATCATTATTTAAACATATATTGTTAAATATGACAGACAATTAATGTCTATTATGTCTGATCATGAGCCGTTCTAATATTGCTTTAATTTCGAGTGAAAATAAAGACAAATATTGTCCAACATTTGGATATTTTTTATTAAGTTGGTCCTTGATCTAAGGTTTCAGCCCACTTGAGCAACCTTCAGAGAGGTTATACGGACATTTTAACAAAGATGAAAAGAGTTTAAGAAATGCTGTTTTGACAATCATTCAGTTTTACAAACAGAAATTAAATTACTGTCATATATTCATAAAAAGTTCAAAATCAGGGTTTATATCTCTAATTTTGTGACAAAATTTCACAAACAACTATAAAAAGATAATCGTACATCTTGCTAAATTTATAGAATTTTCACTTTGTACTTTTTTTCCTTTTCTTTCTGCTTCTTTCTTTTCCTTTTCTTTCTGCTTCTTTCTTTTCACTCATGTTCGTGAGTGGTGGCTTTTTGTTTTTCTTTTTATTCAAATCCCAGTTGACATCTTCCTTGTGAATGCCAAAACTCTCCTCCTCCTTCTTTCAGCTCCAAAAACCATGGACATGTTCCTTTTGAGAGCTGAATCCCTTCTAACTTTATGACATGCAAGGATTTTTAAATAGGCACAAATCAGCTTTAAAGTGAATAAGAAATGTAATGCAATGGGTTCTTAACTTAATTTCCATGTTGGTTAAAAAATTATAAAATGCATCTCTTTAAACCAAACCTATTTGCCAACTTTATTTTGGTAAGTTTTGAAAGAATCAGACTGGAACCACTTTTTTTTTACAAATTTTTGATAACTGAATTTTATACAATTCTTTTTTTATAAACTGTCAGGTTTCATTTTGTTGGTTCTTTTACATCAATTTGAGGCACACATATACAAAGTTTTACACATCAAATTTTATTCAAGCCATTTACACTAACCATCTGGCTTCATTTTAGCAGTTTTAGATTTAAAGAATACATGTTAGTAACTTTCTTCTTTTAATAACAGTTTTTTTTTAAACACTTCCCTCAAAGATAGTGTAATAAACAAACCTACTTGTATTATTTTTTTATATGTGTTTTAATTATTTTTTAATATAGTTAACACTGCATATTTTTTATCATATAAATTTTTATACATTTACTTGGTTTGCAAATAGATAAATGTTGGTCATTTATAAGTTTATATGCATTTACTTGGTTTGGAATAAGTAAATATTACTGGTTTATTTTTGAGTCATTACATATTAATTTGGCTTGTGAATAGGTAAACATTGGTAGTTTATATTTGATTCAATAAGCATTTACTTGGTTCAGAGATAGTGTTGTAATCTAGTTTATGTTGTTCTTGTCCTAAGTATTATCGTTCATTACCAACCTTCATGTAATTATTCTATTCAGTAACCTTCTCTAGAATATGACAAAGGGCTGGAAATTGTGGAGAGCCATGATCACCTACATCCTGAGGGGACATGGTGCATGAAAAAGATGATTTTGTCACTGACCAAAAGAATCACTTTTGAAGCACCTCATTGTCATTTTTGATGGCCTTGGTTGTCGTGTAGACCCCTGCATTAGGTTAAGCTTTCCCGCTGCATTGTTCGTCACTAATGCAAGCCTGTCTGGATCTGCATTGGTGGTTAAATCAGTGTTAACTTTAAAAGCAGTCAGTGGCTGAAAAACAGATGCTGTGAAAACCATGTAGGCCTTTTTCCAATTGATCAGAAAAGTTGTTTTATGAGCTAGGTTTGTTTGGGCAGCATTCTAGAAGTGAATGTGCAGGGCCTGATTAAATTATAGTCTGTTTTTGTCATATAAACTGTGGATTTCTGTTTGAGTTAAAGTATTTGAGCTTCGACAGCATATGACACATGGATAGGTATTGGTTATTTGTATGTCTGTAAGCATTTACTTACTAGGTGATCTTTTGTGGTGGAGATCTTACCTACTGTAGAGGATGCTGTCCTGCATATTCTTGGCCCCGCTGACAGGTTAGACAATTTGAGTGTGAAAATCTTCTAAAAATCAATAGACTACTTGAAAAATAATGAACAGATTTTTTTTTTTTTTTACTTAAATAAAATAATGGAAATAATACAATTTCTTTTATTTAGATGTGGAACAATTTCAATTCAGCAGAAAAAAAAAAGATTTTTTTTCGTTTTCCAAAACCTCCATCTTTTCCAAGAAATGTCCAGTTTAGAATATTGGATTTTTTTTCCTTTCCTTAGCCAGAAGACCGGATTTTTCCTTATTTCCAGGCCCATTTATTCACGTTGTCTTCTAAAGGATATTTTGGCTCTATGTTGGTTGCTTCTGATAGCGTATCGCATATTACAAAGTCTTTTCAGAATGCAATGCTGAACTCTCCCTTAATAAAATCAATATCTTGCTGATATCTTTACTTATATATGAAGAACGTCATATATAAGTAATGTGTGGAATATTTTACATAAAAGAGAGATATTTATTCTTTCATGAATGTCCCTGCTCAGAATATTTTTTTAATCATTTCTCCTAAGCAAGGTAATAAAGCCACTAAAACACAAAGAGTCAGTGACTGCAAAAGAATATGAAAAAAGGAAATATTATTAAGAAGCAATAATAATAAAAGAAACAGAATCAAGAAGACAGCAGATAACGATTGACATTGCATTTAAATTTTTGAAGATCAAAGTTGACTGAAGAAAGAAGCCAGAAGAGAGATCCACAAGCAAGAAGTGTGATAGAAGAAATTGTTAGCATAGAACTTACGGTTACTTCTAGCCATTTCAACTGTAAAATGATGAGACCTTGCCGCCAATCTAGTAGAAGATCAAAGTTGACTGGGAAGGATGAAGTCAGAAGAGAGTTTCACAAGCGAGAAAGAAACTGTTAGCATAGAACTTACGGTTACATCTCACCATTTCAATTGTAAAATGATGAGACCTTGTTGTAAAACTAGTACTGTGATTAAATTAATAAAGTCTAGGTACCATCGAGAAACCATTAGTGTAGAACTTATGGCTATATCTGACCATTTCAAGTGCAAAATAATGAAAACTTACCACCAATCTAGTACTGCACTCAAATTCATAAAGTCTAGGTACCGTAGAGAAAGGTTGCATCAGAACAAGTATTTATAGAAAAAGCACAGGGAAGATACATTACGACCATGGGAAAGCTGAGATGACAGGTCAGGGCCAATAACATTGCTGATTCTTCTTTGGATTTCACCAAGAATTTCTGAATATATAACTGGAGCAGCAGACCAGATGTGGCAGCAATATTCAAAGCTTGGATGAATGGTGCTTACAATCTAAAAATGTTTACTGGCTTTAAATAACCTACAATGAGTGGATCAGCCATAGAAAACGAATCAGTAAATAAATCAAACTTTTTTGTTTCTTTCTTTCACTAAAACCAATCATTTTTTACTTCTGTCTCTTCTCGTAATCAAAACAGAATGGTTCATTATTTATCTGAGGCAATGGTAGTGGAGTAATGCATCCACTAACTTCCTGGCTGACAGAAAAAAAGCAGAATTATAATATGATTGATTATTGTTCAAAAGGACAGTAACATATTATGTAAGACGATATGAATGTAGTTAATATATCTAAATTTTTTATATTAGGTTGCGTCATAAGTAATTTCCGTTTGGAAGAAACAGGACTACAGAGTCTAGCTGAAATCTTTTCGGGTGTACTGTCAAACTGTCTGCCTTTGGGCAGAGAGGAACCCAGATGAGGGTATGCCAAAGAGCAGAGTCTTGTATTGGGTGGTAGACAGCTACCCGACCCCGTTTTTTACGGGCCATTTTTGCCCGAGCCTACGGGCTCGGATACCCCACATTAAATTCGGCCTTGTGCCACATCTGACCATGTGGGGCAGTTGGCAAATATACTAGCTGAAATCTTTTCAGCTATACTGTCAAACTCTCTGCTTTTGGGCAGAGAGAAACATGGATGAGGCTCTGCCGAAGGGCAGAATCTCATTCGGGGAGGTAGACTGACCCGATCCCATTTATGCTGGTTATACAGGGATTTTTTGGCTGAGCCTACGGGCTCGGAAGACCCACATTAAACTCGGCCTTGTGCCTCATCTACCCTCGTGGGGGAGCTAGTAAATATTGTCTAGCTGAAATCTTTTTTGGCTGTACAGTCGAACTCTCTGCCTTAGCGATATAAACAAATTTTTACTACATCAATAAAAACACCAATAAAAAAAATAAAAATAAATAAATATATAAGATAAGAAATAAAAACAAAAAAATAAAAATAAAAAATAAAAATAAATAAAAACAAGCAAAATAATTTAACCCAAATAAATAAATAAACGACTTCTGGTAAAATAACCACCAAAATAGACTACCCACAATGCACCACTGACCCGTATATATAAATAGCCAAAAAAATAACAGCACTCGTGGCCTGACGATTGCATCTAGCATGAAACAGACTGTCACCTCTAAGTGTTGATTTCTATGTTCACTTTTATATTTATATATATATATATATATATATATATATATATATATATATAGCTTGTGGTAAATCAATTGTAGTCTAAATTACACAAAAATGAAAATAACACTGACATCTTATTTTAAGTGATATATTTACCAAAATTACACAATAAATTTTCTTTGGACCAATGAAAACCTTGCCTTCACAAAGTTTCACCAGTGAGCTGAGAAAAAGATGGAAATAAATTTGCAAACCTATGTGAAAATGTTTGGACCAATGAAAACCTTGCCTTCCTAGAAATTATCTATGTTGGGCCAAGAAGAAAGAAGAGAAGGTAGCAAGCCTAAATTAAAATTAAATTAATAAGAGTGTCTGAAGTCATGTGAAAGGTTTCGTTTCTGTTCACATGTACAGCATGAAGTTTTTGTCAGTGTCAATTTACATGCCAATTATATTTTATCAGCTTTTTAACCAAGCATGTAGCACTCCAAAGAGTTTTCTTTCAATAATCCAAGAAATCTAAGTATTTCAACCTATCTCTCTTCCTCTACTTTTGAACATATACAATGGTTTATTTATCCCTTCTGTGAACAACAAACTCTCTTAGGTTTGTTTTAAACATTTTTTGAATATTATTTTATGTCAATTCATTTAATCAGTTGTATGAAAATTTCTTCTTCAAGACAATTCGTTAAAACTATGGACTTTAAAACATGCTGAATTATTTTTTTGAAACGAGCTAGCAACAAAACTTCATGGATGTAACTTCAAAAATAAATTCCTTATCTTGTTTTGTTAAATTTACCCGTGTGTTTACAAGTGATTATCATCTGCCATAAATCTATTTGGCATGGCGCAGGTAAATCAACTGTTCATTTTAACCTTTAAGCCCCACACCACTATAATTTCATTTGCCAAAATGGTGATACAAGAAAAAGTAATGGCTAATTATCTGCTGTTTCTAATGTGAAATAGTTAAACAAATTCTTCATAAAAAAACTCTCAAACTAAATGCTGGGTATGTTTCTGAAAACCTAACAGACTGCGGAAAATATGTTACAGAAAAAATAATTTATAAATATTATTAAGTGTAAAACACGTGAAGCATTAAAATAGATGTCTGCATCTTTTTATCTTCAGTTCACTAAACACCATTTTTAAAGATGGCTAGTTTTTCTTAATTGACATGGAGAAACTTTTCAAATCTTTTAATATGAAATTATAATAACCGATATAAATGGGAAGAGCAAAAAATAATTCTAAAGACTTATACTTCATTCCAAAAGACAATATCTATATATAAAATTCTGTGAATTCTGTTACTCTATCAATCTGTCTGTCACACCCTCTAAAATTGCCATATATTGATCAATCAAAAGCAAATTTTTGGGAGAATTCAGGGACTACAAAGTACATTTGGTTTTACTTGGGTGCATGGCTTAGTGCAATAAATTATCATTATTTTTATGGAAAAGTTAAAAGTTTTATTATTTAACAGACAAAATACTCCCACTATTTTTTAAAAATTTAATTAAAATAAATGAATCAATAATTAAAATAACAAGCGCCAATACTGGCATTTGCTTTACTTATTTATTTCCCTTTCCAGATTTTTTCCCTTTTGGGTTCCCTGGGTGAGAACTCACTGATGGGACTTTTTGGGGCACCGTTTTTTCCTCTCCTTCTGATTCATTCTCTCTCCTGCTACCAGGGAGTTTACCTGTATTCTAATAAAGAAGTTTTCAACACAATCTACTTAACATATATATATATATATATATATATATATATATATATATATGCATGTCTGTGTATGTTTGTGTGTGTGTATGCGTGTGTGCATGTGTATTTCGGCAGCAACCTTTTTTTTAAACATCTTTTGTTAAATACAACATTCAGTTAGTTTTTCCAGCATTTTTACAGTTTTCCATTTATTGGTCATAAGGATGTGCAAAAATTGTCCGTATTGTCCCAAATGCTTTCAGCCACTTCTTTGGCCATTTTCAAGGCGGGGTTTGTTTTTGTGTTGTTTTGAGTGTTTATTCTGAGCCTTCTCATGTGTAGCATGATTGGAATTAGAGCGAATGTCTTTCTATTTTTTAAAAAAACTTTCAACACTCCCTTCTCACTGTTAAATAAAGT
This sequence comes from Acanthosepion esculentum, assembly GCA_964036315.1. NCBI lineage: Eukaryota > Metazoa > Mollusca > Cephalopoda > Sepiida > Sepiidae > Acanthosepion > Acanthosepion esculentum. Next base: position 8,958,482 of record OZ038493.1, read on the forward strand.
GAGCTTGATAGTAGGAGAGAGATATGAATATACAGGGCCTCTCTTATAGCAAGATGTTTCTGGTAATGTGATTTATATAGAATTTTAGTATATAGTATATATTTTTTAAGAATTAATAGTGTGAGTACCAGCTTGGATGTGTGGATGGGTAATAGATAATGGACCTGAATTCTTAATCAGATGAGTTCCAATTACCGTTGGGTTCATTATATTCACTTATGTGAGAATACTCTTGGAATACTCTTCTCCCTCCCAGCTATGGGTTAATTAGTAAGACTTGTATCCCTTGAACCATTATTATCTCCAAAAAGAATTCTTACAATTTAAAAATATGTTCTGGCTTTAAATAACCTGTAAAAGATTGGTAAGTCATAGAAAATAAATCAATAAATTAGTCAATCAATTGACACCGAGGGAATAGAAAGATCAAGGTAATCAAACCGAGTAGTATGTTAACTGGAAGATATGTCAATATATATATATATATATGTCAATATATATATATATATATATATATATATTACATTGCCCCATATGCTAAATATTCATATGAATGTCACTCTGAAACACTTATAGAAAGCCATGATGATACTTTGGTGAGGGTTTACCATTCATAATGACGGAAATATAAAAGACATTGTATGAAAAATAGAGCAGATTATTTACATTATTCAGACTATTGTCCTCATCTTTGTCGCCACGTTTCAGCCGCTCTTCAACCTTCTTCAGTTGGTTGGAATGTCAAACAGAACCCTTTAATTTGCTCACTGGGGTAGACTGTTCTTGTTCCAGTTATCTGTATATCAGTTATCTCCTGTTAATTTTTCTCTCTGAATGTTCTCCACTGCCTTAATCGGGTATTGAACTCACACTCTTTGGGTCCTGTCACTGGATCTAACCAACGCCTTTATCCACTGTGCTATGTGTCCTTGAGGACATCTGTGTATGAATTTCTGGGTATTATAAACCTAATGTCTTCAGCAACCATTTTTACCAGTGCTCATATTGCAATTTTTTGCTGTCATCATTACGTGCTTTTACCAGAGCTCATATTGCAACTTTGTTGTTGTTATCACTTTTCTCTGGCACTCCTTATTACTGGTCCCCATATTGTATTAATTTCTATGCTTGAAGAAGGCCAGAGCATACAACGGCCAAAACGTTGTGATAAACATGACAACAAAGATGAGGACAATAATCTGAATAATGTAAATAATGTACATAATACCTCATCTCAGAAATATAGACAGAAATAGAGCAGATATTGCGATTACAGATTACAAGCCAAAAAATGTCTTCTCTAGATGTGACAGATCTCCTCAGCTAAAAATGTATCTATTAATGTATATGAGAATTGAAATTAAAAAATAATATGGCACCTTTAGTAACTAGAACTCTTCATACAATCAAAAAAACGGTAAAGGCAAATACATTAGCACAATCCATAGGAGCCCAGTTACAAGAAATTCCAAAGATTGAACTTTGTAGAACTGCTTATTAAAACAGAAGAACATTACCAATGTAAAGGGACTTATGGCTATATCACATTGAAATAGAAGTTCCCATATGATCACTGAAGTTAAGCAACATTGGGCCTGATCAGTACCTGGATGAATGACTGCTTAGGAATATCAGGTTGTTGTGGTGGAATCCACCTAATCTGCATAGGTGACTACCAACTATATAAATAATGGTTGATACCGGAAGACGAGAGAGAAGAGAAGGAGAATCACGAGATCCAGCTAGAGACTCTGATCGACTGCGACTAGTCAACACATTCTCCAGGAACGTCTTCCCAGAAATATACAGAAATACTATATGTACTTATTGTGTACACTTTCTTGTTATAATACATTCTTGTTCTAAGTACATTTTGTGTTGCATTATTATTCCATGCAATAGGCGAGATTCAACATTGAGTCAAGACTCAACAATGGCGACGAAGTAGAACGAACCATCCGTCAAGTTTCAACAATGGCGACGAAGTAGAACGAATCATACGTCAAGTTTCAACAATGGCCACAAAGTAGAACGAACCACACGCCAAGTTTCAACAAAGGCAAAGAAGTCGAACGAACCATAAGCAAAGAAGAAAGAATTAATAGTGAGAGTTTTCAACAATTGGGACAAGTCATTGAAGAACCCAGGCTGAAAAAAAAACTATTAATTAAAAGTCCAACGTTAACGTAACGACGAAGGATTCTAAACTTCTGGATATGTAAAACTCGTTAAAAGACGACTAAGCATAAAGGAACGTTCACTCAGAAAAAGTGGAAAAGGTGTCGTAATCGAATAACGGTAATTTTAAATTAAAAAATTATCTACGACGAGACACCCGCTAAAAAGAAATATTGGCCGACTACAAACACATGCATGGATTAAAAGGAGCACAAATACACCGTGTCGACTTTGAAAGGTAACAAACTTTAAAAAATTATTTTTTTAAAATTATTTGTTCAACAATATAGTGACGAATTACCTCTGATAAGAAAATCAGACGTTGTCATTGAAATACGCGAACAGAAGTCGGGAAAAAAAAAGAAGTCCGACGCTCTCTGTTCACGAAAAAAAATACCAAAGTTGATTAGCACGGGCGTGAATGTAAAAGCAAGACATAAAATTAAAAAGTCGTACGTTGTTTCGATTTTTTTGGTCAGCTTATATGATATTAGTGGATACACAAATTAAAAGTATATTTCTGTTTGCATGAACACTATCAGCTGAAAAATGGAGGAACTATCCAAAGTCATATCTGAATTATTAAAATCCCAGCAGTTGAGTCAACAACGTCAGCAAGAACAACAGATAGCACAGCAAGAACAACAGATAGCACAGCAGGAACAGTTTGCCTTATTAATAAGGGAACAACAGATAGCACAGCATAAATATCAAGAGAAACTAGATGAAAGACAACAGAAACAAGATGAAAGACTTTTGGAAATTCAAAAGTTAACACTGGAGAAATTAAACAACTTTCAGGCAAATGAGGGAAATTCTTCATATTCTAATAACACCATATTTAATTCGCTGGAAACTTTCAACTATGTGCCAGACGAAGAAAAAACGTTTGAAGCGTACTTTAAACGATATGAAGATATTTTCTACACAGACTGTGAAAACTGGTCGAATTCAAGAAAAGTCAGTCTATTACTAAGAAAGCTAGGTACAGCAGAACATAGCAAATTTGTAGATTTTATTCTACCGAGAAAAACAACTGAATTGGAATTCTCGGAAACAGTGAAATTGCTAAAAGAGCTGTTTGGAGCAAATATGTCGCTTTGGCATAAGCGATGGTTATGCATGAATGTCTCTAAATCCGACGATCAGGATTACTTAACATATGCATCTATAGTAAATAGACATTGTGACAATTTCAGATTGGCAGAGATTACGGTTGAAGAATTCAAGTGTTTAATTTTTGCTCAAGGACTGGTATCCAGTAAGAGTGCCGAAATAAGACGTAGAGTTTTGTCTAAACTCGAATCTGAACAAGGCCTTACCCTGCAAAAGTTAGCAGAGGAGTGTCAACGGGCCGTAAAGTTAAAGAAAGAGTCGCAAAAAATCGAAGAAGCTGGTATTGCTTATATTAAAAAAATAAAAAAGCAGTCAAAGTACCCAGTAGAGAAAAATTGGAGAAAAAATTCAGCGTATTATAATAATAGACAAGAAAAGAAAAAGAACGAAAATAAAAAAGTCCCACCATATAATTGCAGACGTTGTAACGAAAGACATTGGGAGGTAAATTGCCCATATAGAAATAAATGTTTCGTGTGCCAAAAGAAGGGTCACAAAGGATCTTGTTGTAAAACGAAAAAATTCAAGAGCCGAATTAGACAAACAAATTCGAATATCAAATCAGATAAAGATTTGAGGAAATATGTGACGACTGAAATATTCAAGAAGAATATCAAATTTCAACTCGATTCAGGGTCAGATTTAACAATAATGAACGATAAAACATGGAAAATTTTAAAAAGGCCTACAATAATGAAGTCAACGAAACTCGCTCGAACGGTAACTGGAAAGCAAATTAACTTCGAAGGCGAGGTTGTACTTCCAATGAAATTGAATGGGATCGTTAAAAAAAATAAAAGTTTTCATTCTGAGAAATGGAGAAAACTTGTTGGGTACAGATTTTATTGAAACATTCGAATTGTGGGATAAACCGTTAAACTCTTTCTGCAGAAAAGTAGAAAGTAATACGCAATCAAGACAGGACATTAAAGAGGAATTAAAGAAAAAGTTTCCGGAAACCTTTACACCTGGTCTTGGAAGATGTAACAAATTTGAAGCTAAATTTGAATTAAAAGAAAATACTATGCCTATATTTAAAAAACTTAACGTGCCTTTCGCAAATGGAGAGAAAATAGTAGTACCAAAAAAGTTGCAGAAAAAAATCCTACGGGACTTTCATATGGGTCACCCGGGGATTAATAGAACAAAAAGCTTAATGCGAAGCTTTGTATATTGGAAAGGAATGGATGTGGATATCGAAAACATGGCTCATCGATGTAAAGGGTGTGTGTTAGCAGCTAAGGCACCACCTATAGTACACAAACCATGGCCCAAGACGGATCATCCGTGGGAAAGATTACACATTGATTTCGCTGGTCCAGTAGAAGATTATTACTACTTAATAGTGGTAGATAGCTTTACAAAATGGCCGGAAGTACTACGCTGCAAAAAGCCTACGTCCAATACCACAACAACTTTTTTGCATGAACTATTTGCACGGTTCGGTGTGCCAGAGTGTATTGTGAGTGACAATGGTACACAATTCACTTCTGACGAATTAAGGAATTTTGTGAGTTATATCAAATTAACCACATAACGACGCCGCCGTATCATCCGAGATCCAATGGACTCGCAGAAAGATTTGTAGATACGTTAAAGCGCGCTCTGAAGAAAGCCTCAGGAGTTCCAACGGAAAAGGCGCTTCAGCAATTCCTACAAGTATACAGAATCACGCCTAACCAGAGAACACCATCAAACATGGCACCAGCTGAACTAATGTTCGCTAGGAAAGTTAAGTCAGTGTTTGACAAGCTTTTGCCAGGAAGAAATAGAATAAAGAACACTAAGTATACAGTTAGAAAAAGATACACCCCCGGAGAGAAGGTCTTTTTCAAGTGCTATAGAAACAACATTGAGTTCTGGGAGCGAGGCATAGTGGATAAGAGAATCGGTGACCTGATTTACATAATAAAAGGGCCGAAGAATACTCATAAGAGGCACCAGAACCAACTCAAAAAATGCTACGTGCTAGAGCATGAAGAGAGTATACCGGATGAGGAGGAAGATCTCATTGATGTAATGTATGATACTTTTCAAGTAGAACCTCCGCAGAGTGCTCATGAACCGAGAAGATCCGGTAGGAAACGAAAGTTCACGGAACCATTGGACGTGAATCCAAAACGAAAAAGATATTGAAAAAAAAAACATATATATATATGAACTATGCAAAGGGGATCTACAAAGAAATAACCATCATCATCCCATATAGAAGCCAGTTTGAAATCCAAAAGGATTCCAAGGCTTGGGAGGGGGGTGTTGTGGTGGAATCCACCTAATCTGCATAGGTGACTACCAACTATATAAATAATGGTTGATACCGGAAGACGAGAGAGAAGAGAAGGAGAATCACGAGATCCAGCTAGAGACTCTGATCGACTGCGACTAGTCAACACATTCTCCAGGAACGTCTTCCCAGAAATATACAGAAATACTATATGTACTTATTGTGTACACTTTCTTGTTATAATACATTCTTGTTCTAAGTACATTTTGTGTTGCATTATTATTCCATGCAATAGGCGAGATTCAACATTGAGTCAAGACTCAACACAGGTGCTGTAAGCTTGGATGCATGAATGGTGTAATGGATAATGGCAGAAATTTGGAAATTAGAGAGTTGAGTTCCAATTCTAGTTGGGTTCGTTAAATTCACTTATGCACAAATATCATTGGGAAAGGTATGAATCCACCTCTTCTCCCCCAGCTATTGGTTAATTACTAAAACTTGAATCATTAAAATATTATTTCCTTAAAAAATAAATTTGTGTACAAAATATTTAGATTTCAGCATTAAATAACCCATAAAGGTGTTGATATGCCAGCAAACAAAAATAACCAACCAACAACCAATGTAAAGAACATATAAACACTGTACATGTTAAGTGTCACTTGACATCAGAATTTTTGCAAACAAAATGTATATATTGACTACCTTGCCTTATCCGAGTCGTTGGATAATGACCCAGTAAGGGATTGTAGTGAAGAGAAGGCAAGAAGTAAAATAAAAGTTGACTTCAGATAATAAAAAATTAGATAAAATGAGATAGGCATAGCTATAAAGGGGAGATGTTAAGATAGAAACAGAGTCGGTTTTAACAACATCTCAAAACAACACCACAAGAGTTGATCATATTAAGGCCAAGATGGAAAAAACACAGGAAATTGTAATCAATGTGAATTCAGATGATGCAATCACTCACATGATGAGCAAATGTTGCAAACTAGAGCAGAATTAATCTTATCTTAGAGTCGGTTGCAAACAAGGAGGAGGCTTATACTTAATATCAGGAAGAGGCAGCTGAAGTTTCTGGGACACATAATGAGGAAGAAGGGCCTGGAGAATCCGACACTCACAGGTCGAATAGAGGGAAGGGGAAACAGTGTGGGACATAGTGATTTTCCAAGCGTAGCTCAGATGTGGCACAAGGCCGAAAGTATGGGGCACCCAGTGAGGATCGAACTCACTACTCAGTCGTAATTGTTCTAGCAAAACAAGCTTGCCAACTATTACACCACCTCGAGGTGCCCACCAGCGTGTGACATAACTGGCAGACTTAAGCAAGTGGATGACAGAACATGGTCTTGGGAAGGAAGCAGAGGGAAGGAACTTGTTGAGAGCTGTAACAGATAGAGGGGGGTGGAGAGATGTTATCACCTATGTCCTGAAAAGACATGGCACATAAAAAGAAAGGAAAGGCATGAATGGGGGGAAAGGTAAACCACTGAGAACTGTTCAAACGAATGAATTTTGACCTTCGGATCAATGATATATCCACAGATCCAAATCTGTTCTACACAATTAAACATGTAAAATCCTCCAGGATGTTGGCATTCTAATGGATCGCTATATTCACATACACACAAATGTATGAAAAGTTTGTCAATGGAGATATGTAGGAACTGATTCTTCCTTTTTGTTTCCCCTGGCAATGTGTGCAATATGGTTTTTTAATTTTGCATCTTGATATGTGTATGAATAGTTTTGTAGTGACTACTCCGATTTACCACGCCCACAAAAATACTTAGTGATAATTGGTTAGAAAATAAGTACTGTGTACTACAGGACAATTTACCCATCGCAGTATTCACACAAAACTTTCTGCCATGACTTTGCCTAACTTGGTTTAGTTAAAAAGTCATTGATTGGTCAATTTTTATCCAATCATATATTTTAAATATTCCTTTCAATATTTTTCCCGCTACTTTCTGGAGCCTCTCCAAAAAGTATTTAAACCACGGAAATAAAATAATAGAGCAGTAGTAGAACAATTATTCAGCAGAACTCAACTACGTACGTTTACCTATATTCTTCTACTCATGCACACACAGACACAAAACTACTATCACACTACACTGTTACTGTCTGTCAAAAGCCAAGTCACAAATCAAATTCTATTATCCTTTTGTACAAGCTTTTCATTCTTGAATTCAAATCTTGTACACTGAACACTTCAACAAGAACATTCGTAAGTACATTATTCCTATCTTGTATCAGATATCGGTACATGGGAAGCAACTTTCTCTTCCTTAATATTGTTGCGGACCCGATAGCGGTGCAGCGCTGGCTTACGAAAATAAGGCCTTGTGCCAGACGCTGCACACACCACTACCGAATCCACAATCAAAGTAAGAATAAAGAAAATATAAAGACGTGCTCTTTCCACCGTACAAACGTACAAAGTGAAAAGAAGTAGACAGGCAAAACAACGAAAGGTTAAGAACAAACATAGATTTTATTAGAGTTTAACAAGTAGTGTCTTCAGTGAAGACCTTCAGTAAATGTACTGGGAAATGTAGTTGAAGAAGAGGCCAAGTAGATTAGTAAATTGTCTTCTGTGAAGACCTTCAGTAAATGTACTGGAAATGTTGCAGTGAATGAGAATAGATCCCGCGCCAAAATTTCAAATCTAAGATGACTATGGCGGGAAGGAGTTCTTCGAGAAGAAAGGTTCAGAAAGTCAGTTGTAATGCATAGTAACATACGGCAAGGAAAAATACTCACTGCGAGAGTTTATGATTGTGAGTGTATGTAGTTCTTTTTAAAGTAACAGGTTCTGAGAGTATGAGTTCGAAGAATGTGAAAAATGCTCGTTCATCAGTTTGGAAGTTCCTGGGATTGAGATCTCGGTAGATGTTAGCTTCTGTCATGAAGGCGACACGACCGTGTCGTATGTATTAAGATACCGAGACGAGCCATGAGGTCTAGGCAAGGTTTTGCCGAATAAAATTCTCTGCCAGTATCTATGGGTTCACCAGCGAGAGGAAAGTGAGCCGACCCGTGCCGATGGTCGGGCGACCACGGGGCGACTAATTTTCAAACGCCAAATTTGCCGTGACGTCAGCGCAAAAGCGCGCGAAAAATAAATTCTTCCTCATCTTAGGCTAAGACAACGGTTTACTACTATGACTGACCGAACGTGAGAGGAAGGGGTGAAAATGTCGCGCGTGCGTCACAATGAAGGTGTGGGTAGCGTGAATCCCACAATATTAATTCGTTAAGCACAATTGTTGTACTCATTGATTTTCAATACATATGTTATTGTTGACTGCAATTTGATCGCTTGTTCTTTCCTTGTGTTTGTGCAAATTTAAGTTTGATGTGCTTCACTAAAAATGCAGCCTTACTAACAACCTAATTAACAATTTTGAAACGAATCTAAACAGCACACCACAGTTTCCTCAATTTTTCCCCTGGCAATAAAGTGATTTTATAAGTGAAAGAATGGGGCACTCAGTAAGGATTGAACTCATTACTCAGTCATAAATGTTTTAGTGAAACAAGCTTGCTAACCATTACATTATATTGAGGGTCTCTGGCTATATATATACAAATTGATGTTTTGATTTTGTACCTGGAGATATGTATGTATTGATTCTTTGATTTTACCCCTGGGTATTTTTATGAACAGTTTTTTCCATAACAGTTGTCCCCATCCTCATCATATCATCCAGGACAGTTCTGACAAAGTTAAGAAAAGAGATTGGAAGAATTCTTCTTCTTCATGTGCCATGTCCCCTCAGGGTGTAGGTGATCATGTCTCTCCAGAATTTCCTGTCCTTTGTAGCTCTTAATAAATTTTGCCTTTTTGTTATTTCTTCCACTGTCCATTTACTAAGGCTCACTAAGTATGTTATGCATTGTTTTTCTCAAAAGAATTAATGATATTTAGATGGCAAAACTGGCAGAACAATCAAGCAATATGTCATCAAAGACTAGAAAGTTCAAATGCCAAAAAACAACACTGATTCTGTATCTGTCTATATTTCTGAGATGAGGTATTATGTACCCTATTTACATTATTCGGACTATTGTCCTCATCTTTGTCGCCATATTTATTACAACGTTTCAACCCTTCAGTATCTGTCTATATTTCTGAGATGAGGTATTATGTACACTATTTACATTATTCGGACTATTGTCCTCATCTTTGTCGCCATATTTATTACAACGTTTCAACCCTTCAGTATCTGTCTATATGTCTGAGATGAGGTATTATGTACCCTATTTACATTATTTGGACTATTGTCCTGATCTTTGTTGCCATATTTATCACAACGTTTCGGCCATTCAATATCTGTTTATATTTCTGAGATAAGGTATTATGTACACTATTTACATTATTTGAACTATTGTCCTCATCTTTGTTGCCATAGGACCCAGAGAGTGCGAGTTCAATACCTGTTTAAGGCAGTGGAGAACTTGGAGAGGGGAATTAACAGGAGATAACTGATATCCATTAGAGATGGCACTTGGAACTTGGACAGTCTACCCCAGTGAGAAAAATTAAAGGTTCAGTTCGACATTCCAACCACCTGAAGAAGGCCGCAGAATACAACAGCCGAAACATTGTAATAAATATGACAACAAAGATGAGGATGATAGTCTGAATAATGTAAATAGTGAACCCTCATTACTTTTACTTTTATACGTGAAAATTTTACATTTCCACATCAACGATCAAATATAATTGACTTCATAAAAAAATTTTTTTGTCATGGTGAAATCTTCATATCCTTGGGATTTTGTTTTATTTTATTTTAAGTCCTTTTTTTATATAATGTACTTTTATTGTAGTTTGAATTGCTTGTATTCATGAAACTTGAAAAAAACATTTTAAGTCATGATTTACACACCTTGTCTGGGGATCCTCTCTGCCTGGAGGCAGATACTTCGACTAGCACAGCTGGAAAAAAATTCCTGCTAGACTTCTGTAGTCCTTTGCCTTATGGAAACTTATAGGTAGTTACTACCTATAGTGTAGTCACTCATGGGGATGACAGGTTATTCCATAACATCAGATTTAAATCAGGGAATTTCCAGGACATTCTATAGCACCTTGATTTGCTCACTGTTGTACACTTTCTTGGAGTAACTTCCATTGCAGAAAATGGCTGTAGGACAACTAATCAACAGTCAAGACAATAGTGTCTGGGCGTGATAAAAATCTGATGCAATCTTGGATGATGCAATATTTTTCAAGGCCAAACAAATTTCATCATACACTCTGAAAATAGATCATATTACTGCACACCACTGCAAATGACCCTTGTCAATTACACCCTGTCACTCCAGGGGGTCTAAATCTGACCGTATGGTGAAAGAAAGGTTGCTCTTAATACATTTTGTGCAAATTAATTGAAACAACCACTTTAGTTTCCTTTCTTTCAATACTAAAACAAGAATAAATGAGATTTTCTGTCACTTGATCACCATTACTCCCCATCACATCCGACTGCTAAATAAAATCAACCAATGCAATATATATTTAAAAATACCTTTGCTTTTCAGGAATGCTTCTGTATTTTGTTGGCAACTCTTACAGTCTCAGAGCTGACAAAATAAATTTGCAAAATGCGATGAAGTATTGAATTTTTAATCTAAGTCTTGTCGCTTTTTATGAGTCAGGGCTTAATTCATTGGAGAGGTTTTCATATTGTCATGAAAGATTACAATGCAAACATTGAAGAGATAGAAAAAAATACAAATACAGAAAGAAACCATGACAGACAAGATTAGTTTATTCAGTCATTGAACACGGTCCCTTGTTAATTCAAACGTCTTGCACCTTCAAGGGAGTGCTGAAAAGTTTCTAACTCATCCAATTCATAAAATTTGAACAAATTCTTAATATCAGATTTCATTTGTTTTTCTTCTACTATGTCCCATGCCCATCCAGGACGTTTTTAATCATGGCACTCCACAATTTCCTGTTCTTTGTACCTCCTAATAAATTTTGTATGTAACAAACTCGACTGGAATTTGAATTTGGCTTTCCAACATCTCATTCTGAGCTGTTATCCATCACACCACCCACACAAGCAACCTTACAGCACTTGGTATCTGCAAGCAGTCACCTAAGTACTGACCAGACTCCTCTTCTTTATGTGCTGTGTCCCCTCAGAATGGGGTGATCATGGCTCTCCACAATTTCCTATCATTTGTAGCTTCTAATAAATTTTACCTTTTTGTTATCTCTTATAAACCCTGTTCTGCCATCCATTTACACAAGCTCACGAGGTAGGTTATGCATTTTCTTCTGCTGTCTCATTTGACTTTACTCTGAACTCTGAGTATCAAATTTTCCAAGCCCTCCTTCCTCATTATGTGTTCTAGGTATTTCAACTGTCTCTTTTTATCTGATGTTAAGTATAAATGTCCTTTTTGTATGCATGTTCTCCAAAACTTCTTCGTTGCTCACATGTTCAGCCCAAGTTATTCTCAGCATCTCTCTGTAGAACCAGATTTTTATTGCTTCAAGTCTCTTCTTCATCTATCATGAGATTGTCCTCCATTCACTGCCATATAGGAGGATTGATATTACATAACAGTTCAGTACTCTTTTCTTTGTTTCTGTTGCCTCAAGTCTCTTCTTCATCTGTCATGAGATTGTCCTCCATTCACTGCCATATAGGAGGATTGATATTACATAACAGTTCAGTACTCTTTTCTTTGTTTCTGTTGCTTCAAGTCTCTTCTTCATCTATCATGAGATTGTCCTCCATTCACTGCCATATAGGAGGATTGATATTACATAACAGTTCAGTACTCTTTTCTTTGTTTCTGTTGCCTCAAGTCTCTTCTTCATCTGTCATGAGATTGTCCTCCATTCACTGCCATATAGGAGGATTGATATTACATAACAGTTCAGTACTCTTTTCTTTGTTTCTGTTGCTTCAAGTCTCTTCTTCATCTATCATGAGATTGTCCTCCATTCACTGCCATATAGGAGGATTGATATTACATAACAGTTCAGTACTCTTTTCTTTGTTTCTGTTGCCTCAAGTCTCTTCTTCATCTGTCATGAGATTGTCCTCCATTCACTGCCATATAGGAGGATTAATATTACATAACAGTTCAGTACTCTTTTCTTTGTTTCTGTTGCCTCAAGTCTCTTCTTCATCTGTCATGAGATTGTCCTCCATTCACTGCCATATAGGAGGATTGATATTACATAACAGTTCAGTACTCTTTTCTTTGTTTCTGTTGCTTCAAGTCTCTTCTTCATCTATCATGAGATTGTCCTCCATTCACTGCCATATAGGAGGATTGATATTACATAACAGTTCAGTACTCTTTTCTTTGTTTCTGTTGCTTCAAGTCTCTTCTTCATCTATCATGAGATTGTCCTCCATTCACTGCCATATAGGAGGATTGATATTACATAACAGTTCAGTACTCTTTTCTTTGTTTCTGTTGCCTCAAGTCTCTTCTTCATCTGTCATGAGATTGTCCTCCATTCACTGCCATATAGGAGGATTGATATTACATAACAGTTCAGTACTATTTTCTTTGTTTCTGTTGCTTCAAGTCTCTTCTTCATCTGTAATGAGATTGTCCTCCATTCACTGCCATATAGGAGGATTGATATTACATAACAGTTCAGTACTCTTTTCTTTGTTTCTGTTGCCTCAAGTCTCTTCTTCATCTGTAATGAGATTGTCCTCCATTCACTGCCATATAGGAGGATTGATATTACATAACAGTTCAGTACTCTTTTCTTTGTTTCTGTTGCTTCAAGTCTCTTCTTCATCTGTAATGAGATTGTCCTCCATTCACTGCCATATAGGAGGATTGATATTACATAACAGTTCAGTACTCTTTTCTTTGTTTCTGTTGCCTCAAGTCTCTTCTTCATCTGTAATGAGATTGTCCTCCATTCACTGCCATATAGGAGGATTGATATTACATAACAGTTCAGTACTCTTTTCTTTGTTTCTGTTGCTTCAAGTCTCTTCTTCATCTATCATGAGATTGTCCTCCATTCACTGCCATATAGGAGGATTGATATTACATAACAGTTCAGTACTCTTTTCTTTGTTTCTGTTGCCTCAAGTCTCTTCTTCATCTGTCATGAGATTGTCCTCCATTCACTGCCATATAAGAGGATTGATATTACATAACAGTTCAGTACTCTTTTCTTTGTTTCTGTTGCCTCAAGTCTCTTCTTCATCTGTCATGAGATTGTCCTCCATTCACTGCCATATAGGAGGATTGATATTACATAACAGTTCAGTACTCTTTTCTTTGTTTCTGTTGCCTCAAGTCTCTTCTTCATCTGTCATGAGATTGTCCTCCATTCACTGCCATATAGGAGGATTGATATTACATAACAGTTCAGTACTCTTTTCTTTGTTTCTGTTGCCTCAAGTCTCTTCTTCATCTGTAATGAGATTGTCCTCCATTCACTGCCATATAGGAGGATTGATATTACATAACAGTTCAGTACTCTTTTCTTTGTTTCTGTTGCCTCAAGTCTCTTCTTCATCTGTAATGAGATTGTCCTCCATTCACTGCCATATAGGAGGATTGATATTACATAACAGTTCAGTACTCTTTTCTTTGTTTCTGTTGCTTCAAGTCTCTTCTTCATCTATCATGAGATTGTCCTCCATTCACTGCCATATAGGAGGATTGATATTACATAACAGTTCAGTACTCTTTTCTTTGTTTCTGTTGCCTCAAGTCTCTTCTTCATCTGTCATGAGATTGTCCTCCATTCACTGCCATATAGGAGGATTGATATTACATAACAGTTCAGTACTCTTTTCTTTGTTTCTGTTGCCTCAAGTCTCTTCTTCATCTGTCATGAGATTGTCCTCCATTCACTGCCATATAGGAGGATTGATATTACATAACAGTTCAGTACTCTTTTCTTTGTTTCTGTTGCCTCAAGTCTCTTCTTCATCTGTCATGAGATTGTCCTCCATTCACTGCCATATAGGAGGATTGATATTACATAACAGTTCAGTACTCTTTTCTTTGTTTCTGTTGCCTCAAGTCTCTTCTTCATCTGTCATGAGATTGTCCTCCATTCACTGCCATATAGGAGGATTGATATTACATAACAGTTCAGTACTCTTTTCTTTGTTTCTGTTGCCTCAAGTCTCTTCTTCATCTGTAATGAGATTGTCCTCCATTCACTGCCATATAGGAGGATTGATATTACATAACAGTTCAGTACTCTTTTCTTTGTTTCTGTTGCCTCAAGTCTCTTCTTCATCTGTCATGAGATTGTCCTCCATTCACTGCCATATAGGAGGATTGATATTACATAACAGTTCAGTACTCTTTTCTTTGTTTCTGTTGCCTCAAGTCTCTTCTTCATCTGTCATGAGATTGTCCTCCATTCACTGCCATATAGGAGGATTGATATTACATAACAGTTCAGTACTCTTTTCTTTGTTTCTGTTGCCTCAAGTCTCTTCTTCATCTGTAATGAGATTGTCCTCCATTCACTGCCATATAGGAGGATTGATATTACATAACAGTTCAGTACTCTTTTCTTTGTTTCTGTTGCCTCAAGTCTCTTCTTCATCTGTCATGAGATTGTCCTCCATTCACTGCCATATAGGAGGATTGATATTACATAACAGTTCAGTACTCTTTTCTTTGTTTCTGTTGCCTCAAGTTTCTTCTTCATCTGTAATGAGATTGTCCTCCATTCACTGCCATATAGGAGGATTGATATTACATAACAGTTCAGTACTCTTTTCTTTGTTTCTGTTGCCTCAAGTCTCTTCTTCATCTGTCATGAGATTGTCCTCCATTCACTGCCATATAGGAGGATTGATATTACATAACAGTTCAGTACTCTTTTCTTTGTTTCTGTTGCCTCAAGTCTCTTCTTCATCTGTAATGAGATTGTCCTCCATTCACTGCCATATAGGAGGATTGATATTACATAACAGTTCAGTACTCTTTTCTTTGTTTCTGTTGCCTCAAGTCTCTTCTTCATCTGTCATGAGATTGTCCTCCATTCACTGCCATATAGGAGGATTGATATTACATAACAGTTCAGTACTCTTTTCTTTGTTCCTAATGAAATTTACCTGTTTCTTAATATTTTGGATAACTTTTAGAAGGTATCTTTTGCTATTCAAAATCCACCTGTTTCAATTTCTGTCCTCTGTTAGAACTCTTCCCAGATATTTAAATTGTTGTACTTGCTTGATTTTGATATCTTGAGTTTGTAATTTACATACTGGGCTGCTCATTTTGCTGACCACCATGCATTTCTTCTTCTTGCAATTGATGTTTACATACACATAGAGCTAAATAAATATTTTGAATCTACATCCACACATTCATGTGGTTAAATAAATAAATAATAGAAAAATAACTTCTACCACAGAATTGCTACATTGTGGAACAGACTCCCGAAAGAATGCTTTCCTTGTCACTAAGATCTTTACCACTTCCAGTTAAGGGCCAACTGCTATCTATCCGACATATCCTCTTACTCCCTCTTTGTATGCACTTAAAACAACCTCCAGATCTAAAACATTAAAAAAAAAAAGTCTGGGGTCATAATTCCAAGGGTAATAAATAAATTGTGCAAGTCAAAAGTGTCGGGCAGTGGGGTGGTGTGGAGGGATCAAAATAGGGTAAAATGTCTCTATCCAAAACTTGCAATGCACAAATTCATTCACAAAGAACTACGATGGTGGTTTTCTAAGCATTCGATGTGGCACAAGGCTGCAACTATGGAGCACCCAGTGATGATCAAATTCACTACTCAGTATTAATTGATAAGGCAAAATAAGCTTGCTAACCATTGCACTATGTCGAAATGCTCAAGTGATTTTCTAGCCGTAGCTTAGAAGTGGCACAAGGCCAAAAGTGTGGAGCATCCAGTGAGGAGCAAATTCACTACTCAGTCATAATCGATCTAGCAAGACGAGCAGGCTAACAATTATACCATGTTGAAGGGCCATCATAGTGATTTACTAAGTGAAGCATAGATGTGGTACAAGGCCATAAGTCTAGAGCACTTAGTAAGGATCAAACTCACTACTCAGTAGTAATTGATGAGGCAAGACAAGCTTGCTAGACATCAAAGTCAAAGTGCTCCTCATGAAGAACTATGATGTCCAGTCTTCCAAAGAAGCATTTTTTTTTATTGGTGGGGAGAAAGGTTGTGATTAGTCATGACTGGTCTGGAAGTGCCAACAATTACCATATTTCAAGGCTTACTGAAGTCAACTCAGTCTTTTTACTTTTGTGATAGGTAGCACAAAGAACACAATTTCTTTTTTGAAGTACGTCTCCTTAGTCAGGATGTGATGTCATCTAAATCACACAAAAATGAAAATAACACTGACATCTCATTTTAACAGATATATTTACCAAAATTACACAAAAATATCTTAAAATACTGAAGAGTAAATTTCTTTAATAAAATCGCCATTGACTTCAACCACAGCCTCCAGATGACTTCAGAATCTTCTGCAACTCTTCTGGATGGTCTCCTTGTTTAAGTTGGTGAATGCTGCCATAATTCTTGCCTTCAGTTCATCTTTTGTGTTACAAGGAGTTCTGTTGGTCTCTCACTCAACTACACCTCAAATCAAGCGGGTTGCAGTCTGGGGAGTCAGTAAGGGGTGATGTGATTGCAGAAATTGTCTAACAGCCAAGACTAGGTTCTCCTGCTTGAAAGGCATGGTGCAGAGTTCTGTTGCCAGACATAACATCTTCTAGCAGTCACCCTCTTGACCTATGGCAGCACCTCCTCTTCAAGGCACTTGATGTAGGTCTCTGTGTTGAGTCTGAGGCCCTGTGCAAAGATGAATGGAAACATATTGTTGCCATCACTAGTGATCACTCCAGACACCATGATGTTGACTGGATATATCAATCAGCTCTTTCCTAATTCTCTGCACTGTCCACAGATTAACACCCAAACACTCTGAAATGTTCATATTGGAGATTCTGATATAAATGCCAAGCAGTACAGCATGCTGTTTCTAAATTTCTGGTGAAGTGAATTGCGTCGTGGTCTTCTTTTTCTCACAGATGGTGACCAACTGACCCTGCTATACAGTGCAGTGGACAAAATAAAAAGCAAAAATATGTGAAACTAAAAATATAAAATGGCGACAAATTATCCATCGCACCCTTATTTCCAAATCTGAATGAAAACGTTTAAAAGGATGTTGCATTGGAAATCGATGTATGTAATTCAAGGAAAACAACTGAAAATAGATGGCTTTTGATATCTTTTCTGATTTTCGGTCTTTGTGTTTGAAAACTGCTCAGATTACTGAACATTTTTTCTTCTTCAAGATCTATTCTGTCATTTTGCGATGAGACATTATCACTTGAAAAAAGTTGCTGAGATTATTGACCTTACTTGTTTTATTTTTTTGTTTGCCTTCTTCATGTATACAAATACAGACTGGCATGGATTTCAAAATGGTATGGATTTGTTTGCTCAGCATTGAAGGAACTTGACAACGTTCCGAGATATGAAATTATGGAATTACCCATGTTGTTCAGAATTTCCTGTGTTGATCTGGAAGTGACACTCCTGGAATTGACACTTTGATCTTAGGTAGAGGGCATGGAAGTGACACTTTCATCCTAGGCAGCAGGTCTAGAAGTGATACTTTGATCTTAGGTAGAAGACGAGGAAAGAAAAAAATGCAGAAACTCCATAATGACCCCAGGCAGTGGGCTGAGGAGTAAAAATGCAGAGGACAATAGAATGATACTGATCATAAACAGATGGCCCAGAAATGATACTTTGATCTTAGGTAGATGGCCTGGGAGGGACATTTTTTTTCGAGACAGAGGGTCAGGAAATGACACTGATCATAAGCAGAGGACCAAGGAATGATATTTTAATCATAAGCAAATCCAGGATTGACACTTTGACCCTTGGAAATTAACCAGGGATGATACTTTGATCTTTGACAGAAGGTGGGAAAATAACTTGTTGATCCCAGGCAGAATGTTATGTAATGATACTTTGATATTAAGCAGAAGACAGGGGAGTTACAATTTTGCACATAGGTAGAGGGTCAAGGAGGACACTTTCATCTTAGGTGTAGAACCATGAAAAGACGTTTGATTGTAGGTGAAGAGTCAAGGATTCACACTTTGTTCTGAGGTAGAGTGAACAGACTCTACACTGAGCCTAGGCAGAGGGCCGAAGAGTGAGACTTTGCTCCGAGGCTCTGTGCAGGGGAATGACATGCTGAGACAGAAGACTGGGAAAAGATCTGACACTGACTCTAGGCAAAATGTCGGCAAGTGACACTTTGCTCTTTGGCAGAGAATTGTTGGATGACACTTTGATCTTGAGCAGAATAAAAAGATACCTTAATCTCTGGTATAAATACCAATCCATACATAAATAATGTTGCTACATTTTAATGAATACTCTTCCAGTATCTGTCTATATCTCTGAGATGAGGTATTGTGTACACTATTTACATTATTTGAAATATTGACCTCATCTTTGTCGCCATATTTATTACAACGTTTCGGCCTTCCAGTATCTGTCTATATTTCTGAGATGAGGTATTGTGTACACTATTTACATTATTTGAAATATTGACCTCATCTTTGTCGCCATATTTATTACAACGTTTCGGCCTTCCAGTATCTGTCTATATTTCTGAGATGAGGTATTGTGTACACTATTTACATTATTTGAAATATTGACCTCATCTTTGTCGCCATATTTATTACAACGTTTCGGCCTTCCAGTATCTGTCTATATCTCTGAGATGAGGTATTATGTACACTATTTACATTATTTGAAATATTGACCTCATCTTTGTCGCCATATTTATTACAACGTTTCGGCCTTCCAGTATCTGTCTATATTTCTGAGATGAGGTATTGTGTACACTATTTACACTATTTGAAATATTGACCTCATCTTTGTCGCCATATTTATTACAACGTTTCGGCCTTCCAGTATCTGTCTATATTTCTGAGATGAGGTATTGTGTACACTATTTACATTATTTGAAATATTGACCTCATCTTTGTCGCCATATTTATTACAACGTTTCGGCCTTCCAGTATCTGTCTATATTTCTGAGATGAGGTATTATGTACACTATTTACATTATTTGAAATATTGACCTCATCTTTGTCGCCATATTTATTACAACGTTTCGGCCTTCCAGTATCTGTCTATATCTCTGAGATGAGGTATTATGTACACTATTTACATTATTCGAAATATTGTCTTCCTCCTTGTCGCCATATTTATTACAACGTTTCGGCCTTTCAGTATCTGTCTATATTTTTGAGATGAGGTATTATGTACACTATTTACGTTATTCGGACTATTGTCCTCATCTTTGTCACCATATTTATCACAACATTTCGGCCTTTCAGTATCTGTCTATATTTCTGAGATGAGGTATTATGTACCCTATTTACATTATTCGGACTACTGTCCTCATCTTTGTCGCCATATTTATTACAACGTTTCGGCCTTCCAGTATTTGTCTATATTTCTGAGATGAGGTATTATATACACTATTTACATTATTCGGACTCTTGTCCTCATCTTTGTCACCATATTTATTACAACGTTTCGGCCTTCCAGTATCTGTCTATATTTCTGAGATTAGGTATTATGTACACTATTTACATTATTCGGACTCTTGTCCTCATCTTTGTCACCATATCTATTACAACGTTTCGGCAGATTGTACGCTCTGGCCTTCTTCAGGTGGTTGGAATTTTGAACTGAACCGTTTATTTCGCTCACTGGACACATGGCAGAGTGGATAAATGCGTTAGTTAGATCCAGTGACAGGACCTAAAGAGTGGGAGTTCAATACCTCGTTAAGGTGGTTGAGAACTTGGAGAGGGAATTAAGCAGGAGATAACTGATAACTAACGTCCATTAGACATGGCACGTGGAACTAGAACAGTTCAACATTCCAACCACCTGAAGAAGGCCGGAGCATACAACCTGCCGAAAACGTTGTGATAAATATTGCGACAAAGATGAGGATTATAGTCTGAATAAATTAAATAGTGTACTCTTCCAGTCTAAGAAATAAATTAATTTACCATAATTTTCACTGAAACAATTCAGTCCAACAGATAAGTAAACACAGTCAAAACAAACAACAATATTGTATTATGCAAATAGTTACCCCTGCATGTCTATTACACTGGGGAACAAATTTCAATTTTTTGTCTATTGAATTAGACTTAACAGTTATGTTAAGCTATGTAATTTGGATGCTAATTTTTATTTGTTTTTGCTCAACGCTCCTCCCCTTTCATCGTATTCATAAAAAGGTTTTTTGATCTAGATATTTCTACCTATTGTATTATGTATACACCCAAACATATTTTTACTTTTATCAATTTTGACCCATTTTAAAATTAGTAAATTAATCATATCATGCTTCCTTTGCTTATGGGGCATAGTGCCAAGGAAGAACATTATTTCAAACACAAATCTGGCCAGAACGAACATCACTTACTCTTGGAGAAAAGAACGTAATTAATCCACCTTTAATGAGTTGGAATAAACTCAAATTTCCTCCTCTGCATATCAAACTAGGCCTCATTAAACAATATGTAAAATCTTTAGTTTCGAACGGTGAGTAGTTCAAATACATAACTTCAAAATTTACAAGTTTAAGTTTTGAAAAAATAAGGCAGGAATTTTTGACGGTCCACAAATAACAAAATTAATTAATTTTTGATGGTCCACGAATAAGATTAATTAAAGACAGCAGTTTTCCCTAATGTCATGAATGAATGCCAAGTTCTCATTCATGGACTTTTTATGCAATTAAAGAGCAGATAACTACAAAGAAATGATGAAGAAAGTATAAGGGACTAGATAGAGTTAGGTTGCAATATGAACGTAAAATGCATTTTTTAGTAGCCATCTTGACTCATTTTTAAGTAATATATTGCTACCATATTTAATCAGATACTCCTGAAATACATCTCAACATTCTTGACAAAACCCAAAGAATATATGACATTGGGGAATAAATTGAATTGATGGTCCACAAATAAGAAGATCAATTAAAGACAGCAATTAATTAAACATAACTTATATTGTACCTACTCATCTCTGCTCCTAGTTTAATTTCATAAATTGTAAGTACCTATTTCATAAGTTCATATTTAAATCAATTTTGGTGTTTAGATTTCAAATTTTCTTAAAGGCTTTAAATTCCTTTACAAATTGACAGGACACTCAAGCAATACGTCATCAAGCACTAAAAAGTTCAAATCCCAAAACAACCCTGATTACTTTTGTTTTTATATGTGGAAATTTTACACTTCCACATCAATGGGCAAATATAAATGACTTCATAAAAAATTTGTTGCCACAGTGAAAGCTTCATAACTTTGGGTCTTTTTTTTATTTTAAGTCATTTCTGTAATAATTAATTTCTATAATAAGTTATACTATAATAATTCATTTCTTTAATAAGTTATTTCTATAATAATTCATTTCTTTAATAAGTTAATCCTATAATAATTCATTTATATAATAAGTCATATCTATAATAATTCATATCTGTAATAAGTTTTTCTATAATAATTCATAACTTTAATAATTTACTTCTATAATAATTCATTTCTTTCCTAAGTTAATATCTAAAATAATTCACATCTATAATAATTCATTTCTATAATTAGATATTGCTATAATAATTCCTTTCTATAATTAGATATACCTATAATAATTCATTTCTATAATAAGTCATTCCTATAATGTAATTTTAATGCAATTTGAATTGCTTGTATTCATGAAACTGGAAAAAATGTAACACATGATTTAATTTTTAGTCTTAATTTTAAAATTCTGGAAAATAGCACATTGTCTGTTGACAAGAATCAGGACCTGATAGCACCAAACCAATTTGAAATTCATATTCGCCACATCCAAATTACCTAGAATCAAGCGTTAGATATCATTCAATAAAATATGTGTTCCTCAGCGTAATGCAGGTCATTGTTCATTCAATAGAAAAATAAAAATATTATTTCTTAGAACAGTGGGCCTCTAACAAAAAATATAGACCAAATGAGAATGTCAATAAAATCAATTTCTCTATCATATTTGAAAATGAAACCAGACTCTCAATAAAACCCTCTTTACAAAAATATGTCAATAAAACCTGATCTACAAACTGATTTCTTACAAAGAATACAGATTCTATTCATATTGAATCTATTTTCAAAAACTTGTTGGCATTAAATAACCCATTGCGGTTGATATGTTGTAAAACAAAATAGATCAAACCAAACCTGCTTTCCAGTGATGTTCCTCAGCGTAATGCAGGTCATTGTTCATTCAATAGAAAAATAAAAATATTATTTCTTAAAACAGTGGGCCTCTAACCAAAAATATAGACCAAATGAAAATGTCAATAAAATCAATTTCTCTACCATATATTTTAAAAGAATACATCAATGAAACCAGATTCTCGACAAAACCCTCTTTACAATAAAACCTGATATAAAAACTGATTTCTTACAAAGAATGCATATCCTATTCATGTGAATTTATTGTAAAAATCTTGTCAGAATTAAATAACCCATTGCGGTTGATAAGTTGTAAAATAAAACAAACCAAACCTAAACACATACTTTTTAGTTCTAATTTGAAAAATCAGGAAAATGGCACATAGGCTGTTGACAAGAATCAGGACCTGATAGCGCCAAATTGAGTTGAAATTCATATTCAGTGGACCCAAATTACCAAGAATCAAGTGTCAAATATCATTCAATAAAATATGTGTTCCCTATTGTCTTTTTTATTTTGAAGCCTTTGTCATTTTTCATTGAATAGAAAAATAAAAATTAAGGTGAATGTCAATACCAGTAAAAAATTAAATATCAGTATTTCATATCGTCAAAATAAATATAAATCCATTTCAATTCAAAGAATCAAAATAATAATACTTCTTTTATGCACCATGTCCCTTCAGGATGTTGGTGATCATGGCTCTCCACAATTTCCTGTTCTTTGTAGCTCTTACTGGTGCTAAGAAAATGGAACAAATATCACACACATAAGGGAATAAAAAGATTAATTTTATAGGTTAGATTTTTTGAAAACTGCCAAATTCTCATAACTTAATGCCAAGAATCAGGACCTGATAGTGCCAATATCTGTTTATATTTCTGAGATGAGGTATTATGTACACTATTTACATTGTTCGGACTGTCATCCTCATCTTTGTTGCCATATTTATCACAACGTTTCGGCCGTTGTATGCTACAGCCTTCTTCAGGTGGTTGGAATGTTGAACTGAACCCTTTATTTTGCTCACTGGGGTAGACTGTTCTAGTTCCCCGTGCCATGCCTAATAGATGTCAGTTATCAGTTATCACCTGTTAATTCCCTTCTCTAAGTTCTCCACCGCCTTAACCAGGTATTGAACTCACACTCTTTGGGTCCTGTCACTGGATCTAACGCCTTTATCCACAGTGCTATGTGTCATTGAGGTCAGATGGCACATGGCTGATAGCGCCAAATCGAGTTGAAATTCATATTCGGCGCACCCACCATTCAATAAGATACGTGTTCCCCAGTGTTGTCTTTTTTATTTGAAGCCTTTGTAATATTTTCTAGTTTATAATGTTATAGAGAAGATAATGAGGAAAGGGGGCTTGGAAAATTTGATACTCAAGGGATAGATTGAATGTAAGAGGGACCAAGGAAAACAACACATAACCTACCTGGTGAGCTTAAGTAAATAGAAGGCAGAAGAAAGGGGAGATAAAAAAGACAAATTTATTAGGAGCTACAAATGACAGGAAATTGTGGAGAGCCATGATTGCCAGTGTCTTGAAGAGACATATAACATATAAGATGTTTACAATGTACAACTGAGCGAGAAGAGCTTTCAGTCATCACTTACATGACAGGCAAGTAAAATAAGTCAGAGTAAGGTAAATTACAAAAGTAAAAAGCATTGCTTACTCTTGTATACCAATAGAATTGAAAACCAGTTCTATTTTTAAATACAATTGTCCAATTGTTAGATTAAGCTTTGAACCATTGTATTGTAGAAATGATTAAAGATATCTTACTGGAGTTTTCCAAGGTTTTTATAACACTACTGGACTCTACTTGAAGCAATAAGAATGTATAATTAATCTACAAGCTTAACAGAAGAATTGTGATGAAATCAATCATAAACAAAAATGACATGTTTATCATTAATTAATCATAGCTAAAGATTGGAACTATTGAAATAAAGTTCAAACATATATATATATATATATATATATATATATATATATTAATGCATGTTACATTAAATAATATAGACAAGTTTTGTCTATTTAAGTAAGTTCCTTTCATATCGTCTGATAAGCTTAATCACATTATCGTTGAAAGACAAAAGGAAAACACCATATTGATACATGCTTAAATCCAATCTAAGCTTTCGGCTTACATAAGCCATTATCAAAGATGACAATTTCAATAAATCAAACAACACACAGACGAAACCACAATGATAGTTCGCCCCTGCTGCTTCAATAAGTTCAAAGTAACAACAAACTCGTATATACGAGACCTGGAAGTGAAAATCGTGTCGCTGCTCGTGACGTCACACATGACCATACAAGAGTGAAAAACGAGAAGTATTAAGTATGGAAAGCCGTTGGTATAAACAAAAAATTTCTGCCAATATATATATATATTATTCCAGGATCATTTCTAAATTATTCAAGATGATCTTTGCCTTCTCTAACCTTCTAACTTTCTGTCCTGGACTAACAAGGTGCCTCACATGTTTCACATATGATTTCAGGTTTTTTTCATTGCTCTTTGGACTGTTATAGCTGAAACTCCTCTCTAACATGCCAAACGTCTTATGAATTGAGTTGGATCTTTTCTAATTGATCTCTCTAGCTTCAAGTTGAAATGATGAACCCTCTTCCTTTTGTGACATCCTGATCCAGTTTTCCTCTCCACTGTTTCCTCTTTTTTAAACTTATTCCCTGTTCTCTTGATGGTTCTTGAATGGACTTTAAAGATGGAAGCCAGATTATGAATGTTGGTACCATTACTAAAGGCCTGAATGATCTTTTCCCTCTCAACATTGCTCAGTTGAGAAGAGTGAGGCTGACATAAAATGATTTTAACCTGTTCTCTTTCTAGCTGAATAACTCAAATGGTTTTTCAGTGATTCTTACGACAAATGTTCTCAGAATGGCTAATTGTCTTATCTGAAAATCTGGAAAAAACAAATTCAATTATTTTAGGGTTTCTTAGATATTAAACATTTTGTGGGATAGGCAATTAGGCTAATAAAGCAAATAAGTGTGAGAAAAAACTGTTAGCATAGAACTTACGGTTACATCTTGCCAGCTCAACTGTAAATTGATGTGACCTTGTCACCAGTCTAGTACTCTGCTTAAATTAAAAATCTAGGTACCATAACAAAGAGATCACCTGTAAAATTCCCATGAAAGTATTTATAGAAAAGATACAGAGAGGCAAACTTACAATGACAGGAAAGTAACTGAAGCTGAGCTGCCAGATGAGGGCCAATAATATTGCTGATTATTCTTTGGAATTTATGAAGGAGCTGAAGGTTAATAGCAGGGGCACTGGACAATCTGTGGCAGCAATATTCTAAGCATTGGCAAATGGTAATATATGATAAAAATAAACTTTAATCGCAATATATGATGCAATGATAAAATATATCCAACATATTTTCAAGTGACCAAGCATGAGATTTTTTTGGAATCCCTTTTTAGACAGGCTGATAACTTTTCAGCCCTCCCTTGTAAAGAATAGACATGTTTATTTATGAATTATATCTAGTTTACTGAAAAATATACATTGTTTAAAAGCAACAGTAAAAAATTGTTTTTTATGAAAAGAGCGTTGTAAATAATGAAAAATTTAAAGTGCTGACAAGAACAACGAGACAGGGATATTATATTTGCATTAGGTACTGTGGTTTCAACCGACCTCTAATTTCAATGACTTCACTGATATCTATGAGTCTATGAGAAACTTTATAATTAATTATATCCTTATTTTTGGTTTATCTTCCTGCCGATCGACATGTCCTTAATGGTGGCACCTTTGTTCTGCATAATCATAGCAAGCACAAAGAAAGTATATTTGAAACATGAGAGCCATTTTAACCAGTTAGCAATTCCTCTTGTCAAATTAATGAAGTAATCATGGTGCCAGCTTTCCGGTATCCCACCCTTCTTTACTTCCCCTTCAAAAGATGGTTCAGATTTCTGTTACACAAAATTTTGCTTGTTGTTGAATTCTTCATCATTATTATTATTATTATTATTATTATTATTATTATTATTATTATCAGTCCTAACTTAGCATCTCAGCTTCAGTCAGTAACCCACCATGGTAACATCCCTGTGCTTTTTCTATAAATTCTTTCATGGTAATTGTCCTAATGAACTTTCCTCTGTTTTGTTCAGTTTCTTGTATATTGCTGTGGGGTCCTCCCTCTAATGAGTCTATTATGGACTCTTCCACTTACTATAAAATTAGTAGGAAAGTAAGCCTCGGGGGAACAGTGATAGACTGTTCATTGCTGTTGAACTCTCTGCCTCGGTGGAGAGGAACCTGGACAAGTCTTTGCCGAAGGGCAAAGTTTTGTCTGGGGAGGTAGACAGACCCAGAACACTTTTATACAGGTTCTAAGGGAATATTTTTGGCCAAGCCTATGGGCTTGAAGAACCCACGGTAAACTCGGCCTTGTGCCACATACATCCCTCGTGGTGGGGGGATGTTAAATATTAACCGTGATAGACTGTTCTACCAAGGCTGTGACTGTCTGTAGCTCCTGTTGAGCTCTCTGCCTTGGGCAGAGAGAGACCCAGATGAGGCAGTGCCGAAGAGCAGAGTTTCGTCCGGGGAGGTAGACAGACCCGAACCTGTTTATGTGGGTTCTATGGGGATTTTTTGGCCGAGCCTACGGGCTTGAATGACTTATGTTAAACTCGGTTTTGTCTCACATATCTCCCTCGTGGTAGGGCTGTTAAAACAGTGATATAGACTTAACACTGGCCAACCGATACACATTTTCAAGTCATGTAACACTCTTCTGTTGTATTTACTGTTCAATACACGATTTATCTGCAACCTCTTGTTTTGTTATTTCTTAACCATTACTTGGTCACTATATATATATATATATATATAAAATTGCATTCATTGTAAATATTCATTGGGATTACATTTTTAAATGTTGTTATCCTATTTTCCCACCCCCAGACAAATTGTAGATATGGGAACTAGTTAGGACTACATAGAGACATGAGGTATTATGGTGACTGTAGTAAAAATTTTTAACTAAGAATGTGCTATTTTGGTGTAAGGAATAATGTGGTATGTTTGGGTCAGTAATCATGACTAGCTAAGTTTAAGATAAGACAAATTGAAAACCAGTCTTCTCCTAACCCCAGTTTTGGCTTTGTTTCACATATTTTTATTTTCAAAATAAATATTACTTTCCTCTATGGTACCTAGATTTTATGAATTTAAGTACAGTACTTGATTGGTGGCAAGGGCTCATCATTTCCCAGTTGAAATGGCGAGATGTAACCATAATTTCAATGCTTGCAGTTTCTTCTCTAGCAACTGTCACTTGTGGAACTCTCTTTCAGCTTCTAGTTTTCCACTCAACTTTAAACTTCAAAGTTTTAAATTAATTATTAATCATTATCTCCTGTCATCTTAATTCCTGTTCTTTTATTGTCCTTTTACCTTAATAGTTTTTTTTCTTATATTCTTTCATACCGAGTAATCACTTGCATTTTAGTGGCTTTATTGCCTTTCTTGGGGTGAAATGATTAAAAAAATATATATTTGTATATACATATATTTTCAATTACATATATTTAATTTAATCAATTATATATATATTTTTTTTTTTTCAATTATATATATATATATACATCTTCAATTGTTTTTTTCTATAAATACTTTCCTGGTAATTGTTCTGATGAATTTTCCTCTTTGGTACCTAGACTCTATGAATTTAAGCATTCTACTAGATTGGCTGTTAGGTCTCATTATTTTGCACTTGAATTATCTTCATATAACCGTAAGTTCTATGCTAACAATTTCTTCTATTGCACTTTTCGCTTGTGGAACTCTTAACTGATTTTTGCTGTTCTATCTGATTAATAGCATTTTTTTCTTATATTCTCTAACACTCAGTACCCCCTTACAACTCAGTGGCTTTATTGCCTTGCTTGGGATGAAATGATTAAAAAATTATTTATACATTGCCATGACTTCTTGGGAAATATTTTTCTTGCCAGAATCTATCTTACACATTTATTAGTTTACCATTCATTTATGTTTTGAATATTGCTGCCACATCTGGTCTAGTGTATCTGCTATGTATTAAGAGATTCTTGATGAAATCCAAAGAAGAATCTGCAATGTTATTGATCCAGACCTGGCATCTCAGCTTCAGTAATTTTCCCACCACCATAATGTATCTTCCCTGTGCCTTTTCTATAAATACATTCATGGTAATTGTTCTGATGAACTTTCCTCTATGGTACCTAGACTTTAGGAATTTAAGTGCCATACTAGATTGGTGGCAAGGTCTCATCGTTTTATAGTTGAAATGGTGAGAGATGTAACCATAAGTTCTATGCTAACCGTTTCTTCTCTTGTACTTCTGACTTGTCGAAGTTTGATCTTCAAAAATTTAAATACAATGTCAATTTTTATTTTCTGTTTTCTTAATTTCTGTTCTTTTATTCTTCACACTCCTGAATAATATTTTTCTTTTTCTCATATTCTTTCACTATCAGTAAAATCCCTGTGTCTTAGTGGCTTTTTTGCCTTGGTTGGAGTGAAATAATTAAAAAGATCCTATGATGGGATGTGTGTGTTGTGCACTGGTTATAAGCAGGAAAATTGGAATCAGCAAGGCAAATTGAAAATCTGGCCCAATCAGTTGCTTTCACTTTTGCATAAATATCCCTGAGAATGTTGTGAATCCGTCATCTCTTCCTTCAGCTCTGGAGTAAATAGCAAGGGGATACTCAGCCATCTAGCTCTGATGGCAACCCATCTCAGAAAAGGAAACCTCCTGGAAGGAGCAATTGCAAACCATTTTGATAAGTTTCAGAACCAATTGTGGTAAAAATAAGATAAGAAACAAAAAAGATCTATGGTGAACCTACACCCTGAAAAGGACATGGTTTTGGATTCATGAAATTGTCTTCTAAATTTCTGTACTTTTATACTTCTTGTGCATTAGTAATGGTTTTCTTATATTCTTTCAAATTCAGTAACCTCCTGCATGTTAGTGGCTTTATTGCCTTGCTTCGAGTAAAATGATTAAATAATTGCAATGGATTCTTCATTCAACATGCACATATTGATGTAATGGAATAACCCAGCACCCCCATGAATCATTACACTATAGGTAGTAAGTACCTATAAAGTCAACTGTCTACAAGAGATGGGGTAGAAGAAGACAGAAGAGAGGGAGAGTAAGAAGATGCAAGCATGTCCGACCTTCCATTTAGTGGCACTCACTACTAGACTGACCTGTGTGTATAACTGTACCGTATTTCATGCTGTACTTGTTGTGTACAATAAACCTTTCTTCTAGTATCCACTTGGCAATACTTATTTATTCCCTTAGCACGGAATATAACATTTCCGATGAGGATTGTCGGAACATAACACATTATTATACACATACACTTGCCCCTCAAAGAAACAGTGAGTATCAAATATGAGGGGATACTTTAATTAATCCAAATTAATAAACAAGGGGTTAAAATAAAAGGGGGCACTTTTTTCCCCTGTAGATAGAAGTAATTAAAATGTATTCATATGTATGTATAAAGCCAAACGGGAAGTATCAGGATTTCTAAGATAATCTCAGCAACAGACATTCATTTTTACGACATAATTTTGGTTGCTATTCTGGAATTTTATAAACCAGAATTGAGTGGGGTGAGGTGCCGGGGGGGGGGGTCTCGTAATTTTTAGAATTTTAAAATGCCTACTTGGCTTAACATTTTTATTTTTACAGATGATAGCATAAATTTATTAGTGTGGAAATTATTAAGTTCTGCAAAAGGTAGGAAATTAAGGTCTGCAAAGGATAGGAAGTTGTGGAGGAACATAAATGCTCACAGAGAAAGGAATAAGATGGAATACAAGTGAGTTATAAGAAAAACAGAATAAAGGAGAAGAAAATAAAAATAAAAATGGAATAATAGTGAAAGAAAAAAGAAAGATGGAATTTTTTTATGCTAATGTTCACGCAATACAAGGCCAAAGAGCCACTCAATTTGGTTAATGGTTGGTATTGTATGAGCATAAGAAAAACCAAGAAGAGAAGTCCATGAGGTTATGCAGGGAACATGTTAATTCTAGACTTCAAGAGGTGAAGATTGTAGTGATTGGGAAAAAATCCTGCCAGGAGTCTGTTCCCCAAAGCAGCAGTTCCTAGGAAGAATCTGTCAGAGTGGAACTTCCTTCTCACAAATGGAATATGAAAGGAATGAGGATGATTCATCCGTGTGTATGTGGCTTGGTGGGTCCCAGTTGCTAGTGAAACCAAAGAATACAAATCGTCAGTACACATGTCATGGAAGTAGTAATAGAATAGTGGGTGGCTTGCAACATTTTGTCTGTGGGTAAGGGGTTGTAGGGTGGAAAATAATTCATCATCCACAAGGCTATATGTAGATGATTTTGAACTCTATCAAGACAGACGAGTAGAAAGATGGAATTATGAAGAAAGAAAAAAGAAAAACATGGCACCTAAGAAGTATATAAAATATATGCTAGCTAAATTTTCTTCGCTGGCATCTTGTATCAAATATGAAGTGTTTAAAGTTTCCAAAATTTAATAAGCAGGGTGTTTCAAATAAAAGACAGGAAGCTTTTCGTGCAAATACAGCTGTTCACTAAGAAATAATTAAAATGTATTCATGAGTACATGCAAACCCGTATAGGATGTGTTGAGATTTTTTTTAATCATTTCATCCCAAGCAAGACAATAAAGTCACTAAGACGCAAGTGGTTTCCAATAGTGAGAGAATATAAGAAAAAGAAATTATGAAGAGAGAACAGTAAAAGAACATGAATTAAGAAAATAAAATAACTAAGTTATAGAATATACTATTAATCAGTGTTAGGAAAATTAATGACGAAGTTGAAAAAAATTTATATGATGTGCTTTGTCTTTCAGGACTTCATCGTACTAAAATGGATGTTTACATAGATGCAACTATACATGCATATGAAGGAGAGGGGACACTGAAATTTTGCTCTTTTAAATTTAATTGTTTTTTAAATATATGTTTTGATATATCAAGATCAATAAACAATAATCATTCATTTTACACCACATGCGTTGTTTGCCATCACGGCATTCAAATAATTAGTGCCAGATGCCTATTAATTTTTAGAAATTTAATAAGCATACAGCTGTATACGAGAGTGGTCTGAAAAGTTCGTAGGCTGACCAAAATATAAATGGAAGTAAACACACCAATTGGTAGACTAAAAGATTTGCAATAGTACTAACTTGTGTGTCTACTTACATCTTGGTCAGCTTATAAACTTTTCAGCCTAACCTTATATTCGAGAAACAAGTGTAGGTGTATGTTTATATATATTAGGTCAAAATAAAAGTTTGTAGCATTTTAAGTGAATTTCAGACAATATTTCACTTATTTATACATAGATTTATTCAATGATATAGTGTACGGTTTTGTTCCACTAACTTTTAATATCTTTGAAGCAGCTTCGTGATCTTGTCCTCCCAGAACTCCGCCTCTTTCTGGCCAATGAATTGGTCTAAGTGGGTATTAAAGGCTTCCAGAGAACTGAAGTTATTTCCAAGAGAATTTGTTGGAATCAAAATAAGTGGTAACCTGATGGTGTAAGGTTAGATGAGTATGACAAATGTCAACCAAGATTCAGCTTTTCATTTTAGAAAAGTCAATTTTCATGGATTCTTTGGCCCAATTTTGATGCTTTAAAAATATTTGCTCTACTGAGAGAAGTTTGCTTAGGAGATTTGTTTTGAAGATCCCCGTGTGCAAAATATTCTACACCTTTTGTCCTTGATTCCAGCCGGCTCATACATCTGAGCACTGGTCAAAAATGGTTGTTTCTCTATAACTTGCTTTTTGTCTATATTCAATTGAGGAGACATGCTCCTAAATCCTTTTCTTTTGCTTCAAGTTCTCAACTTATGTTTTCAACAGCCATCCTTATCATCCAATGATCTCTGCAAAGTTCCTTTGATATCTGTAAAGTGGTCATTCTTCACTCAAAAACTTTGTTATTTTCTGTTTTTAACATTTATTAGATCATGTGTAGAAGGACATTTATTAATATCTGTTGAGTTTTCAAAGTGACCTGAGATCTGGCAATGTCCTGTGGGAACACAAGGCCTTTTTATTGGCCAAATCCTGAAGCTTTTCATCGATTTCTGTTTTTAATTGGTCCTACTGGGGAGAGTACTTTTCTGAATTCAATGTCTAATATCGTGGAAGGAGCTTGTAATGCATAATTAAGTAAGCTTTGTCAATATCTGTATATATTATAAGATATAATGAAAATGTGGAAAAGACAAAGCAAAATCCGAATATGTGAGTTTACTGTTTTTTATTTTGTTTTTGTTTTTTTCTGTCAACGTCAGACGTTTCGGTCTAACAGACCATCTTCAGGATAACATAATTTATAACACTCTTCCAATCCAACCAGATACAAAGCATCACTTTCTCTGAATGCAGTGGCTCATTTCATTTTTCCTCAGGATGTTTTTTTTTGTCATTTGAGCAGAGAATCGCAAATTGAAATGCAGTTAATTCATTTTTTTCCGTAAAATTGTGGGTTGCCTAAAAATCAAAAGATTTACTTATCCAAGTGTTTTCAGATGGCTTCAAACACTTATAAGAGATATGTGGAGTATCTCTGCAATATCCCGTCTTGTGTGATCCAGATTATTTTAATCAACATTTGGATTTGATCAACATCAATGACTGCAGGCCACCCGAAACATTCTAGGGACTCCAGAAAAAATACTAAACTATAGACAGAAAGAGAGAGAAGGAAAGAGAAATAGAAAGAGAGGGAGAGAAAGATTGTAGGGGGATTGGTTTGGTTTGGTTTGTTTAATAGCATATTATAGGTCATTTAATGCCCAAATTTTATTTTCATGAGAGAGCATTGGTAATTTTTTTCCAAAAATGTATTGCCTTAAAATGCTCATATGAGATATGTAAAGATATGTAGCACCATCTATGTTATGTTTACATGCGTCCAAAGAATTTGAAGTCCACCCCCCGTTAAGAGAATTTTGTAGGCATAAATAAATAAGTGGTACGTGCAAGATCAGGTGGGTACACTGTTTGTAGCAGGCTATTTCAAGTAAAAGCTGTACTAATAAGTTATGTAGATAAAGTGGAAGAGAAGGTGATATAAAAGGGGAATAGTTAACAGTAGCTCATTTCATTTTTCCTCAGGATCTTTTTAACTCTACATCGTTGTAAACAGTTCATTTTTCATTGCTCGTTCTTTTTAAAAATGGGTCACCGTTGTTGCATTTGAGCTGAGAATCGTAGATAGAAATGCAGCCCATGAAATGTTTTTACAGTCAAATTGTGAGACAGCCAAATAAATTAACCAAGTTATTTTCAAATGGCTTACAAAGTTCATAA
The DNA here is from genome assembly GCA_964036315.1 of Acanthosepion esculentum. NCBI lineage: Eukaryota > Metazoa > Mollusca > Cephalopoda > Sepiida > Sepiidae > Acanthosepion > Acanthosepion esculentum. Next base: position 8,992,725 of record OZ038493.1, read on the forward strand.
GAAATATGAAGAGTATCTTTACAAAATTCCTGTGTTATGTGATTGGATTTATTTTTTAAGCATTTCACCCCAAGATAGTTCTACATTCATCTATTTAACTACACATGTACCATTTTGTTCCATTACCTTCCACCATCTTTGAAACATCTTCATTCTTCCATCCTCTCAGAAATTTACATCATTCTGGGTGATGAATTGGGCTAAGTTTTGTTTACAGACTTCATGTCATCTCCTTTGCATTGGCAACGCTGAGTGTGACTGAGTGTGCCAAGGTATCCAACGACTAACAGGTCAAGAAAGATGTCCGCATCGAACATATCAATAAATGTGCTGACATTTAGTTGGAATACATTCACTGTGTTTTTAAAAATATTAAATATCACCCAATAAAGAGAGCCTTTCAGAATTGAGTATTTTTAATCGACTCACTCCAAGTAAGGCGGAAACACCGCCAATATGTAAGGGGCTACTGCAAGTGGAAAGAAACCTTTTTTTTGTCTGCCAACTGGACGCTAGTTGGAAACTCTCTCTCTACTTTAACTCTCTCTCCCTCTCCCTATACCGGAGCATCAGAATCACCAACCTCCAACCGTCGACCCGACCGGAGCAGCCACACATCAACCCTCAACCGGAGCGTCCGCATCAGCAACGTCGAACCAATGACTCAACCGGAACGTAAGCACCTCAACGTCCAACCGTCAGCATTACCAATATATACACCACTTTTCTCCTTCATATAATGAACCCAGCGTAAATCATACATATCTTCGTTCTGTTGTCCATATTGTTTCACCTGGTTAGATCACAAAGTAAAAATGTGGCGAGCTCCTTGTGACATCGCCTCCCCCCTTCCAGGGTGTCCACAACAGACTGATCTTAGAGTGAATTGTATCAGGGTGCTCTTTTTCTCACAAATAGCATGTATACATGAAATTAAAAACATAAAATGTCGACAATTTATCCATCGCACCCTGTATATTTAAGTTTAATTAAGGACTAATGACAAGTGATAAGTGACAAGTGCAATTAACCTTTTTATTCTCTTTTTCTTGCATTTATACAAATGTTTTCTTTTCTGAGCATAAAGTGTGTAAAAACTGTTCAAAGGTTCGATATATCTGAACACTTCTATTCTTTTTTATTAGCCATTCTAATGGATGTATAAAACGGGATTGCTTCCCAAATACCCCATTGGCATTATATATATATATATATATATATATATATATATATATATATATATATATATATATATATAACTTATCTTAATCACACATGTTAATTTTACCACGTTAATCGGCAGATTTAATTGAATTTTCTAAGTTTACTCGTTCAACTTGTTTTAAACGACATTTATTTTATATTTATTTTCGTTTTAACACGCTGATTAAATTTATTATTTTAATTGTAAAAACAATGTAAACTTCTAATTATTTTGAGGTTGCATATTTTTTTTTATTTTCTTTTTCTTTTTCTTTACTAACAGTAATTATAAGCTGGGGAGATGAAACTTGAAAAAAGTTTTAAAAAAACCCCCAAAAACTGGGAAAACACAGAATTACTTTCCAAGTATCCGAAGAGTAAGCACATAAAAAAAGAAAAAGTAAAAAGTCCCCCGTAAACAACTTAGAGCTCACACCATTGCGATTGGCTGTTGGTCAACTTGCAATCAAATGCGTGACAGAGGGTTAGGGTTTGCCTAATATAAGTCAGTGTATGCAGGCTGTTAATTTAGATGGGGGGCGCATCAGAGACTGATCAGCTGTGACGGGGTCGATTGGTGAGGGGAGTATGATGTTTGAAGACCCGAAACTGCCCAATGACCCAATTCAGAACATCACTGACAACGCCCTCAAGCGTTAAAGAGCGTATATTCAAAGTATATATATATTAGATCGATCCCGAATCTTCACACTTATATTTAGTCTGTTCTTACATTGACCTCTCTTTAGATTTATAACCTCATTGGAATTATCTCTATTAATTATCAAATAATATTATATATATAAGGTAACCAAAAAAGTTCTGTCCGTTTTTTGATTAGTCATTGAATGAAGTTGAAATATATACGCAATGCGTGTAGCAATTGTTTTCAAATTCGGACAGCCGGAAGTAGGAACATCAGACGTTATAAAAAACACGCGCACCGTGCCCGTCCATCAGTTATAAGCCGGACAGCTGTGAGAAGGATGGAAGTGTCTAGAGATCTCGTTCGGGGCTGTTTGCTTTACGACTTCAAAGTGGGCTTATCAGCAGCTGCATCAAGTCGCCGCATATGTCAAGCGTTTGGGGATAGTGCTGTCGATGAACGTACTGCAAGGCGTTGGTTTCGAAAATTCAAGTCAGGAGATTTGTCTCTCCGTGATGAGCCTTGCAGTGGACGACCACAGGTCTTGAATGACGGAGGCCTGAAGGTGGACATTGAAGAGGACAGTAGTCTAACGTGTGGTGAACATGCAAGACAGTTCAACGTTTCCGATGAAACAGTTAGACTTCACCTGCACCGTCTAGGTAAGACGTACAAACTGAGCAAGTGGGTTCCGCAAACGCTGTTGGAGGTCCACAAGGGACAACGAGTGTCAGCCTGCGTATCGCTGCTTTCTCGCCACCATACCGCATCCTTATTCAATCGAGTGCTTACCAGTGATGAAAAGTTGGTTCTGTACGAAACTCACAAGAGTTCCAGACATTGGTTGTCTCCTCAGGATGCTGTTCCCCACACCGCAATACCGCCTATGCACCCACGCAAGATTATGCTTTGTGTCTCGTGGACAGATCGTCAAGTGGTTCATTATGAACTGCTACCAATGGGCCAAACGGTCACTGGAGACCTATACTCGCAGCAATTTAAACGTGTGCAACAGGCATTGCGCCAGAAGGAGCCAGCACTGGTGAATCGCAAAGGTGTGCTTTTCCTCCATGACAACGCCAGGCCGCATGTCGCACGAGTGGTCAGGGATACCATACAGCAACTTGGGTGGGAGACTTTGTGCCATCCACCTTATTCACCTGACCTTGCGCCATCCGATTACCACCTCTTCCACTCCCTGGATAATCGTCTTCGTGGGAAATCCTTCACCAATGAAGCAGACTTGCGCAAAGCCCTCACGGACTCCTTGCGTCAACCCCCCGCCCCCGAGTTCTACAGCAAGGGCATAGAACAGCTGGAGACACGTTGGGGGAAGGTGCTGGATGCCGATGGCGATTACTTCGAAGAGTAAATATAAGTTACAAATACTGTGAAGCGTTTTCTTTTTTTCCTTTAAAAACGGACAGAACTTTTTTGGTTACCTTGTATATATAAAGAGTGTAGACATAGAAATCAATAATGCATGATGACTATCAGTTTTATGCTTTCAGCGTTCATTAGACTGTCTATTACTTATGGTCTGACGGTATTTTTTAAGATGTGAAAGATATTTTATTTATTGTGGAATGTTTCCTTTATGTCAATACAGGAAATGACATTTTTACATTTTTACAAAATATTTAAAATGCCTATAAAATATTTATTGCTTTCGTTTTCCGTTGCTGTCAAGCTAAAGGAAACCATTCTACACACGATGTCATTGATATGATATACGTATATTTATATTTGAAATGTAACATTCTAGAAATACTAGACTAGTAATAAACAAAAACTTTGGCTACAATACTAACAACATTTAAAAGGAGTCGACTTTACTCGGGATTATGGAGTCAATGCAAACAATCCTTTCCTGTAGCTACATAGTACATGCTTCGCCAGGGTTACATACAGTTTTGAATTTAGGCTTTTTCCTTTTCGTCGACCAGTTGCTACCCAAAGCTATAGAACCTAGTCTGTCGTACTATTTACTTATAATGGGAGGGAGAAGAGTTGGTTACATATCTTTTCTAAGGTTATTAGCACGTAAGTGAACATAATAAATTCGACAGGAAATCAAACATGGATCACCGATTACTCAATCTGAGCTGCAGTCCATTAGTTGAGGGCAATACTTAGCATTTGATAATGCTCATGATTACAAATGTCTGCTCAGTTGTTCATAGTGCAACTGGGCTGAGCAGGACTGAGTTGCCGTTCCTGGGATAGAGCGCATCATCTGGCAAGAGCAATTTTTTGAACAAGACTAATACACCCAAACCCTAAGTGTCTTACATGCGAGCAAAACCATTGAGGTTTTCCGAGCAGTTCCATCTACCTAATTTCATTGACAGGGCTTGGATCAATCTGTGGCCTTGTTTCCAGGGACTTTCTAAATGAGCTGTGCACTGGATTTCCCTTTCCAGGCCAATAACATCAAAAAGTTACCTGACTAACCTCAATTATTCAAACAAAAGCTGAATAGAAGTTAAAATTTGGACAGTTTATCCGCAGTTTTTATCCAGATGTGTGGACAACTTATTTGAAAATTAGAAGAATACAATGAAAAATCTAACAAACAGATCTTTGTGTGAATTTAACAAAATTTACTCATATATATATATATATATATATATATATATATATATATATATATACACTTTATTATTGGAATTACGATACCTTTAGTTAATGACCATTTTCACCTACAAATTTTAATTTAAAAATTCGCAGGATTTTTCAAACTGCTTATGGTATCTATTTGTAGTGGGATACCATGAGAAACTGGTATGCAGGTATCCCACTACAAACTGGATACTACAGTGGATAATTCCAATTGTAAAAATAATTGACCTGTTTAATGAAAATAAACATTGAATGCTCTTTTGTGAGTCAGATTAAACATATTTCAAATTCTATGTTGCGTTAATAGGACTCGACTGGATTATACCAACGGATTACTATTTGTGTATATATATATATATATATATATATATATATCAAATTTGTAAGTGGAAAGGATAATCCAAGTGGTTCTTTTTAATATAAAATATTAAAAATTAGAAATCACTCAGTGACATTTGACAATTAATTTTGTTAGCATTAAAATCAAAAAATCTTCTTCTTGAAGAGTGCCAATGAACGTATACCATGTCCCATCAGGATGTAGGTGATCATGGCTCTCCACAGCTTCCTCTCCTTTGTAGCACTTAAAAAATTTTGTCTTGCTGTTATTTTTCATAAACTTTGTTCCGCCATCCATTTATACAAGCTCACTAATGTGTTGTTTCTCTCTTGCCTTCAATCTGTCCTGTAGGTATCATATTTTCCAATCCCACTTTCCTCATTATGTGCCCTAGAAATTTCAACTGATGTTAAGTATAAGCTTTTATGTTGTTTCCATTTTCTATAAAACCTTTGCCATTGCTCACATATTTGGTCCAGAACCATATTTCTGCTGCTTTAAGTCTCTTCTTCATTTTTGGGGAGACTGTGTTTTTCTGTTTCTTAATACTCTGCTTAGATTTTGGAAGGCATCTTTGGCTGTCCCAATACATCATTAGATTTCAGTGTCACACTTTCCACCCTTTGTTAAAACACTTACCAGATATTTAAATTTTGGGGCTTGTTTGATTTTGGTATCCCTGATTTGTAATCTGCATTTTGGGCTGTTCCCTTTTGCTAACCACCATGCATTCTGTCTTCTTGCAGTTGATGTTTAGTCCTTTCTTTTCCCTTTCCTTCATTACCTTCTGTAGGAGTTTTTAGATAAATTTAATTTATTGTTTTTATCCTTTATGGTAAAGTGTATCTACTTTAGAAACAATTAATTTGCTTTACTATGGTGTAGTATTCAGTAGGCTAGTTGTAAAGATATTAATACTGAATGAAGTTTGATCCTCACTGGGTGCCATATACATTATTTTGTGGGATGTACTAAGCTTATTAAAAGACCAATACAATTTTGGATATCTTTATAACATCCCAATCGATGGTAATATGCCAGTAGATGAAGATGTGGAGAAACCGTATTATTTAAGAGTGTCGTTTATATATTAACTTATTCTAGCTCAGCTCTTTTACCAATACCCCACCCTCGTTTTCCATTTTTCTAATTTGGCTGATGTGTTTGCATGAAATAGCATTCTCGATGCTTATGCATCACAGCAGTTTGGTGACAAACAGGCAAAAACGTGTCACAGAATGAATAAAAATCATGGCAATTCAGTGCTCTTCTCAGCTGTCAAGCAATTTTTATGCTTTACTTGACATTTGGAAAGGGAAAGAAAAAGCAACGAAAGACGAAAACTCATAAAGATCATCAGGCAAAATAGACACGGATGAATGCCTGACATAACACGGGAAAATGGATCTGTTAATTTCTTGCAATGATATTTTAAAGGCTTCAGTACCATCCGAGATATGAAATATTGATACTGTACAAAAGTGAGATTTCCATCGATAATAATGGCTTTTCAAATAATGCGATGTATCAGTTAATGTCGCTTTATGATTGAGTTAATATTGGGAATTAAGTTCTGAATAACTGTTATCATTTCAATTGAAGAAATGATTTCTGCTGAGAAATTATCCCTATTAAGCATTCTTCATCTAACTACAGAATAGCCAAAAGAATCAGGACATATGTTATGCTCCCTATGACTTCCTATGTATACCATGTAAATATAAGCACCTCAGCAGACAAAACATGCAAAATGGATACCATACATGCAGACAAACACACACACACACACATATATATATATATATATATATATATATATATATATATATATATATATATATATATATACAGGGGTTGGACAAAATAATTTGGACAGGTGCAAATTCCACTCCTATATTTCAAAGACCGATTATATTAAGAACAATAACTAAAACTTCATAATTGCAGGTTATATCTATTGTAAATAATATTTATTTAGCTAATTTACTGTCTTTGTCTTATTTATTTTTAGAATTTAGTAAAATTTAAGCTAAATGCGTGACCTCTCCAAGTTTGACAAAGGGCAAATTGTTGAGCTCGCCTGGCAGGAGCCTCGATCAATAAGGTTGCTGAACTGTTTGGTTTTTCAAGAGCTACCATATCAAAAACTATGACACAATTTGAGAAACAGGGCAAAACCTCTAGCAACCATAGCAATTCGGGCTGGACTTGCAAACTTACTGACAGGAACTGATGTGCATTGAAACCCAATGTGGCAAAAAATCATCGGACTACTGCGGCCAAAGTGACTGCTGAGTTGAATAATCATCTGAATAGTCCAGTTTCTACTAAAACTGTTCATTGGGAGCTCCATAAAGCTGCATATCATGGAAGAGCCGCCGTAAGGAAACCTCTTCTCTCCACTCGCAACATTCAGAAGAGGTTGAAGTGGTGCAGAGATCACAATGCCTGGTCTGCAGACCAATGGAAGCAAGTCATATTCTCAGACGAGTCCAGTTTTTCTCTTTTCCCAACTTTAGGGTGAGTTTATATGTGGAGGCAGCCCGAAGAAGCTTACAACCCTGACTGCCTTCTTCCAACATTGAAGCATGGAGGTGGATTAGTGATAGTTTGGGCCACCATATCATAGAAATGCTTCAGTCCACTAGTTGCCCTGCATGGTAGAATCAACAGCAAAGATTACCTGAACATCTTGGAAGATTATGTTCATCCAATGGCCCAGTCTTTATTCTCTGATAGTGACTGCATCTTCTAAGACAATAATACTCCAATTCATACCACTTGAGTGGTTAAGAATTGGTATGAAGAGTATGAAAGTGAGCTAAAACACATGGAGTGGCCTCTCCAATCCCCAGATATTAATATTATTGAACATTTCTGGTGCATTTTGGAGTGACAATTTAGGAGCCGCTATCCTCCACCGTTGTGTCTTAAAGAGCTGGAGCAGGTGTTAATGGAAGAATGGCTGAACATTCCTCTGGATGAAGTCAGGAAGCTGTATGATTCCATTCCTAGACGTATTAATGCTGTATGTGAGGCTAAAGGAGGACCAACTCCATATTAAATAAATTTTCTTTGAATTTAACAAGTGTTTCAATTATTTTGTCCAACCCCTGTATATATAAATATTGTCATCCACAGACAGAATGTTTCGCTGTATCACAGCTCATCAGTTTGGCTAGACGTTCGGTTGCCTCTAGCTTGGATCAAAACCGGACTGTATTGGCATCAGTTGGGGATTCTACCACTATGCCGTTGGCGCACGGCAGGGATGAATGTGAATTTAAGCGTATTTATTTTTAGATAAATGTGCAGTGGCTGAGAGAACTTGATTCGATTTACCGAAGTGTCTTCCATTATTAGCCGTAATAGTGACTGTTTACAAACCTACTCTTCCTCCCCAGAGAGCTCAACCGAAATAAATTTTTCAACAAACAAAACTGCATTTTTTCCTTTAAGGTAAGCTTTACATCTAACACCTCATCAGGTGAATTGTTGGCAACCTAAATAGTATATTAACAAAATTTTCAAACCTTTGTATATATATATACATATATACAATATATATATATATATATATATACAAAGGTTTGAAAATTCTGTTAATATACTATACATATATATATATATATATATATATATATATACACATATATATATATATACATATATGTATATTCGAGTGTGCAGTTTATATTTTATATCTTAAAGAAACAAATTATTCAAAGAATTTAATCCTTTGTATAAATTGTTTCTTTATGATAAAAAATATAAACTGCAGACTCTAATATATTTACGACATCAGATCCGCAACACAGTAATAATCAGAATCTTAAATTCTATGAAAAACTACTAAGACATTTTTACTCGACTAATTGGATTATACTAAGTCCATTTCACTTTAACCAATAAATCCATATAACAAGAAAGTTTTGTGGATTTCTAACTTTCCAAAATCCCAACAAAATTCTCACTTGATTGATTTTTTAGCATTGTGGCATTGAACTTTAAATTTTAAAAATTCAATTTTTTCATACTTGGAAGTGAGGTCTGAAGATCCAGGGAAGAAGAAGATCACTGGGGAAATACATTATAACCTTATGGAACCTTAAAGTTGCCTGGTTTTTCTTTAAATTAAATTATATATATATATATATATATATATATATATATATATAATAATCTTATAAATATATGTAGCTATACTTGTCCGGCAAAACCTTAGGTGTTTTAGCTTGTAAATGAACAAGCCAATACCCAAGGGAAAAAAAAGGATAAAAAAAGAAAGAACTAAGAACATATGCTTCCGGCAAAAATAATCGTCTAGAATCTAAGTTCAGAGTCCAAAGAAGAAAACCTCCGATACGAGTAAAGTAAAATAACTAAGTAAATTGTTCAATATGCTAAGTAGAGCAAACTAAAGAGCCAGACAAACCTACCTAGGTTTCACAATCAGGGTAAACTGGCTATAAAGGTATATATATATATATATATATATATATATATATATATATATATACCTTCCTATTTAATTCTATGCTTAATTTGCCAAGGAGGTCATGAGAGCATCCTATATTCTTTGGTTATCTTAATTACCTACGTTATTTTGGATAACATATCAACAAAATCAAAACAAAACAACAGTAACTGATACATCAATATGTGTGTGTATGTTTATGTGTGTATGTGTGTGTGTAGTACTCATTTCTAAGCTTGATCTGATAAAGTGTTTATTATATATATATATATATATATATATATATATACACACACACAGGTAGATTGTAAAGTAAACCCCTATTTATGTATGATGGACTCTCCCATCTTGTAAAAATTATAGTTAGACAGGAAAGTCCATCATACATAAAATAGGGAGTTACTTTTCAATCACTCTGTATAATTGTTATACAACAACTATTTGCCTAGAAAACAAAAAAAAAATTACTTTATTCAGTAATTATGATTGTAGGTTTGTCATTCTTGAAAATATCAAACTTTCGACATCACACACTAGAAATATGAATTAAACACACAAAGAAGAAGAATATCTTACTATTTACACTATTTGCATTATTCGGGCTATTGTCCTCATCTTTATTGTTATATTCATGATGTTTCAGCTGTTGTATGCTGCAGCCTTCTTCAGGTGAAGAATGTTGGAATTTCAAACCAAACGCATTATTTCATATACTGAGGTAGGTTGTTCAAGTTCCACATGCCATGCCTTTTCTGGATATCTCAGTTTCAATTATTTCCTTTTAGTAACTCAACGCTCCAAGTTTTGTTCACCTCTGCTGTGGCCAGGTATTGAACTCACAACTCCTTGGTTCAAGTCACTGGATTACTTCAACCAATGCTTTTATACACTGGACAAATTCCAACATATATCACCTGAAGAAGGCTGGAGCATACAATGGCTGAAATGTTGCGAATATGACAATAAAGATGAGGAGAACAGTCCAAACAATGTAAATAGTGTAAATAGTTACAATACCTCATCTCAGAAATAGAGACAGCTTTTGAAGGTGAATATGGCAATAAAGATGAGGACAACAGTCCAAACAATGGAAATAGTGTAAATAGTTACATTACCACATCTCAGAAATAGAGATAGCTTTTGAAGGTGAATATGGCAATAAAGATAAGGACAACAGTCCAAACAATGTAAATAGTTACAATACCTCATCTCAGAAATAGAGACAGCTTTTGAAGGTGAATATGGCAATAAAGATGAGGACAACAGTCCAAACAATGTAAATAGTGTAAATAGTTACAATACATCATCTCAGAAATAGAGACAGCTTTTGAAGGTGAATATGGCAATAAAGATGAGGACAACAGTCCAAACAATGTAAATAGTGTAAATAGTTACAATACCTCATCTCAGAAATAGAGACAGCTTTTGGAGGTGAATATGGCAATAAAGATGAGGACAACAGTTTAAACAATGTAAATAGTGTAAATAGATACAATACCTCATCTCAGAAATAGAGACAGCTTTTGAAGGTGAATATGGCAATGAAGATGAGGTCGACAGTCCAAACAATGTAGATACTGTAAATAGTTACAATACCTCATCTCAGAAATAGAGACAGCTTTTGAAGGTGAATATGGCAATGAAGATGAGGTCAACAGTCCAAACAATGTAGATACTGTAAATAGTTACAATACCTCATCTCAGAAATAGAGACAGCTTTTGAAGGTGAATATGACAATAAAGATGAGGACAACAGTCCAAACAATGTAAATAGTGTAATAATTACAATACCTCATCTCAGAAATAGAGACAGCTTTTGAAGGTGAATATGGCAATGAAGATGAGGTCAACAGTCCAAACAATGTAGATGCTGTAAATAGTTACAATACCTCATCTCAGAAATAGAGACAGCTTTTGAAGGTGAATATGACAATAAAGATGAGGACAACAGTCCAAACAATGTAAATAGTGTAATAGTTACAATACCTCATCTCAGAAATAGAGACAGCTTTTGAAGGTGAATATGGCAATGAAGATGAGGTTGACAGTCCAAACAATGTAGATACTGTAAATAGTTACAATACCTCATCTCAGAAATAGAGACAGCTTTTGAAGGTGAATATGACAATAAAGATGAGGACAACAGTCCAAACAATGTAAATAGTGTAATAGTTACAATACCTCATCTCAGAAATAGAGACAGCTTTTGAAGGTGAATATGGCAATGAAGATGAGGTCGACAGTCCAAACAATGTAGATACTGTAAATAGTTACAATACCGCATCTCAGAAATAGAGACAGCTTTTGAAGGTGAATATGGCAATGAAGATGAGGTCGACAGTCCAAACAATGTAGATACTGTAAATAGTTACAATACCTCATCTCAGAAATAGAGACAGCTTTTGAAGGTGAATAAGGCAATGAAGATGAGGACAACAGTCCAAACAATGTAAATAGTGTAAATAGTTACAATCCCTCATCTTAGAAATAGAGACAGCTTTTGAAGGTGAATATGGCAATAAAGATGAGGACAACAGTCCAAACAATGGAAATAGTGTAAATAGTTACAATACCTCATCTCAGAAATAGAGACAGCTTTTGAAGGTGAATATGGCAATAAAGATGAGGACAACAGTCCAAACAATGTAAATAGTGTAAATAGTTACAATACATCATCTCAGAAATAGAGACAGCTTTTGAAGGTGAATATGGCAATAAAGATGAGGACAACAGTCCAAACAATGTAAATAGTGTAAATAGTTACAATACCTCATCTCAGAAATAGAGACAGCTTTTGGAGGTGAATATGGCAATAAAGATGAGGACAACAGTTTAAACAATGTAAATAGTGTAAATAGATACAATACCTCATCTCAGAAATAGAGACAGCTTTTGAAGGTGAATATGGCAATGAAGATGAGGTCGACAGTCCAAACAATGTAGATACTGTAAATAGTTACAATACCTCATCTCAGAAATAGAGACAGCTTTTGAAGGTGAATATGGCAATGAAGATGAGGTCAACAGTCCAAACAATGTAGATACTGTAAATAGTTACAATACCTCATCTCAGAAATAGAGACAGCTTTTGAAGGTGAATATGACAATAAAGATGAGGACAACAGTCCAAACAATGTAAATAGTGTAATAATTACAATACCTCATCTCAGAAATAGAGACAGCTTTTGAAGGTGAATATGGCAATGAAGATGAGGTCAACAGTCCAAACAATGTAGATGCTGTAAATAGTTACAATACCTCATCTCAGAAATAGAGACAGCTTTTGAAGGTGAATATGACAATAAAGATGAGGACAACAGTCCAAACAATGTAAATAGTGTAATAGTTACAATACCTCATCTCAGAAATAGAGACAGCTTTTGAAGGTGAATATGGCAATGAAGATGAGGTTGACAGTCCAAACAATGTAGATACTGTAAATAGTTACAATACCTCATCTCAGAAATAGAGACAGCTTTTGAAGGTGAATATGACAATAAAGATGAGGACAACAGTCCAAACAATGTAAATAGTGTAATAGTTACAATACCTCATCTCAGAAATAGAGACAGCTTTTGAAGGTGAATATGGCAATGAAGATGAGGTCGACAGTCCAAACAATGTAGATACTGTAAATAGTTACAATACCGCATCTCAGAAATAGAGACAGCTTTTGAAGGTGAATATGGCAATGAAGATGAGGTCGACAGTCCAAACAATGTAGATACTGTAAATAGTTACAATACCTCATCTCAGAAATAGAGACAGCTTTTGAAGGTGAATAAGGCAATGAAGATGAGGACAACAGTCCAAACAATGTAAATAGTGTAAATAGTTACAATCCCTCATCTTAGAAATAGAGACAGCTTTTGAAGGTGAATATGGCAATAAAGATGAGGACAACAGTCCAAACAATGGAAATAGTGTAAATAGTTACAATACCTCATCTCAGAAATAGAGACAGCTTTTGAAGGTGAATATGGCAATAAAGATGAGGACAACAGTCCAAACAATGTAAATAGTGTAAATAGTTACAATACCTCATCTCAGAAATAGAGACAGCTTTTGGAGGTGAATATGGCAATAAAGATGAGGACAACAGTTTAAACAATGTAAATAGTGTAAATAGATACAATACCTCATCTCAGAAATAGAGACAGCTTTTGAAGGTGAATATGGCAATGAAGATGAGGTCGACAGTCCAAACAATGTAGATACTGTAAATAGTTACAATACCTCATCTCAGAAATAGAGACAGCTTTTGAAGGTGAATATGGCAATGAAGATGAGGTCAACAGTCCAAACAATGTAGATACTGTAAATAGTTACAATACCTCATCTCAGAAATAGAGACAGCTTTTGAAGGTGAATATGACAATAAAGATGAGGACAACAGTCCAAACAATGTAAATAGTGTAATAATTACAATACCTCATCTCAGAAATAGAGACAGCTTTTGAAGGTGAATATGGCAATGAAGATGAGGTCAACAGTCCAAACAATGTAGATGCTGTAAATAGTTACAATACCTCATCTCAGAAATAGAGACAGCTTTTGAAGGTGAATATGACAATAAAGATGAGGACAACAGTCCAAACAATGTAAATAGTGTAATAGTTACAATACCTCATCTCAGAAATAGAGACAGCTTTTGAAGGTGAATATGGCAATGAAGATGAGGTTGACAGTCCAAACAATGTAGATACTGTAAATAGTTACAATACCTCATCTCAGAAATAGAGACAGCTTTTGAAGGTGAATATGACAATAAAGATGAGGACAACAGTCCAAACAATGTAAATAGTGTAATAGTTACAATACCTCATCTCAGAAATAGAGACAGATTTTGAAGGTGAATATGGCAATGAAGATGAGGTCGACAGTCCAAACAATGTAGATACTGTAAATAGTTACAATACCGCATCTCAGAAATAGAGACAGCTTTTGAAGGTGAATATGGCAATGAAGATGAGGTCGACAGTCCAAACAATGTAGATACTGTAAATAGTTACAATACCTCATCTCAGAAATAGAGACAGCTTTTGAAGGTGAATAAGGCAATGAAGATGAGGACAACAGTCCAAACAATGTAAATAGTGTAAATAGTTACAATCCCTCATCTTAGAAATAGAGACAGCTTTTGAAGGTGAATATGGCAATAAAGATGAGGACAACAGTCCAAACAATGGAAATAGTGTAAATAGTTACAATACCTCATCTCAGAAATAGAGACAGCTTTTGAAGGTGAATATGGCAATGAAGATGAGGTCGACAGTCCAAACAATGTAGATACTGTTAATAGTTACAATACCTCATCTCAGAAATAGAGACAGCTTTTGAAGGTGAATATGGCAATGAAGATGAGGACAACAGTCCAAACGATGTAAATAGTGTAAATAGTTACAATACCTCATCTCAGAAATAGAGACAGCTTTTGAAGGTGAATATGGCAATGAAGATGAGGTCGACAGTCCAAACAATGTAGATACTGTAAATAGTTACAATACCTCATCTCAGAAATAGAGACAGATTTAGAATATTTTACATTGAGAAATAAAGCCTGAAGTTATTCTTTATTTCTGTAAAACTGAAGTTTGCGATCAATGATCTTTTAACTTGATAAGTTGGAGATGTTTTGTAATTTTGCCAATGGATGGTCAATCACTAAAAATAAACTTAAAGGAAGCAACATCTGGCATAGAGCCACTATTCTGGTGCAGTCATTGAGCAAGATTGTGAGATCTGCATGCAAACCACTGGTTTTTGTGTGGTTCATCAAGGACATTTAAAGGAAAAAAAATGTTTCAATTTAGCAGACATTCCTACATGCCATTATTTTCAAATTCACTCACATGAGGGGTTGAAAAAAATTACTGTTAAGTTTGATGAGAGGCTCCTTCATGATTAAAGATCGCAAACATATAAGGGAAGGAGTCAACCGTGGTCGGGTATCATGGAGTCACTGCAACCGATCATTTCCTTTGCTGCATAGTATGGGCTTTGCCAGGGCAACATACAGTTTTGAATTCAGAGTTTTCCTTCGCCTAGACGGGTTGCCATCCAAGGCTATAGAATCCAGTCTGTTATGGAGTCAACCGTGGTCAGTATCATCAAGTCAATGCTACTGATACTTTCCTTAGCTGCATAGTATGGGCTTTGCCAGGGCAACATACAATTCTGCATTCAGAGTTTTCCTTCGCCTAGATGGGTTGCCATCCAAGGCTATAGAATCCAGTCTGTTAAGGAGTTGACCGTGGTCGGTATCATCAAGTCAATGCAACTGATACTTTCCTTAGCTGCATAGTATGGGCTTTGCCAGGGCTACATACAGTTTTGAATCCTGAGTTTTCCTTCTCTTAGATGGGTTGCCATTCAAGGCTATAGAATCCAGTCTGTTAAGGAGTTGACCGTGGTTGGGATCATCGAGTCACTGCAACCGATCCTTTCCTTAGCTGCATAGTATGGGCTTTGCCAGGGCTACATACAGTTTTGAATCCTGAGTTTTCCTTCTCTTAGATGGGTTGCCATTCAAGGCTATAGAATCCAGTCTGTTAAGGAGTTGACCGTGGTTGGGATCATCGAGTCACTGCAACCGATCCTTTCCTTAGCTGCATAGTATGGGCTTTGCCTGGGCTACATACAGTTTTGAATCCTGAGTTTTCCTTCTCTTAGATGGGTTGCCATTCAAGGCTATAGAATCCAGTCTGTTAAGGAGTCAACCGTGGTTGGGTTCATCGAGTCAATGCAACCGATCCTTTCCTTAGCTGCATAGTATGGGCTTTGCCAGGGCTAATCATTCAATTGTCTAATGTTGTTCTGATATACAGAAATTTATAAATCATATTCTCCCTTTTTAAAATGAACTTTACTTGAAAATGTTACCAAAAACATTTACAATTACTGCTATAACCATCATTTGAATTTATCCCTCCTTCCTCTTTCAGCATCTTTACTCTCTTCTATTCTCACCTTTCCTTCCCCCACCCCTCACTCTTAGGAGGCTTGGGAAGGCTGTGTCTAAACCCTTGACCATTGTTGTTGATTAAAAGAAAATTTTAGGGTTCAAGCCTTCACTTTAACACCTCAACAATCCTTCAGCAAACTGATATCAACAAATACTATTGTTTCACTCTGTCACCCTTTTGCCTCTCCTATCTTTTCTTTACCCTTATATGCCCCCTCTTAAAATGTATCAACAAACACTTTTGTTTCACTCTGTCACCCTTTTGCCTCTCCTATCTTTTCTTTACCCTTATATGTCCCCTCTTAAAATGTATCAACAAACACTTTTGTTTAACTCTGTCACCCTTTTGCCTCTCCTATTTTTTCTTTACCCTTATATGCCCCCTCTTAAAATGTATCAACAAACACTTTTGTTTCACTCTGTCACCCTTTTGCCTCTCCTATTTTTTCTTTACCCTTATATGCCCCCTCTTAAAATGTATCAACAAACACTTTTGTTTCACTCTGTCACCCTTTTGCCTCTCCTATCTTTTCTTTACCCTTATATGCCCCCTCTTAAAATGTATCAACAAACACTTTTGTTTCACTCTGTCACCCTTTTGCCTCTCCTATCTTTTCTTTACCCTTATATGCCCCCTCTTAAAATGTATCAACAAACACTTTTGTTTCACTCTGTCACCCTTTTGCCTCTCCTATCTTTTCTTTACCCTTATATGTCCCCTCTTAAAATGTATCAACAAACACTTTTGTTTAACTCTGTCACCCTTTTGCCTCTCCTATTTTTTCTTTACCCTTATATGCCCCCTCTTAAAATGTATCAACAAACACTTTTGTTTCACTCTGTCACCCTTTTGCCTCTCCTATCTTTTCTTTACCCTTATATGCCCCCTCTTAAAATGTATCAACAAACACTTTTGTTTCACTCTGTCACCCTTTTGCCTCTCCTATTTTTTCTTTACCCTTATATGTCCCCTCTTAAAATGTATCAACAAACACTTTTGTTTAACTCTGTCACCCTTTTGCCTCTCCTATTTTTTCTTTACCCTTATATGCCCCCTCTTAAAATGTATCAACAAACACTTTTGTTTCACTCTGTCACCCTTTTGCCTCTCCTATCTTTTCTTTACCCTTATATGCCCCCTCTTAAAATGTATCAACAAACACTTTTGTTTCACTCTGTCACCCTTTTGCCTCTCCTATTTTTTCTTTACCCTTATATGTCCCCTCTTAAAATGTATCAACAAACACTTTTGTTTCACTCTGTCACCCTTTTGCCTCTCCTATTTTTTCTTTACCCTTATATGCCCCCTCTTAAAATGTATCAACAAACACTTTTGTTTCACTCTGTCACCCTTTTGCCTCTCCTATTTTTTCTTTACCCTTATATGCCCCCTCTTAAAATGTATCAACAAACACTTTTGTTTCACTCTGTCACCCTTTTGCCTCTCCTATTTTTTCTTTACCCTTATATGCCCCCTCTTAAAATGTATCAACAAACACTTTTGTTTCACTCTGTCACCCTTTTGCCTCTCCTATCTTTTCTTTACCCTTATATGTCCCCTCTTAAAATGTATCAACAAACACTTTTGTTTAACTCTGTCACCCTTTTGCCTCTCCTATTTTTTCTTTACCCTTATATGCCCCCTCTTAAAATGTATCAACAAACACTTTTGTTTCACTCTGTCACCCTTTTGCCTCTCCTATCTTTTCTTTACCCTTATATGCCCCCTCTTAAAATGTATCAACAAACACTTTTGTTTCACTCTGTCACCCTTTTGCCTCTCCTATTTTTTCTTTACCCTTATATGCCCCCTCTTAAAATGTATCAACAAACACTTTTGTTTCACTCTGTCACCCTTTTGCCTCTCCTATTTTTTCTTTACCCTTATATGCCCCCTCTTAAAATGTATCAACAAACACTTTTGTTTCACTCTGTCACCCTTTTGCCTCTCCTATCTTTTCTTTACCCTTATATGCCCCCTCTTAAAATGTATCAACAAACACTTTTGTTTAACTCTGTCACCCTTTTGCCTCTCCTATTTTTTCTTTACCCTTATATGCCCCCTCTTAAAATGTATCAACAAACACTTTTGTTTCACTCTGTCACCCTTTTGCCTCTCCTATTTTTTCTTTACCCTTATATGCCCCCTCTTAAAATGTATCAACAAACACTTTTGTTTCACTCTGTCACCCTTTTGCCTCTCCTATTTTTTCTTTACCCTTATATGCCCCCTCTTAAAATGTATCAACAAACACTTTTGTTTCACTCTGTCACCCTTTTGCCTCTCCTATCTTTTCTTTACCCTTATATGCCCCCTCTTAAAATGTATCAACAAACACTTTTGTTTCACTCTGTCACCCTTTTGCCTCTCCTATCTTTTCTTTACCCTTATATGCCCCCTCTTAAAATGTATCAACAAACACTTTTGTTTAACTCTGTCACCCTTTTGCCTCTCCTATTTTTTCTTTACCCTTATATGCCCCCTCTTAAAATGTATCAACAAACACTTTTGTTTCACTCTGTCACCCTTTTGCCTCTCCTATTTTTTCTTTACCCTTATATGCCCCCTCTTAAAATGTATCAACAAACACTTTTGTTTCACTCTGTCACCCTTTTGCCTCTCCTATTTTTTCTTTACCCTTATATGCCCCCTCTTAAAATGTATCAACAAACACTTTTGTTTCACTCTGTCACCCTTTTGCCTCTCCTATTTTTTCTTTACCCTGATATGCCCCCTCTTAAAATGTATCAACAAACACTTTTGTTTCACTCTGTCACCCTTTTGCCTCTCCTATTTTTTCTTTACCCTGATATGCCCCCTCTTAAAATGTATCAACAAACACTTTTGTTTCACTCTGTCACCCTTTTGCCTCTCCTATTTTTTCTTTACCCTGATATGCCCCCTCTTAAAATGTATCAACAAACACTTTTGTTTCACTCTGTCACCCTTTTGCCTCTCCTATTTTTTCTTTACCCTTATATGCCCCCTCTTAAAATGTATCAACAAACACTTTTGTTTCACTCTGTCACCCTTTTGCCTCTCCTATTTTTTCTTTACCCTGATATGCCCCCTCTTAAAATGTATCAACAAACACTTTTGTTTCACTCTGTCACCCTTTTGCCTCTCCTATTTTTTCTTTACCCTGATATGCCCCCTCTTAAAATGTATCAACAAACACTTTTGTTTCACTCTGTCACCCTTTTGCCTCTCCTATTTTTTCTTTACCCTGATATGCCCCCTCTTAAAATGTATCAACAAACACTTTTGTTTCACTCTGTCACCCTTTTGCCTCTCCTATTTTTTCTTTACCCTGATATGTCCCTTATATGCTCTACTATTGGTATTGAGCCCTCTTTTGAATTAATGCTGTCAACGTTAGCATTTATATATTATTTTCATTCTCATTACATTCATGTCTATATATATATATATATATATATATATATATACATACATTACCACTGTTATTCATACCTATTTACTGTGATAAAATTGATTTATATAATAAAATCTGTCCATATACATAGAATAATGAAATAATGTAGAAATGTCTAAGATTGCGGCCCTGTAATGCTGACATAGGTTACATATTCCATTTATTTCTATAATTCTTTTTCTTTATATGCCATTTCCCTTCAGGATTTCTGTGATCATATCACTCCAGAATTTCCTGTCCATTGTAGCTCTTAATAAATTTGTCTCTTCTTTATTTCTCCTAAACCCTGTTCAGCCATCCATTTAACTAAGTTCATCAACTAGGTTAAGTGCTGTTTTTCCTTTTGCCCTCAATCTGTCCTGTGAGTATCAAATTTCCCAAGCCAACTTTCCTCATTATTTGCCCTAGAAATTTCAACTGTCTCTTCCTGATGTTAAGTATAAGTTTGCATTCCCTTTTCTTTAAGACTTTGTTGTTCAGTTCATGGTATCCTCAGCATCCTTCTGTAGAATCATATTTCTGTTGCCTCAAGCCTCTTCTTCATCTTTGAAAAGATTGTTCAGCATTTACTTCCATATAAGGAGATATCACATAACACTTCAGTACTCTTTTCTTTGTTTCTAGAAAAGTTTTTCGGTCTCATAATATTCTGCTTAGCTATATTGATGTATGTAAAAACAATGAGCACACCTCGAGAAAAATCACTGTTAAATCAGCTGGTGTTATTGGAAGCATGCACAGGGCAAATAAATTTAGATTTCCCTTAACAGCAAGGTGGCTGTCCATATTGGTCTAAGTCATCCATCAACTGATTGTATTGGCCCTGTTGGCCTGGCAACCGCTGGTAGCAGCAGCAGCAGCAGCAGTAGAAATGGTTGTGGCTCATCTCACAAGCAAGTTACTAATTTCATTGGTCATATCCGGATGAATGCATGTTTGATTATGTTTAGGATTGTTAACGAGTTGCTGGACTTTAAATGACGGTTTCCTCCCCCCCCCCACCGTCCCAGCGTATTTGATTTATATTCTTGTAAAATTGCTGATACTCAGGAACTGTTTGTTTGTTTTTATAATAGCAGCAGGGGCAGGAGCAGCGGAAGCAGCAGCAGGAGGCTGCCTGACAGTCGCTGAAGTTGTCTGTTGTCGCTAATGTTGCAAGAAAAGCCGGTAGCAATAACATCAATTGAAGCAGCAAGCAGCTTGGTAACTGCATGGACTATTTTCCTTTATAGCCTTATTATGTGTGTGTGTGTGTGTGTGTGTGTTTAGGGACTTCTATTTCTGTCCAATTCATTGCACTTGAGTCTGTGTGTGTGTGTGTGTGTGCGCGCATGCATGTCATAATGTGTAGGTCTTTCCTTTAATGATCAAAGTCAGTGTGAGAGTTTTACATCAAGCCATGAGGAAGTAGGTCATCGTGCATTCGTATCTGCTGTGCAAACCTTGTATGACTTGCTGAGTATTTCGATGTCTGGCACAAGGCAAAATCACGGGGAACTGTGACTGGGTAAACAGTGATAAGCCAGTATTGCAAGTTGAGGGAGCCGGGATTCTTCTTTTGCTAATTCTTCTATGTACCCTGTCTTTTCAGGATGCTAGCGATGACGGCTCTTCTCAATTTCCTATCTTTTGTAACACTTAGTAAGTGTTGACTTTTCACTATCTTTTCTAATCCCTGTTCTACCAACCTTGTATACAAGCTCATTAGTTATACACTGTTTTTCTCTCTAACACTCTAGCATTCAGTATATCCTGTGAGTGTTAAATTTTCTATGCTTTCCTTCCTCACAATATGCCCTAGAAATTTCAACTGTCTCTTTCTGATAATTGATTTTAGTTCCCCAATTTGTAATTTTCATGTTTGGCTGTTCCTTTTGATGACAATCATATGACATTCTGAAGAGATTGGCACTAGCAATAGCAATAGTAATATTAGCCATTTCCCTATAAGGAAACATTTGGTATTCATTGATTGAACAACCAGTACTGCTTTTGGTTTAAATTTATAGAATCTTTCTCTTAAAACAAGTTTTTTATTACTTACCTAGAAATTCCTTAATTGAAATCTAATGAACACCAGTGACAAAAAATCTCTAAAATCTTCAGTCTTATGCAACAGTATTGTACATTATGTAAAAATATTGTCTACTATGTAAATGTATAACTTGTTATTTGGAAGCATTGAGTTTTTTTGGTATATGATATGTGAAAACAATGAACTTTATGTGAAAATATAGTTTGTATGGGAAAATGAAATAAACGTAATAAATAAAATAATAATAATGAATAATAATAATATAAAAGAAATACAATTTCCCATGATGCTCGTACTAAAGGAATTGGAAATTTTACTACCTCACTTGGCTTCGTCAAACGCCCATTAGGTGGTGCTGTTTAAGTCTATGAAAAGACAAACATTTCCTTCCTCTTGTTTTCTCTTCCTTGCTCTAAGGTATAGCAGAATGTAGAAAATGATGTCCCCACAGGGTCACAAACGTTTCCCCAGTCCACTGAACTCTCTTTCCACCTTCCAATACATGGCGTTCACATGTGTATTCCAAATCCTCCATCTATGAATTAAATCAACCTATTCTTTGGTTGTTCCAACTCAGCGCAAAGCTGAATTGAGCAGGATCATTATAACGTTATATGAAAGCAGTGCATGTTAAGTGAATATATTTCATGTTATGTGAAAGTATTTTAGTTTATTTTAAAATGTTGAGTGATGTAAAGTTATTACGTGTTATACAAACGTACCATGTGCTATGTGAAATTATTGTGTGTTATGTAAAATTAAAGCCTTTTATGTAATAATATTCCTTTAGTTATTTCACCCCAAGCAGGTTGAAAAAGTCACTAAGTAGGAAAAGATTACCGAGAGTTCAGGAAATGGAGAAAACTTTGCAGAAGAAACAATTCAAAGAGACAGTTGCATTTAGGTTTTTGAAATTCGTAGTTACAAGGAAACAAGAGGCCAGAAAAAGTTCCAAAGGTAAGAATTATGAGAGAAGAAACCAGTAAATTAGAACTTACATGTCATCTTTTAGATGCCGTGTCCCTTCAGGACGTTGGCGATCATGGCTCTTCACAATTTCCTTTTTTTTTATAGCTCTTAGTAATCTTGGTATTTTTGTTATCTCTCCAAAACTCTGTTCTGCCACCCATTTTCACAAGCTCGCCAGGAAGGTTATCTGCCTTCCTCTTCACCTCTTGCCTTCAGTATGTCCTGTGAGTGTCTAATTTTCCAAACCCTCTTCCCTTATTATGTGGCCTAGAGATTTCAACTGTCTTTTTCTGATGTTGAGTATAAGTGTCTTTTTGTTGCCATGTTATCTCAAACTTTACCATTGCTCACCTGTTTAGTCTATGGTATTCTCAACATCTTTCTGTAGAACTACATTACTGAAGACAAGTCTTTTCTTCATCTGTCAGGAGATTGTCCATCATTCTCTGTCATATAGGAGGACTGATATTACATAATATTTCAGCACTCTTTGTTTTTGTTCCTAATGAAATTTTCCTGTTGTTTAATACTTTGTTAAGCTTTTGGGAGGCACCTTTTGCTATCCCAATTACCAATTTCGGTGTTGCAATTTCTGTTTTCTGTTAAAACACTTCCCAGATTTTGAAATTGTACTTGCTTGATTTTGTTATTGCCAATTTACACTTAGCAATTTAAAGGGTAAATATTGAGATCTAGTTGCCAATCTTAAGTACCATGTGTTATTTGAGAGCAATGGCATTCAAAGGTATAGCATGTTACGTGAAAGTATTAAACACTATATGAGAAGAATAAGTTTTGTGAAGGTATTACCTTTTAAGTGAAATTATTGAATGCTATGAAAGTAATGCATATTGGCTGATGAAAAAGTATTGCATGTTATGTGAATTTAATGCTGTCTATATTTCTGAGATGCGGTATTATGTACACTATTTACATTATTCAGACTATTGTCATCATCTTTGTTGCCATATTTATTACAACATTTCGACCTTTCAGTATCTGTCTATATTTCTGAGATGAGGTATTATGTACACTACTTACATTTTCCAGACCATTATCCTCGTCTTTGTTGCCATATTTATCACAACGTTTCGGCCTTTCAGTATCTGTCTATATTTCTAAGATGAGGTATTATGTACACTATTTACATTATTCGGACTATTGTACTCATCTTTGTCGCCATATTTATTGCAATGTTTCAGCCTTTCAGTATCTGTCTATAATTCTGAGATGAGGTATTATGTACACTATTTACATTATTCGGCCTATTGTCCTCATCTTTGTCACCATATTTATTACAACGTTTCGGCCTTTCAGTATCTGTCTATATTTCTGAGATGAGGTATTATGTACACTATTTACATTATTCGGACTATTGTCCTCATCTTTGTCACCATATTTATTACAACGTTTTAGCCGTTGTACACTCCGGTCTTCTTCAGGTGGTTGGAATGTCGAACTGAACTCTCAAGGAGACATGGCATAGTGGATAAAGGCATTGGTTAGATCCAGTGACAGGACCCAAAGAGTGTGAGTCCGGTTAAGGCAGTGGAGAACTTGGAGAAGGGAATTAACAGGAGATAACTGATAACTGACATCCATTAAACATGGCACGTGGAACTAGAACAGTCTACCCCAGTGAGCGAAATAAAGGTGTTCAGTTTGACATTCCAACCACCTGAAGAAGGCTGGAGCATACAATGTCCGAAACGTTGTAATAAATATGGCGACAAAGATGAGGACAATAGTCCAAATAATGTAAATAGTGAAAGTAATGCATTTTATTTGAAAGTATTGTCTATGAGAAAATTGTGGGTTACTCAACTTGGCTTTGCCAAAACATCTGTTGGGGGTGGGGTTGCTCTTTAAGTCTATTAAAAGGCAATCATATTCCCTCTCTTCCATATTTTAGCTTATTTAAACTCTTATTTTCAGATGTAGTCGATGTTGATAAAGAACGCTACCCACAGGCCATGTTCACTCGATCCTTTGTTGAGTTCTGAAATCTCTTACACATATACATATATGCACGTGTTTATCACACATGCACAGAAAAATATGTACACTCTTATAACTAGTTTTAATGTTTTTTCCTTTCATTTCAATTGGACACACATCTAATTCCCTTTGTTAATAATGTTTGTTTTATATTAATTGATTTATATTAATTATTTTTACCTGGACTCACACTGAGTTCGCTAGTATTGTTTGCAGGATAAATATTCTAGAAGCCCATAAATATATACTATAAAACATCTTACATCACAACCAAACAGGTGATACCCACAACATAATGGTGACTTATTTCTTACCCAAACATACTAGCATCCCGCAATAAAGTATTGCGTTTTATATGGAAGTATTTTATATGAATGCGTTTTATTTAAAAATAGTGATTTCTATATAAAAAAGAATTGATAGTTATTTGGAAGTATTACATATTATATGAAATTATTGGTATTGCATTTTTTTTAATCATCTCACCCCAAGTAAGGCAATAAAGCCACAAAGACACAATAAGTTACTGAGTGTGAGAGAATAACATTATTAAAAAGAAATAACATTAATAGAACAGGAATTAAGACAGAGAATAATATTTATAAATAACATACTATTCATGTATATGAAATATATTTCATATCATATGTGAAAATAGCAATGTTTTCACGTATGTTATATGAAAATATTGTCTTTTATGGAAATATTGTCTGTTATGTGAAAGAGTAGAGTGTTATGTGACACTATTGTATTTTATTTGAAAATATTATGTAATATTTAAAGGCATTGCATGTTATTTGAGTGCTATAAATGGATGTTACATGATAATATCTATGATGTGAAATGATTGCATGCTATGTGAAAGCTAATAAAAAAAGCATTGCATGTTATTTGAGTGCTATAAATGGATGTTACGTGATATTGTCTATGAAGTGAAATTATTGCATGCTATGTGAAAGCTTTGCATATTATACAAAAGTAATTACACATCAGTCTCACATGATAGTAGTTCCTGTTTGCCTTTCATCCCACATCATTAAATATTTTAAAAATGATTGATATAAAAAAATGTTAAAATTAACTTTGAAAATTTCTTTACATTGATCAATACTCAAAATGGTGCTTATTTAAACTATATATAAAGATTTTGTGTTTGAAAATATATCTCCTATTTTCATGCTAAACCATGAGTTTTGATACTATAACACTGCGCGTCATAATCTTCATGGCTCGAAATTTCCATCAGGTTTATTATAATCACTTATGCACAAATATCATTGGAAAAGGTATGGATTCACCTCTTCTCCCCCAGCTATGGATTAATTAGTAAGACTTATATCAATAAACCATTATCATCTTAATGTTCGTTATAATCACTTACGTGCAAATATCGTTGGAAAAAGTATGGATTCACCTCTTCTCCCCAGCTATGCATTAATTAGTAAGACTTGTATCAATAAACCATTATTATCTTAATGGCTCGGAATTCACCTTGGGATCATTATATTCACTTATGCACAAATACCTTTGGGAAAGGTATAGACGCACCTCTTCTCCCCCAGCTATGGGTTAATTAGTAAAACTTTTATCATTAAACTATTATTATAGTAATGGCTCGAAATTGTTAATCAGAGAGTTGAGTTTCAATTCCCGTGTGTTTGTTTTTTTTTAATTTTTTGTTTTATCATTTCACTCCAATCAAGTCGATAATAAGCGTGCACAGGCGAATAAATACCTTTGGAAAGGTATTAACCCACATATTCTCCCCAGCTATGGATTAATTAGTAAGACTTGTATCACTAACTCATTATTATCTAAAACGTTTCTTACAATCTAAAAAAAAGTTTCTTTCTTTAAATAACTGCAAAGTGTTTTGATAAGCCATTAAAACCGACTCAATCAATCTTCTTTTCTGAGCGCTTCTACTTAGCCTGAAAATGGCGTCAAACAATATTTTGCACATGTAAATGACGATTGTAAAGAAATGGAATGGATTTCAACAAAGCGATATTTTATAGTTTTGTTTTTATCTGAGTAAGAATGGAAATAAAATAGACGCGTATACAAGCAAAAGAAAGAAGATATTATGCCTGGGTACAGGGTCTTATAATGGGGTTGATGCTGAGTTTATTAGAGTAATTACCTCGTTGTTATATGTATTTGTAGTTGATAGAGGGTTCCTTTTCTTTTTTTACTGAAAAGGAAATGGGTAAAAACGTACAACGAAAACAACAATATGATTTTGAGACACATTTTGAAATTAATGACAAGAACGTGTATTTTTCTTTTCATAATGTTAATTACAATATTGGTATTGTGTGAGTTAAAAATGTTATGAGTGTTAGTGTCTGTTTGTAAGTTTATGCTTACTTGTTTTGCTTGTTCTGAGAATTTCGCTGTTAAGTATAGTCTTTGAAACCGTCAAATGTCGATTTTCCCGGAGTGATGGTGATACATCTGTGTTCCTTTTTACTACTGCTCTACTCAACTCTACTGACTTCACTTGTGGTGGAAGTGTCGTTTTTATAATGAATTTTAGAATGGTGAAATATCATCACATATCATCACTGGTGGCAAGGTTGCTTCTTTTTTTTTTTTAGAATGATTGAATTTTTTAAATCTTTATTTCCCAAATGATGAAATATCCTTATCATCAATCATCAGTGGTGGAAAGGTTGTTTTTAGAATGATGAAATATTATTATTCTGGATCATAACAGTGCCATGGGCGTCGTCGATACAGCATGCTGGGAGGAACAAAAACAGAGAAGAGTGAGAAAGCAGGAAGTGTCGCGTTTTTAGAGTTGCTTCACAGCGCCCTCTAACGACTTCTTTTCGAAACTGGTGAAGCTATACGGGGATAACTGATAATTTTAATAAATTTATTTTCCTATTATGAAAATGTGAGGCCAGGTAAATTTGTAATCACCAAAAGTATTGATTTATTTACAAAATGTCGGACCAGGTAAGTTTTTTTAAAACTGAAACTCATAATTTAATGTATTTTTTTACGCTGAAATTCTTGATTTAGTAAAAAAAAAAAAATAAACGACTGTTAACATTAAAGCCATTAATTTAGTCAGTAAATAGAGATCGATGAATTTTTAATATTTACTGAATTTTTAATATTTACTGAGCGGCGCAAATTTCGAGGTTTTTGGTGCTAAAGTCTCTTTTGTTTTTTATCATTAGATAACTTCTCTGTGTTATTGTATTTTTTGCATTTTTTAAAATCATTTTATGCCAAGCAAAGCGATGGCACCACTAAGACGGAATGGGGTTACTGAGCTTGAGAGAATATGAGGGTAAAACACTATTAAGGAGAGAGAACAAGAAAAAACAAGAATAAAGAAGATAGTAGATAACGACTGACATTGCATTTATATTTTTGACAATTGACTGGGAAGCAAGACACCAGAAGAGAATTCCATAAGCGAGAAGTGCGAGGAAAGAAACTGTCAACATAGAACTTACGGTCATGTCTAACAATTTTAACTGTAAAATGAAGACTTTCCCGCTAATCTAGTGCTGCGCTTAAATTCATAAAGTCTATGTACCAAAGAGGAAAGCGATATTTATTCTGTTAAATACACAGAAATGTGGCACAAGGCCGAAGGGGGGATTGGGGAAAGGACGGTCTTCTTTTGTCTTAAATATAACTTAGCTAGCTGCAAACACTGACCCAATCATACAACAATATTCCATACACCAAAACAACACATTCATACGTACCTTTCTTACTACAACCACCATAATACCTCACTGTCTCTATGAAAATACTAACTAGTCCCCATATTTACAATTCAGTGTCTGTGTTGGGAGGGGAATAAAATAACAGTTCTAAAAAACTAACCCCAATGAGTATTTACAATATGAATACAAAATATTTACAAGAAACCAAAGAAAAATAATATTAGTAATAAAACCCCCCACAATCACTAAATGTGGCAGAAATACCAGTTCACGGGCCGAAATCAATGTGGGACTATAATATAAAGAGGAAAGCTCATTAGAACAATTACCATGAAAGTATTTATAGAAAAAGGCACAAGGAAGTGACATTACGGCGGTGAGAAAGTGACTGAAACCAAGATGTCAGATCAGGACCAATAATATTGCAGATAAATTGCTACTCTGTTGTAATTTCACTGATTATCAAAACTTTTTTCTCTCTTTAAATGATAAAAATAATGCAGTGAGTTTTTGATAAATCATTTAATTCCTATTTCATTGTTATTTTTAATCATCGCCATTGTTAACCATTTGTTAAGTTACATTTCCTGCTTCTCTGTGTGTGTACTTGAGGCCCTGTGCCTTACGAGCTTATGCACTTGAGGCCTTGTCTCAGATTTAGCTAAGACTAGTAAGTACTTGCTTGTGACAGTGCCTGCACGTGTATATATCTGAATAGGCATTCACATTCATCAGGATACTGACGACTAAAACGTTACCAATTCTCCTATAGCGCGGAATATTTCCTTGGCCTCCGAGCTGATATGTCACTATGGCGACAAGTGCTTCACAAACTGGCCATTGTTTGGGCTTTAGAATATAATCAGAGGTCACCAGGGAGATAATTCTTTTCTTCTAGCGAACGATTTGATGAATGTATGGAAGAGTTATTTTGTACAAGAAATGAAAATTCGAAAAATAAAGTTTAAAAAAAAAGAAAAAAAAGAAGCAAACATTCTTAATTATAAAATTTTATTTCAGTTTGGTGGATTTAAGTATTTAGCTGAGCTACGCGTTTTGATGATTTACATGTTTAGATGATTTACGCGTTTAGCTGATTGACATGTTTAGCTGGTTTTACATGTTTAACATTTTTCAAATTTGTCATCTTTTAAAAAAGAGAAGCAAACTATCTCTCCTAATTATAAAATTTTATTTCAGTTTGATAAAACTCGATATCCGCTTATATGTTTAGCTGGTTTACATGTTTAGCTGATTTACATGTTTAAATGATTTACATATTTAGCTGGTTTTACATGTTTAAACGTTTACGAATTAGTTTTAAAAAAAGAAGCATACTAGCACTCCTAATTGTAAAATTTTATTTCAGTTTGATAGAACTCGAAATCTATTTATATGTTTAGCTAATTTACACGCTCAGATGAGTTACCTGTTTAGATGATTTACATGTTTAGATGAGTTACCTGTTTAGCTGATTTACATGTTTAGATGAATTAAATGTTTAACTGATTTACATGTTTAGATGAGTTACATGTTTAGCTGATTTACACGTTTAGATGAGTTACCTGTTTAGCTGATTTACATGTTTAGATGAGTTAAATGTTTAGTTGATTTACATGTTTAGATGAGTTACATGTTTAACTGATTTACATGTTTAGATGAGTTACATGTTTAGGTGAGTTACATGTTTAGCTGATTTACATGTTTAGATGAATTACCTGTTTAACTGATTTACATGTTTAGATGTGTGGTTGTAAAGAAAAGAAAAAAAACTGTCAACTCATAGTAGCAATAAACGTCTGCAATAGATTTCTTCTGTCTCTCGGCCACAACACTTGTAGCCAAATCACAGTTCAAACGATAGTCCGTCGTAACAGGCAACGTAGAAACGACAAAATCGGGTCACACATCCAACCTTCACTTCTCACCTGCAAAAAAGCGTGTTCGTCCACCAAGCTCAGAAAATCTAATCCCGCATAAGCGAAAAACAACGGCTTTTGTTCACCGACAGATCTTTCTGATTGGTCACGCCATTCAGGGGAGGGAAGAACAGTAGCATAGATTCTAGTCCTTCAAGTAGATTTTTGCTAACTACGTTTTGGTAATTTTTCTTCGGATCGCACACAAAACACGAACTCTTTTTCGGGTAGCTGATTATCTCTTTCACTACAAGATCAGTTACATGTTTAGCTGATTTACATGTTTATCCGATTTTGCATGCTTAATTTTTTTTGAATTTGTTGTCTTAAAAAAAGAAGCATACTAGCTGTCCTCATTATACAATTTTATTTCACAGTAACAGAACTCAAGGTCTATTTATATATTGAGCTGGTTTACATGTTTAACAGATTTTACATGTTTAAATGTTTTTGAAATGTCACCTTTGAAAAAAAAAGAATCTGAAGCATACTAGCTCTCCTAATTATGAAATTTTATTTCAGTTCGATAGAACTTGAAATACATCTAGATGTTTAATTGATTTACATGTTTAGATAATTTACACGTTTAGATGATTTTTACATGTTGAGATGATTTTGTGTCTGCGGCTAGCATAGCGGTTATCGGCGAAGAAAATAAAATTGCCGAGTGAAAAATGAAATTTTTATTTCAAGCATATCACTCTAAGCAAGGCGGGAGTGCCATTAGCACGCAAGGGGTTACAGAGAGTGAGAGCAAGAGTAAAGAGGGGTGTTTGAGGAAAGGGTATAGAGAAGGACGGGGATCAAGATCAAGGCATCGGAAGATGTCGATTGGCATTACATTTGAATATTTGAACATTATAGCTACCAGGGAAGCAAGTAAGAGGAAGGGAGTTCCACTGTCGGGAAGTGCGAGATTAGAAGCTGTTAGAGTAGAAGAGACGGGTACATTTAACCGTTTAGACAGTGAAAGGTTAGGACCAAGATGCCAACCTAGTAGCACGCTTAAATTCATGCAGTTAGGTTACCAGTGAAAGTAGCTCGTCAGAGCACTTGACATGAAAATATTTGTAAAAAAAAGACAGAGGGAATCCACAGCATGTCTGTGAGAAAGTGACTGTAGACGAGATGCTAGATCAGGACCTATCACATTGGAAATCCGTCTCTGAATTTGGTCAAGGACTTGAAAATGAGCAGTGGGGGCACCATACCATATATGGCAGCAGTATTCAATGCAAACTTCCCAAGAAGTTTCCAGTTCACAGATAATAAAGAAAGATCATCTGGACACTATTTCAATTGACTGGTCCGCTTATAAAAAAAGAAATAGTCATTTTGAAGGACTTTTGAAAATTAGCTTTCATTACTTTCTCCAAACCATGACATTTATCAGAAAAGATAAATATTGATTTTTAAATAATTGTAAAAACAGTTTCAAATCGATCCTAGATTTCTTGCAAATGTCATGTTTGAAACCAGTTTTACGTCAACGATAACTGCATACAACTGGGGCTGTCACTTTGTCCCATTCTTAATTTTACGGAGTAATTAGTGAAAGAAAGAAAAAAGAAAGAAAACAGAAATAAAAAGAAAGAGAAAATAAGTATAAGAAAGAAAGGAAAAAGAAAGAGAAAGAAAAGAAAACAGAAAGAAAGACAGAAAGAAAACGAAAAGAAAAGAAAGAAAAATTAAAGAATGCAAATTGAAAAGAGAATGAAAAAAGAAAGGAAAACTAAGCTAAAAAGAAACAGAAAGAAATTAAGAAAGAAAGAAAGAAAACAGAAATAAAAGAAAGGGGCAACGAAGCAGAAAGGTTGAAAGAAGGAAAGAAAGAAAGAAAGGTTGAAAGAAATAAAGAAATAAAGAAAGTAAGAACGAACAAAAGCAAACAGAAATAAAAAGAAAAGGGAAAAAAGCAGAAAGATAGAAAGAAAAAAGAAAGAATGAACGAAAGAAAGAAAAAGAAAGAAAAGATGAAGGAAAGAAAGAACGAAAGAACGAAATAAAGAAAAAGATAGAAAGGATAAAGAAAGAAAGGACGAATAAAAAAAGAACGAAAAAAAGAAAATAGCCAAATTAAAACCTAATAAATTTTGAACTTTGTTGACTTTGATAAATTCTAAAGCTTGAATTCAAAATTTTATAACCGATATGATTTTGTCAAAACTGGTTCATGAATTCTGCAATCAAAATGATGCAATGGAAGTAATTATAGTTGAAGGTGTTGTCATTATAGTAACATGAATAACATTTGAAAGGAATACTCTACTCATGTCTTTCCACTAAACACACCTATACATTGATTAGTCACTCATTAGTAAAGAATTGCCTTTATTATTAGACATGTAACCAAATGCAATCGTTTGTTTAAACAGTCACAAATAAAAATAATACAATAACTAAATCTTTTATATCAAGAAAAAAGAAATAATAACAGTCTTATGCTATCAAATTTGCAAATCATTGAAATCTGAAACAATTTGTCTTGGTTTTATTGATAATCATCTAAGTAGAGTCACAAAGGAGATTAAAAATCTTCCCTTGATTCAATTGACAAGATGGTCGCCTCCCTCTACATTGTTCTCATTATTGATTAATAATTTTTTCTGATTCCTGCGAGGACAAATATTAGTTTGTTGGAATAAAGTCTGGAATATTCGTAAATCAAGAATAATTGGCCTGATTCTTTTTACTGAAGCACTGTACTAGCCTTCTTTCGTATTGGCCAGCCAATGGGAAGCGAAGACAATCGTTAAATGCTGGTTATGTTTGAGCGTAAAAGAAATTAGGTAGGTATAAAACTAGGACTGGCCTATTTTCGAATCTTCCTGGAATGAAGACAAAGGATTAATATCTGGGGTTAATGGATTAAATCCGAGTTATTGATCATGAAAAATGTGATTAGTCTTGTGAATAAAATAGTTATATATTTTCCAACAGTGCCAGAGATTGGTATTGAAGCTCCACGCCCTACAAAAAAAGAAGAAAAAAAGGAAAAAAAAAAGAAGAAAAAAAGGAAAAAAAAAAGAAGAAAAAAAGGAAAAAAAAAAAGGAACTCCATCACCAATCTTGATTTCTTAGGCGTAAGGGTTGAAAACTAATGTAGTATAAAATATATTACCAAATTCCTACTCTTTTGATTTACTAAAGTTCATTTATTAGAATAAACTTTATTTGTAGAGGCCAGACGTGTTTGTGTTGTTAGTCCTGTTTTTTTTTATTTACTTAAACATTGAACTTAATAAAAAAAAAATTGTGCCTACTTTTTCTTTAGAAACATTTCTCAGTATCAGGTAGTTATTAAATTCACTGATTAAGAAAATAAAAATCAGGGATCTCAAATACGGGCACCCACTAAAAATAACGTTTTATGACAACAACAACAACAACAAGTAGTAGCACACATATGTCGGATTTAACTCCTCCTCAGTTCCTTAATCCTTCAGTAGGGGTCTCTCTCCCCTGGCTATAAATACTTGCTGACCCTTGGCCTCGATCTCTCTTTTCCACTTAGGCCTTGGGCCGCTACCTCACGTGGAGATGAGGTAAAATCTCTCTTTTTCGACTCAGGCCTTGGGCCGCTACCTCGTGCGGAGCTGTTGTAAAATCTCTCTTTTCAACGAACTCCAATATGTGAACTCTCATAGATACAGCGTTTCCCAAATTCTGGGACCGCGCTAAGAACAATACACGTACGTACGAACACTTACAACACATACACATAATTTCTCCATACAAACTATATGTAACAGTCCATGTCTTTGTTTAACTTGTTTTTTTATTAATATATATTTGTTTACCCATGTATATCAGTCTTGTTTGTTTTCTTTGTTTTTTTTTGGACTTAATTAAAGTCCAACATTCTCCTGTAGCTGGACCCGCCAGCAGGAAAATTTAACCTGATATCTCTTCACATCTTCACCCGCACGGTCCGCTACACATACTAAAATATTGTTAGCCCAAAATGCAAATTCTGTGATAAATATCCAGAAACAATTGAGCATTTTGTATCAAGTTGCAAGATATTGGCATCCAATGATTGTAAAATGGCATGACAGGGTGGGCCAATATCTGCACTGGAAAAAATGCAACTTCCACGGAAAGAAACTGAAAGAAATTTGTATGAACACCACCCGGTTACGGAGATAGGACTTGTAACAATTTTATGAGTATACACAATACACACAGACAGAACAATCACAGCTAATTCAGCAAACAAAAATATGCATCCTAAATGATATGGGAGTCCCTGCAGAGTGCAATGTATCTTCGAAGATCTTCAAAAAGTTATCAAAATACAAGGAGTTCGAAATCTCAAACATGTGGAAAACGGAAACATCAACAATCCCTGTTGTAGTTGGAACCCTGGGATTGATTGGAAAATATTTCAGTAGTCTCACTGGAGGGATTCCTGGAAGCCCATGCCTTAAAGAAATGCAAAAAAATGTCCTCACGAGTACAGTCCGCACCTTACGAACGGCTTTATCTATGTATAATATGTGTATTTTTTTTTTCATTGCTCTGTGAAAAATAACATGATGCCATTTCTGACCTTAGGTCTCTGGGCGAGAGTTAGAAGGAAACGTGTAAATACCAGAAATCAAAGGAAATAAAATAATAATAATAATAATAATAATAATAATAATAATAATAAGAAGAAGAAGAAGAAGAATAAGAAGAAGAAGAAGAAGAAGAGGAAAGAAGAAAAAGAAAGAAGAAGAAAGAAAAAGAAGAAAAAGAAGAAAGAAAAAGAAGGAGAAAGAAGAAGAAGAAGAAGATTCAAGAAAGAAGAAGAAGAAAGAAAAAGAAAAAAGAAAGAAGAAAGAAAGAAGAAGAAAGAAAAAGAAAGGAGAAGAAAAAGAAAAGAAGATACAAGAAGAAGAAGAAGAAGAAGAAGAAGAAGAAGAAGAAGAAGAAGAAGAAGAAGAAGAAGAAGAAGAAGAAGAATGTAAAATGGGAAAATCCGCTAAAATTACTAGATTTCATCCAATTCATGCTCAAAGTCACTAAATCGTCGTGGGTATGACGATAAACTACATCCGCG
Source organism: Acanthosepion esculentum (assembly GCA_964036315.1). NCBI lineage: Eukaryota > Metazoa > Mollusca > Cephalopoda > Sepiida > Sepiidae > Acanthosepion > Acanthosepion esculentum. Next base: position 9,028,071 of record OZ038493.1, read on the forward strand.
TCCTGGGTGAAACGATAAACTACGTCCAACAGCAAGGCCTCTAATCAGGAGGTTTTGAGGAATGTGTAAACACCTCTTAATTGCTGGTATTCCCAGGTCTACCCTGACACGGGGTGGTAGCACCTGTTAGGGTCCCAGCTAATAGTTAATGTGTAAAAATAGGTTTTAATACCAGAAATACTTTGTAACAAAAATATTATTACCAGCAATAATTTTTTAAGGAAAAATTATTATCAGCAATACTTAAAAAAAATAATACCAGCAATACAAACAGTTATACATTCTTTGAAAAAAAATGACCAGCTATAGATTTATTCAAGGAAAAATATTCCCAGAAATAGATTTTTGAAGAAAAACATATTACCAGCAATAAGAATTTTGTCGGCATTAAATAACGCATTGAGGTTGATATGCCGTAAAACAAAACAAACCAAACCAAACCAAAGTCACTAAAGGTAAATTATTGCTAAAATGACAAAGTTAAATCATGTGTGATATGAGTGAAGGGGGAGATGTTAGGATAAGAAGGTTAGATAATGATGGACCCGAAACTTGAAGAGATTAAGATGATAGGGTTTAGGGTGGTATCCACGAGGGAATCTTCCACAAAGTAGCATTTTTGGGGGGAGGGGAAAAATCCGTCTGAATGAAACCGTCCAGTAACATTTGGAATACGGTGGAAATAAGGGTGATTCAATTCGACGAAAGTAGCACGAGAGTGTCCTAGCTGTAAAGAATTGAGCTGGTGGAATGAAGCTCATCTGAACATTATTTTTTAATCAATTTACCCCAATAAAATACACCCGGCAGCGAGGCCTCTGAGCAGGAGGTTAGAGGATTTGAGGAGCATGGAACCACCTCTCAACTGCCGTTGTTCACAGGTCCACCCTGACTCTGAAGTGGTAGCGCCTGTTAGGGTTATTGGCATTTAGGTCTCATAATTTCACTTATCAAACTGTTGATTGGAACTGTAAGTTCTCTGCTAATATTTTTTTATTTCTCAATTCTCACTTGTGGAACTCTATAACATATTCCTGTTTTCCTGTCAACTACTATCTTTAAAAATGTAAATGTAAGGTCACTCGTCATCTTCTGTTTATTGGACCCGTTCTTTTATTGTCCTTTCTCTTCTATAATGATGTTTTTAAAGATTCTTTTACTTTCAGTAACTCCTTGCGACTTATTGTCTTTTTCACTTTGCTTGGAGTGAAATGATTAAAATAATACTTTTTTTGCCATTCTGGTAACGTACTTTGGAGTGATGGAGTAGTGGATGGCGGCACGGATTGAAGAATCGGAGTACCCTTGGGAAAGGTACGAATCCTCTTCTCCTCCCTGGCTATGGTAAATAGTTCTATAGCCTTGGATGGCAACACGTCTACTGCAGAAAGAAATGGTAACCTACTGCGAGAAAAAAATCTGCATCGTCAGTCATGTATCGAATGATTCATGATAGCCTAAGCGTGTATCACGTATGGCACATAACTAGCTGACTTTATATTTAGCGTTATAACTCTATTTTATTGTGTTCAACGGATATAGATTGGCAGCAGGCACCATTAAAATGTCCATAAAATTCCGTCCAAGCATGTGTTAGCTATCATTGTCTCTAAACGTTTCTTTTCTTTTTTTTTTAAAGCCAATGAAAAATTATACAGGACTTTTGTTTTGTTGGATTATCACGGGTTTAGTCTGTAGCAGTTGTTAAAAAATATTTGTCCAGGTTTGCTGGAAAAGAATCCTCGATTTTCTTTGAAATGCATGTTAGAATTGCATCCCACCCTTAGGAAACACTAATTGATGTAAATAAAACGATGGCTTGTAAAATCATATTTGCAACTTTGTGCATAACTAATTTTATTGTTGGCATGGCCAAACTAAATATTCCTGGCCGTAGGAAAACATCATAACTAAAATCGGATTTTTAAAATCTTTATCTAATTAAAAAAAATCCCTGCATTATTATATCCTATTGTCTAAATGCATTTTAATACATGATCGCGTAGATCTTGGTTACCCTTTACATTAAAAAAGATAGCAAGGCACTGTCAATAAAATTTGTTTCACTCCAGGACTGAATGTGTTTGTGGCGGCCTTTTACCCCATTTATTTAATTTTGTTTAATTTATTTAGGAACCCAAACTGATGTCAAAGAAAGGGACAAAGCATAGGTATCAATATATATATAAATGTATTCAACGAAACATACAATAAAGAATGTATACGAAAAAGCATGCAAAGAGTAAGACGAGAATTGCCTCTCTTTGACTATAAAGTCTATCAAAGTTCTCTGAAAGAAAATGAAAGAGTTTAGTCTGTTATAAATGTTTTAAACAGTTCTGCCGCGCAAGAGGAATATTATGTAGGTGTGATAGAATACGCAGTTGAAAGTTGAGTGAGGAGATGGGCGCATAGCTTCAGCTGTCGTGGATTTCTGTGGCAGCTGAATTCTCACTAGTGCGACTCCTCTTTTCTTATGCTTATATAGGTGGTCATTGAACCAGGAGCTCCGCGCGGGAAGAATCATTCTCCACATGCAGAGAATCTGATTGGTCGATACTGACCAATCAGTGCATGAGTTTCGAGGAGACTTCTGGGAGTCGGTTCTCCCAAAAGTGCACAAAATTTACTATATGAAAATATAGCGATTTTAAAATTGTCGCTTCAGCTAGCAGCGTTGCTTCCTGACCAATGGATGAATGCTGTTGGAGATTTGAATTTGTAAGGGTGTATGTGTGTTGTGATGATCGCCATATGTTAAAATGTCCTTAAACTGTGAAGTAATTTTCTCATGTGATTCTAAATTCTATAGTCATAGTCACGGCACGTTGATTTGGTACCGACGTTAATTTCAAACTTTAAACAAAGGACAAATCACAAACGTTATAATGACTATTTCTTGATCCACCCCGCTTGTTAAAAGAGTAAAAAGTCGAGAAATAGTTTCATTTCTTTTCTTCATTTAGTGGGCATCATTCTGAGCTGATCGTGTGACTCTTAACAGCCAATCAGCAGAGTTCTATTTTTACAGAAAAAACAAAATTTTCGTAGACGTCCGAAGGGAAAAACGTGTTTCTGACGCGTGAGTTGAGACAGTCCTTCGCAACATTCTCGAGGAGAAAGCATGTAAGGAATTTTTATACTTGTTATATTTCGTTTTTATAAAATACAACTTCAGTTTCATTCTTCAGACTTCTTTCTGGACATCTTTATTTATTTTTTGCTTGAGTTGGTTTCTCCATAGACGTCCAGATGTCAGCAAACGCACCAAACATTCATTTACTGGCCCAGCAACTTCTTTCTATAAAAACAAAGATGATCGAAAGCACTCGAACTATATAACATAATTTCGCTGAAGTTTTCATCAGATATTAAACGTCGTAGACGTTGTCATGAGAAACTCAAAAATAGACATTTTCTGCCTAAATATGCTATTAAATAAGCATATGAGCGCGTGGCCGAGAGGTTAGAACGTTAACATAAAAACTCAGGTTCGAATCTCACCATGGCTGATTTGCCAAGAAGGGGAATTAGTGATGTTATCAGTCCGGAAAAGGAATGAAAACCATACCACGGGTTGACCAAAGCTTTATGAGTGAAATTGATCGGACCGGACAGTTCACGTTGGTTGTTTTATCACAAGTTAACGAGGATTTAAGTGCGCTAGCTTTATTCAATTTGCTGATCATATGGGATTATCGGCCAGAAACTGTAACTAATGTCCACTCAGCTTAGTTTTAGCGGGTTCTTTGAAAAACCGTAAATGTGCCTGGGCAGGTTCTGCAACAGAGATTGGATAGCCACCTGAGCAGACGTGTGGGCTCGGAGTAGCTGCCCATTATATATACATACATACATACATATATATATATATATATATATATATATATATGAAGAAATATAGTCTTAAGGTGTGCTATATTTATGGGATAAAGTGCTCAATATCAGAGATAGAGTGCGTGTAAATATAAAAGTGAATATTGAAGTCAACACTTAGATGTGATAGGCTGTTTCATGCTAGACGCCTCTAAGTGTTGACTTCAATGTTCACTTTTATATATATATATGTATATATATATATATATATATATATATATATATATATATATATATATATATATGTATATATATGTATATATATATATATATGTGTGTGTGTGTGTGTGTACAAATAACAGGCCATTATTTACATAAATATATATATATGTGTGTGTGTGTGACAATTTAAATTTATTCAGATATCCAAATGTGTTTGAGAATTTCAAAAACATATTATTCAAAATATAACATTTGAAAGTTTAATTATCTTAAATGATGCTGAGGAAACAGGAACTTTATCTACATATTCCTCTGAAATATCAGGATTTTTTTTCTTTGTTGATCATGAATTTAATGAAAATTTTATAATAAATTATTAACTCATGGGAAATGTATCGAAATCCATATACAGAGTTTTGTTTTGTGGGCTACCCGCATATACGCACATATCCCCACACGATGGCGAATGGCAGGATATATTACAAACAATTAGCAACCAACCAGTTAACGGTAAAAAAAATCAAAAAATCAATCGCTCATCATCTGGCTTCTAGAGAATCGGTTTCGTTTTGAGCATGGTGGACGAAGTGGAGAGTATATCACGTGTCCGTTCAGAGGCAATAATTTATCAACCGAATGTTTGCAATTAGTTTTCAAAACTCCAAAGCCAGTGAATCGTTAGGTAATCCGAAAACAAATAAAAAGCGAGCAGGAAACTTAAAAAGTTAGTAATAGAGGATTTTTTTTCGTGTCAAAAGGATTACTCGGTACTGCAGCGACTTAAAAATAAAAAATTAAAAAAAAAACATTGATGGCCGCTACACATAAACCACCAAATATAGATTCAGAGACACCAGCTTCTAATTGATTGTTTTCTTTCTTCTCCTTTTAATGCATATACACGAATAATCCTCCCCTTTCTTATCAGCATATACTCTCTCTTTCAGTCACACACATACTTATTTACAGAACTCTTTTAACTGGCTGTAAACTCCAAATATTATCTCTTTAGAACCGTGTCATACGTTTTTGTAAATAGCAATTCTTCTGACGTGCCTTAACTGACTCGGCCACGAAGAAGCTTTGCCGCTCAAGCAAGGTCTGGGCAGTGCCTTTAAGCGAAATCCTTTTTGTCATGGATTCCTCGAAATTATCATATCCGCTCAATTTCGTATCCAAACGTATATGAGTATCCGCTAAATTAACTTAAAGTGATAAAAATCTGTCGGATTAATGAATAAGCAATCCATTACTTCTTTAGAGAATTACTTTGTTTACTTTTGGATACGAAACTGAGTTAATATGTTTATTTCGAGAATGTATGACGTGAAGGATTTCAATTAAAGTCATTATCCAAATACTGATTTTTATTAATTTATTTATTTATATATAAATGGTAACCATTTTTATTTACTGTAATTTAACCCTCGCCATGTGAGGTTGGTCTCCATGACCAAACGGATAGAGGCAGCTTTTGGGTAAAAATACAATAGAGACAGCATCGCAAATACGTGTATCTACCGAAGATAATGTTTATAATATGAAGCAATATAGTTTATACTAATAACTGATAAAAAATTTTTTTTAAAATAAGTCTCTCTCCATATATATTACTATATAAATAGATTCGTATTTAATTTTGCAAAGGAATTACGAGCTTCTAACACGTCCGAAGAAAAGACTTGAGGCAACAGATATGTTGTTCTACAGAAGGATACTGAGGATACCATGGGCCGAACATGTGAGCAACGAAGAAGTTTTAGTGAAAATGGAAAGAAAAAGAAAACGTATGTTTAACATCTGGAAGAGACAGTTGAGGTTTCTAGGGAACATAATGAGGAAAGAGGGCTTGGAAAATCTGATTGCAGTCAAGAGGGACAGAGGAAAACAACGCATAATATGCTTAACGACCTTGAGCAAATGGATGGGGGGGGGGGAGGATTTGGGAGAAATAGAAGAAAGTCAAAATTTACAAATGATAGGAAGTTGTGGAGAACCATGAATGCCTGTTCTGAGAGGACACTGAACATAAAGAAGAACACGTCCTATAATATTTGCTGCTTCACACTAACGTTCAATGAAATTCTGTTTGCTTTCTTTGATTACAAACTTTGATTTATATTCACTATTGGTATTGTTGGAAACTAAAACAAACAAACAAACTTTGTTCCAAATTCTATTAGTTAGGGTTAATAGAATATTTGTCGCCATTCGAAATATAAATCTTGCTTTTGCTACAATGTTTCACAAGATTTGTTTGGCTAGAAAACTAATCAAGTTGTTTTTCCTTTTTGAACTGCTTTTTTTTCTGATAATGACAAAATGAAAAATAAACTAAAATAATACGTAAGTTGTGTAAGGTCGCTGAAAAATGTCTGGAAGTAAAATAAACCGAATTACAATAGTTGGAAACTAGTGACGCTGCACAAAAAAGCTTAGATTTAGGTATTTCAAGAGTAAGCGGATGGGACCTAAACGCCAATCTAGTTGAACGCTTAAATTCGTGTAGTCCGAGCACAAGGGAAAAAGATCTTCAGAGCATTTGCTATGAAAATATTTGTAGAAAAGACAGTAGGAAGCCACATCACGTCGGTGAGAAAGTGATTGAAGTCGAGATGCCAAGTCAAGATTGTTTACATTGCAGATCCTTTTTTTGGCAGGGGAGAGATTTTGTCAAGAACCTCAAGACGAACAGCAGAAGCACCAGACCAAATATGGTAGCTGTCATGGGAACTTACCCATAATAGTAATGGACTATTTCGTACCTCATAAATACTGCTCCTCAAGAGGAAGCAGCAGTCAGTGAGAGGCAGTGAGTCACGCAGTGAGTCAGTCAGTCAGAGACAGAGTCGCGCCAGACGATTACTGTAAGACATTGGAATAGTGATACTACGAGACAACATAGTTCTCTCTAACCTAACCTGATTGTTATTACTAACACTTCTACTTTTGTACATATTCTGTTTGTAATATATCTGTGTTATTCCATACCTGTGTTCGAGTTATTCTTCATTGGTTCTACCTTGGACCATCACCGTGGTGCAAGGAACCTGGACCATAACAGTAGCAGTATTCAATGTACGGGCGAACGGTAGATTTGTAAATATGAATGATGGAATCTGACAAGAAAAATTTTCTGTTACGACACAGTGATCCAATTTTCCTTGCAATAGATGCAGCTATTGATTCGATGTAGTCGCTCCACTTGAAGTCAGTTGAAAACGTGAGGCCAAAAAGGCACAGTGACACGCTCTCCAGCAGTCATGCTGATTGCAGGCAGAAAAGATTCTCTATGGTGGTTAGATGAGAGCAGTTTTGCTTTACAAGCTATTTCCTGTCCCAGTTAACCACTGATTGGAGGTCCTTTTCAAGGGCAGCAACGAAATTTACTTTTTCAGCTCTGACAGATTTGCTATTGAGACAGGAGTATATGGTAGTGTCATCTGTATAAATGCCTACATGGGAAGTGATGACATCAGGAAAATCATATCTATAAATGACAAGAGGAAAAAGTTTCTGATGTCACTTTTCATTCAAAGAGAAAGTTCTCAGAAAGCGGGATGATGAATGTAATCAGATCAATTTACAAATTACCGTCTCTGATAACGATACAGAGATTCACAAAATTTATATTTAAAATCTGCCATCTGCCGTATCTAAATTTTAAAACTATCTCAAACTTTTGGACGAAATGCATCATAACATATTTTTATAAAGATAAGTACTACTAACCAGTATTTATATGCGTGACATGTTCGACTGAATTCTGAGTTCGATTCTCACTGAGTACCCCACACTTTTGGCCTTGTGCTACATCTAAGCTCCGCTTAGAAAATATTTTGGGCTCCTCGGCGTGGTGTAATGTTTAGCAATTACGACGGCCATTTTTTCTATTCTTTTGCCACATCTAATCGTAGCTTAGAAAATCACTATATATGCGTAACCTTGGGAATACCAACTGCCATAATCATTAAATGCTTTTCTAGTAGCGATGAATGTACCAATTTCCATTTTAGCGCCGATTTAACCGATATTACACCAGATCAGGGTGTGGATGGGGGGGGGGATATTCACGTGCACTCTCCATTGTAAACTACTTCTATAAAACAAAGTAAATGCATGACAAATAGAAGGATAATAGTAATATTAGCCGTTTCCTTATAAGGAAATATTCGGCATTTATTGACCGCCCAGCTTGTACTACTATCAGTTGAAATGTATAAAAAACACTTTCTCTTAAAAACATTTTAAGGAAAATAAATTTCTCAAGTCCTGTAGCTGTTATCGCTCTTTCAAGTATTGATGGCCGTTTCCTTCCTAACCTTTTGTTTGAACTCGTGTGGAACGCCAACATTTTGATTATGTCCTTATTTTCTCTTCTAGCTACATGTGGCGTTCATTTTAGCTGTCACATTGAGTCCTTTGTAGCCATTATTAAAGTTTTTTCTTTTTGCTTCTTTTTATGTCATGTCCTTTCAGGATGTAGGCGATCACGGCTCTCCACCTCCCTCTATCCCTTGCAGCTCTCAACAAGTTCCTTCCCTCCGCTTCCCAGCCCAGACCACGTTCTGTCATCCATTTGCTTATGTCCGCCAGGTATGTCACGCATTGTTTTCCCTTGTCTCTCTTTCCCTCTATTCGACCCGTGAGTATCAGATTCTCCAGGCCCTCATTGTGTGTCCCAGAAACTTCAGCTTCAGTAATATATGATATTAAGTATAAGCCTCCTCCTTGTTTTCAACCGTTCTAAGATCTCATCATTGCTCACGCGCTCGGTCCATAAGCACCCTTCTGTAGAACCACATCTCTGTCGCCTCGAGTCTCTTCTTCATCTTTGAGGAAATCGTCCAAACTTTCGCTGCCGTAAAGATGGACAGATGTCACATAATAGTTCCGTGTTATTTTCTTTCTTACCAAAGATATCCTCCTGTCTTGCGGACACTGTCCAACTTAAGGAATACATCATTGGCTATCCCAATACGCCTATGGATCTCAGTGTCGCACTTACCGTCCTCTGTCAAGACGCTTCTCAGGTATTTAAACTTTCGCGTATGCTGGATTCTAGTGTTCCCGACCTACAGATCGCATTTCGAGCTCATCTTCTTACTGACGACCATGCACTTCGTCTTAGTTTATGTTTAGTCCCTTCGTCTCACTCTCCATTGCTACCTTCTGGAGGAGATTGTGTAATTTCATTTCTGTGTCTGCTATCAGTACTGTGTCATCTGCGTATCTTATGTTGTTAAGATTGTGGTCGCCAATACTAAATCTCGGTAGGGTTTCCATTTCACTCAGAATTGCCTCGCTGTATAGATTGAACAGGTCCGGTGAGAAGACGCATCCTTGCCTTACGCCCCTTTTTATTTTTGTATATTCACTGAACTCGTTCCCTATGCGCATGCATGCTGTTTGTTGCCAGTATAGGTTCTTGATTATTCTGATACCTTTCCAGGATATATCGAGGTTGCTGAGAAGTTCCAACAGATCCTTGTGGAATACTTTGTCGAAGGCCTTTGCTTTAATCTATGAAACATAGGTACACGACCTTCTGCATCTGTATCGCTCTTTCTGATAAACATTCTGAGCCTGATCCTTGTTCCAGTGTCTTTAATGCACCCGCACTTTTCTTATCCTATCTCTTGGCTGATTCTGCAGCGCGCTCTTTTCATTAGAATACGGATGATGAGTTTTGTCACGTGGCTCATTAGGCTTATTGTTCGGTGGAGTTCGCCTTCGTTTGCACCTGGTTTCTTAGGCATAGCTACGAAGATAGATCTGCCAAGGTCTTCCGGTATATCTCTTCTGTTGTAGATTTCATTTGTTAATTCGGTGATCTTGTCTATTCCAAAATCATCTAAGGCTGTCAGCATTTCCGTTACAATTCCGTCTGGTCCAGCTACCTTGTTTCTGTTCAATTTGGACATTGCGGCTTTTACTTCGGTTTTCAGAATTCCAGATCCGTCGGTAGCTGGTTGGTTCCTTACGTCGTGGAAGAGCTCTCCAATATACTCGTGCCAGCGTCGAAGAATTTTTTCCTTCTCTAATATGAACGTTCCATCCTTTGATTTTAGGCAGTCTGTTGACGAACATGTCTTTTATCCTGTTAGTTGTCATTTGTTTGTGCATGTCTCTTTTGTTGGTAGGACTCAATCTTTCTATTTCTGCACATTTTTTGTTTAGCCATTCTTCTTTAGCGTGCCTGCAATTGGTCGTAATAAGGAAAAATGGATGATTAGAATTAAAAGCCATTAGGTAAAAAGCACATGATGAGCATGTAGAAGGCACTGTGGTAATGGTAATGGTAATATTAGCCGTTTCCTTATAAGGAAACATTTGGCATTTATTGACTGCGCAGTCAGTGATCCTATCGCTTAAAATTCATAAAATCTTTCTCTGCAAACAATGATTTTTCGGGAAAACAGGTCCAGTACCTTTTATCAATATTTCCAGAATTAATGGTAGTTTCTTTCCTAACCGATATTTAACAACCCCCCACATGGGTCGTATATGGCACAAAGCCGGTTTAATGTGGGTTCTCCGAGCCCGTAGGCTCGACCAAAAATATGCCCATTAGAACCCATATAAACAGGTTCAGGGGCTGTCTACCTCCCCGGACGAAACACTGCCCTGTGGCAAAGCCTCGTCCGAGTTCCTCTCTGCCAAAGCAGAGAGTTCGACAGGAGTCGCGCACAGTCAGAAACTGCGTCTCGACTCGTTCTTTCCTTTTCTTTCTTTCCTAAACTTTCAGTTGAAGTAGTGTGGAATATCGAAACTTTGATTATGCTATTATTTTTATCTGTCTGTGTGTCATTTTGAGAACGGTCATTGTTATTTCAGTTGTTGCCTGCATTATTTTGCTTCGTATTTGTATTGCATTTGGTGGTATCACTTTTTTGGCTAAATGCTTTTTCAGTCTGCTACATGTCATTGTTTTTTGTTTTTTTAAAATTGTTTCATTTATGTTCTTCTTTATATTCGTTGCATTAGCTACCGCAATGTTTCGGTCGATTCATTCTATGGTAACTTCGATAATTTTGTTAAGAGTTGTTATCAATCGAACTATTGAATATGGTGTGCTACCTTTGCTGTGAACACGACGTTTTTGCTGAACTAGACTGGATTTCTCGAGTAATGTGCTAGTATCAATCCAAGTTCTGACTTTTTAAAAGTTAATTTCTATTGTTGTTCAAGAGATGTTCCTATCGGTTTATTCTTCGTCTTTGTAATTTTGACAACAGTCATTGTCATTCCAAGTGTTATCCGGTCTATTAAATTCATTATCTGCTTTGCTTTTATTTTTGCCATAACATTTCGATGATTCCAGCCCTCGGCTAAACGTCATTGACATTTGAAGTGTTTTTCGTGTAATATCTAACTATAATTTGAAATGAGACAGCATTTGTGGGCGTCAGCAAAAGAGATAGCCTAATATGTGAGCTACATATTGGGGACGTCAAAATCAAGCAAGTACAAAAACTTCACTATCAGGGATTAATATGTGAGGACATGATCTATAACTCTACTATATATTATTTACAACAGTTGTTATCAAAAGAGATAGCCTAAATTGGTTGTTAGCAAAAGAGATAACCTAAATTATGGGATACACATCAGGGACGTCAAAATCAAGCAAGTACAATAATTTTACTCTCTGGGGTGAACATGTTAAGGAATGATTTATACCTGTATTATGTATGGTTTATAACATAAATGTCTGGTTGTTAGCAAAAGAGACTGTTTAAATTATGAGCGACATATTGGGAACGTCAAACTCAAGAATATACAGAAATGTCGCTATCTGGCGTGTGCACGCTCGGACATGATTTATAACATTACTATGTATCATTTATAAGAGAAATGTTTGGTTGTTAGCAAAAGAGACTGTTTAAATTATGAGCGACATATTGGGAACGTCAAACTCAAGAATATACAGAAATGTCGCTATCTGGCGTGTACACGCTCGGACATGATTTATAACATTACTATGTATCATTTATAAGAGAAATGTTTGGTTGTTAGCAAAAGAGACTGTTTAAATTATGAGCGACATATTGGGAACGTCAAACTCAAGAATATACAGAAATGTCGCTATCTGGCGTGTACACGCTCGGACATGATTTATAACATTACTATGTATCATTTATAAGAGAAATGTTTGGTTGTTAGCAAAAGAGACTGTTTAAATTATGACCTACATATTGGGGACGTCAAACTCAAGAATATACAGAAATGTCGCTATCTGGCGTGTACACGCTCGGACATGATTTATAACATTACTATGTATCATTTATAAGAGAAATCTTTGGTTGTTAGCAAAAGAGACTGTTTAAATTATGACCTACATATTGGGGACGTCAAACTCAAGAATATACAGAAATGTCGCTATCTGGCGTGTACACGCTCGGACATGATTTATAACATTACTATGTATCATTTATAAGAGAAATGTTTGGTTGTTAGCAAAAGAGACTGTTTAAATTATGACCTACATATTGCGGACGTCAAACTCAAGAATATACAGAAATGTCGCTATCTGGCGTGTACACGCTCGGACATGATTTATAACATTACTATGTATCATTTATAAGAGAAATCTTTGGTTGTTAGCAAAAGAGACTGTTTAAATTATGAGCGACATATTGGGAACGTCAAACTCAAGAATATACAGAAATGTCGCTATCTGGCGTGTACACGCTCGGACATGATTTATAACATTACTATGTATCATTTAAAAGAGAAATGTTTGCTTGTTAGCAAAAGAAACAGCCCAAATTATGAGCTACATATTGGGGACGTCAAAATTAAACCGACACAGAAATTTAACTGAGTTTTTTAGTAACTGATGGCGGAAAATGTTACACTGAAATCGGAATGCGCATAGGTATATCGAAAGATGTTTTTTAAAACCTAAGCAAAGTATTAAGAGATAGAAAAATACCGTTAGAACCAAAGAAAAAATGCTGAGCTGCTCTGTAATGTCTAATCGCTTATATGGCAGGGAATGCCAGACAACCTTCTCATGGATGAAGAGACTTGAAATGACAGAAAAGATCTTCTACTGACGAATGAGTACTGTAGAGAGGACACGCGAGCAACGAGGACGTTTTAAGGAAAATGAGAGCTAAAATGAAACTCATGCATAGAGTCAGGAGTTATTGAAGGCGAGGAAAGTTGCTCCCCTGCAAGTTAGTTCACTAGAGAATTTTTCTAGCCAAAATCAATCCTATACCTTTATAAGTCAACCATTCGTCCATAAATTAAATACTGCTGTCGCATCTGGTGATTTTGCTATTGATTTAGAGATTCTTGATGAAATCCCAAGAAGAATGTGCAATATTGTAGATCCTGACCTGACATCTCGGCTTCAGTCACTTTCACAGCGATGTATTGTTGTTTCCCTGTACCTTTTCTTTTGTAAATATTTTCATGGTAATTGTTCTGATGAGCTATCCGCTTTGGTACATATTTAATATATTTCAGTTCAGTACGAAATTGGAGGCAAGGTCTTATCATTTTACCATTGAAATGGATAGAAGTAACCGTAAGTTCTATGGTAGCAGTTTCTTTTCTCACACTTCTCACATGCAGACTCTCTTTACCGGCTTTTTGCTTTCCAGCTAACTATGATCTTCAAAATTTTAAATGCAATACCAATCGGCATCTCTCTTCGTGATTCCTTTTCTTTTAATGTCCTCTCTCCTTAATACTTTTTCTCAAATTCTTTCACACTCAGTAACCCTTTGGCTGTTAGTGGCTCTATCGCCTTACATGCGATGAAATTATTTTAAAGAAAGAGCAGCAGTGGGAAAAGGCGTGTAACCTACTTGACGTGTTTCTATGAGTTGTTCGCAGAACAGAAACAAAGAGGGGTTGTAAAAGGTAAAAAATGACTTAGATAAAAAAAAAAATTGTGGAGAGCTATGTTTGCCCTCATCCTGAAAGGACTTGGCATATAAAAGATGATTAAGAAGAAACTATTCTTTCATAGGAAATGGACTCGCCCAGACAAGTTCGAATTCCGGCTGACATTTGCAGAATAGAAGAAAGAGAACATTTAGCCATATCGATCAATCGATCAAGGCAATAAAATATTCGGTTATTTGGCAGTCAGATGTTTGGCTTCTATTTCAGCTGCCTTACCATTAATGCAAAGATTACTATCCGAAGAAATTGCATGAAGATGCTTATTAGGTTATCATCATCATCATCATCATCATCATCATCATCATTATTATTATTATTATTATTATTATTATTAGAAGAAGAAGAAGAAGAAGAAGAAGAAGAAGAAGAAGAAGAAGAAATCTATGACCTGATGATGAAGAGGGTGATGATGCGTTTAAATGCATTTATTGCGCTAGTGTCCTTTGCAACTACATTTAATTACAACAGATAAATAAAAACAAACAGTAAAAAAAGTCGGTATAAACAGGCTGAGATAGATAGAAACGGATAACAGCCGGCGATAGATAGATAAGTCGAAACAGATAGATAGACAGATGCGATGAAATATATAAACAATGATATAGATTGATAGATAAGTAGGTAGGTATATATGAAGGAAGATATAAACAGACTGATGTAGATAGATGGATAGATAGTGATTTACCAAGATACGCTTAGATGTGGCACAAGGCTGAAAGTAAGGGGCACCCAGTGAGGATTGAACTCACTACTCAGACGTAATTGTTCTACCGAGACAAGCTTGCTAACCATTACACCACCTCGAGGTGCTCAAATAAATAGATAGATAGATAGATAGATAGATAGATAAAATAAGTGAAACAGATCACTATAAGAAATAAGATATAAACATATGAGATTGATGTGTATTTATAAACTGTCATAGATAGATAGATAGATAGATCTGAACAGAATGAGATATATCTAACAAACTGAGATAGATAGATAGACATATAGATAAAGAAACGACTGGGAAATATATATATATATTTTTTTGTTTTGCTCAAACCCTATTTCTGGTAGATAGATAAAAGTAATCATATACAAATGGTTCTTGTAAGCATTGCGATGATGTGTGGGTAGTGTGAAGTGGAATCAGCGAGCCGAGTTCAAATTCTGGCCTGGTGCATTTACTTTCGTACTTATGCCCATGGAAAAGGCATGAATCAATTTCTTTTAATAACTATACTTTAAACAGGAGGTAAAGGTTCTCTTGCTTTAGGTGGCAGTTAGTTCAATAATTATCTAAATTAAAAAAATGTAGCGAAGTCAACAAAAAACAGTGTTTTTCCTGATAAAGTACAGCAATTTACAGCAGGTAATAACTTAAAGGAAACTGTGGAGGCCCATGATCAACTACGAGAGTCGAAACAAAAGATTTCGTGAAATATACAGGGTGCTGTAGAAAAATCTTCCAGAAATACCTTCCAAATATACCTCCCTGAAATACCTCAAATATACCTCTCAGAAATACCACCCAAATATACCTCTCAGAAAAACCTCCCACATATACATCCCAGAAATACCTCAAACATATACCTCCCAGAAATACTTCCTACATATACCTCTCATAAGTACCTTAAACATATTCCTCCCACATATACTTCCGATAAATACCTCCCAAATATACCTCTCAGAAATACCTCACACATATACCTCCCAGAAATACCTCCCATATATACATAGAAATACCTCCGATATATACCTCCCAGAAATACCTCAGACATATACCTCCCAAAAATACATCCCACATGTACCTCTCAGAAATACCTCCCACATATACCTCTCAGAAATACCTCCTACATATACCTCCCAGAAATACCTCCCATATATACATATCAGAAATACCTCCCACATATACCTCCCAGAAATACCTCCCACATATACCTCCCAGAAATACCTCCCATATATACATATCAGAAATACCTCTCACATAAACCTCCCACATAAATCTCCCAGAAATACCTCCCACATATATATCCCAGATATACCTTCCAGAAATACATCTCACATATAGCTCTCATAAATACCTCTCGCATATACCTTTCATATATACCTCTCGGAAATACCTCCCACATTTACCTCCCATAGATACCTCACTCATAACAGTAAGACAGTCTTTAGCTAATGCCTTAAAATTATGTAGGAGGTATTTCTGGGAGGTATATGTGGAAGGTATTTCTGCCACACCGTGTTTCTCTCAGATGCTTTGGCACACACCATCAATGATATTCTTCACAGATAGAGATTTATATTTACACAGATAGAGATTTATATATATCATGTTTTTTTTTTATTTTATTAGTCCACAGCCCCGGAGTCGGATGTTGGCAGTATGGCCGTAGAGGTTGGACCTTCTCACCAATAATCTGTATTCTTATTTTGCTTTTTTCCGGATAGCAATCCTAGTACTAAGTTGCCTACAAAGCATATATGTGTCCTCTATGCAGAAAAATACTCCCATTGACATTAATTAACGTTTGTTGAACTTTTACGCAAACCAAACAGTGGATTCGAGCATAGGTGGCTGGTAGTGCTTGATCAGTGGCGACAGCGACGTAGTTATCTTCCGGGTAGACGTGCACATCTGTCGACCCGGGAATGGAGAACGCTTCCATCAGCCCAACCGTATGAATTGGTGAATTACTACGTGTACTGAATTGAATGTTTGCTTCATGGCACTGGAAAAGATACCGGTAATAACAGAATGATACAAAGTTTTTGCCAGGTGGGTGCGACGGACAGTCATACAATGTCTGGCAGGGAGTACCGAAATACAAGGTGGAAGGTGACTGTGTCTGGTCGATGAAGGACTATGCGAACAACATTTTACTGAGACATACGCAGTCATCACTACTGTGAAAAAAATTAAAAAAATTAGGATTATACAAGCGAGGCATACAGGCTCTTGATTCCGTGTGCTATGGGTCCTTACCTATAACTACAGAATGAAGTCTTCCTAACACTATGTATACTACGTCTCTCAAGAGAGAGAGAGGGACGAATCGAGTCGAGCCGATAGTAGTTCACTCCAAACCAGACTGACAGTCATACTAACACCTTCCACATCTTGTATTATTATTCCGTGTAATATATCTTCGTTATTTATACTCTTGTGTTCGTGTTGTTCTTCCTTGGTCCTAACCTGGATCATAACAGTGGCGACGAGGATATTAAAGAAACAAATTCTACGCGGAGAATCTAAAAAAAAACCTTTTTGCTATCGGTCGTCCATAACAGAGGCGACGGAGGTATTGAAAAAAAAAAGAAGTTCTACGCGGAGATAAAAAAAAAAAGAAAAAAATTTTTGGACACCAACCTTAACAGTGGTAACGGAGACACGAATTTTACCTGTCAGCCAGAACAGAATCGAATTCTACGCAGGAAAAATTTTTCGTACTAAGGTTCCAGAACAACAGGCGACAAAAACCTGAAGTCTACACTGAGAAAAAAGAAAATTTACAGAGCCTTTGATGATTAATCCGAAGAGGAAAACATATCAAATACCCCTGCGAGGTAAAAGCTTGGGAGGAGGGTGTTATGGGTCCTTACCTATAACTACAGAATGAACTCTTCCTAACACTATGCATACTACACCTCTCAAGAGAGAGAGAGACGAATCGAGTCGAGCCGATAGTAGTTCACTCCAAACCAGACTGACAGTCATACTAACACCTTCCACATCTTGTATTATTATTCCGTGTAATATATCTTCGTTATTTCTACTCTTGTGTTCGTGTTGTTCTTCCTTGGTCCTAACCTGGACCATAACACCGTGGAAATAAATAGAAGACATTTCCAGAGCGTCCCTCATACTTTCATGCCTTCGTGCATGTACAGGATTGATTGATTTTTTACTGCTTATCAACCTTTTACAGGTTATTCAAAGCCAGAAAATATTTTCGGAATGCAAGATTGTTTTAGAGATTATAATGATATACGTCCTACTAATTAACCCATAGATAGGGGGAAAAGCGGTAGATTCATTATTCGTTATTTGCTTGGAAGCGAATATAACGAACTCGACTGGAATTGGAACTCGGCTCTCCGATTTCTAAATTGCAAGCCATTATCAAGGATATTTTATTTGGTGAGGGTGGTAGTATTAGCAATAATAAAAGAAGTAAAAACCAACACTCAACAATGTCAACTATGAACACGGCCACAACGTGCTGACCGTGTTTGAAAAATAACAAAATATTCCAAACGCTATAGATACACATAGATAAAAATCTACATATCGCTCTAATATATAGAAAATTCTACGCACTTTATGTCCAGAAAAGAAAACTCTTATACAAACGCAAGAAAAACTTAATAAAAAGCTTAATCGCAATACCTTCTCAGTCGTTTTTAATGAAACTTGCATAAAAGAGCGATTGCTGCCCAAATACACTGAACACACACACGCATGCATATATATATATATATATATATATATATATATATATATATATATATATATATATGTATATATATATATATATATATATATATATATATATATATATATATATATATATATAAAACAACTGAAAAGTTGCAAATTAAAAAAAAAATTGAATGTTTTTTTTTTGGAAGTATTTATTTATATTTTATATATATATATATATATATATATATATATATATATATATATATATATATATATATATGTCGCCAGTCAATATGTTTATGTATAACATTAAAAACATTTTAAAAAATGAAGGAAAATGGTTAACACTTTATTTCTTTTTTAAATAGAAAATAATAACAATGACAAAACAACATTAATTCACTTTCGTTTAAAAACATGTCAAAATTACATCACTTAGCGTTTTCCATTTCGATAACGTTGAGAGATTTTCGAATATTTTTTAGAACGTTCTCAATTTTAAAGTGGGACGTTTAGCGTTGTTTTTCTCAGCTTTTTTCTCTGCATTTTAATACAGGTTTCTCAATAAACCTCTACACGCTTAGCTTGATGAATTTCCTAAAGGAACGAAACGCGTTTTTCAAATAAATTCTCCCCTTGACATTCTATTTATGAAATTATATCTATATATATATGTGGGTGTCTGTGTGTGCGTCCTGAAGATTCTGTTCAAACATGACACAGAAT
The DNA here is from genome assembly GCA_964036315.1 of Acanthosepion esculentum. Lineage (NCBI taxonomy): Eukaryota > Metazoa > Mollusca > Cephalopoda > Sepiida > Sepiidae > Acanthosepion > Acanthosepion esculentum. The sequence goes on from OZ038493.1 coordinate 9,047,173, forward strand.
GTTACCACTCAGTGTTGACCTCATTGTTCACTCTTATATTTACACACACTTTATCCCGGATATTGAAGGTCTTCACCCATAAATATAGCATTTTTTAAGATTTTCACTCCAAGCAAGGCGGGAGTGCCACTAGCACGCAAGGGATTACAGAGAGTGATAGCAAGAGTAAAGGGGAGTGAAAGAGGAAAGGATGAAGAGAAGGACGGGGAATAGATCAGGGCATCTGGAAATGTCGATTGACATTACATTTGAATAGTTGGAGATTATAGCTATCAGGGAAGCAAATAGGAGGAAGGGAGTTCCACAGACGGGAAGTGCGAGACGTGAAGCTATTGGAGTAGAAGAGACGGCTATATTTAACCATTCCGACAGTGAAAGGGTGGGACTAAGACGCCGACCTACTGGCGCGTTTAAATCCATGCAGGTTGGGAACCAGCGAAAATAGCTCTTCGGAGCAGTTACCTTGAAAGTATTTGTAGAAAAGACAAAAGGAATCGACGGCACGTCTGTCAGAGAGCGACTGTAAACGAGATGCCAGATCAGGGCCAACCACACACCTTAAAACAATATTTTATCCCCCACCACACACTAATACTGATATAATACATGCGTATATTGATTATATAATATGCACTCGTCTCCCTTTCTTGGGTTTTGAGTCTTTTTTTGCATTGGGTGCTTTAGAGTAGGGGTCAGCAACCTACGACACGTCTGGTAATTTAATCTTGCTTTTGTGAAAGGAAACTCTGTTTAGTACTTGGGTGATACCTATATAGGATTTGCTGCATGTTTTGCACTTTAGTGCATAAATCACATTTTTGGAGTTGCAGTTTATATTTTTCTTTATTGTGAATGTTGTGCGGTTTTCAGAAGTGTAGGAGTTTCCTTCTATAATGATATCAGAAACTCAACATGTTTTCTTGTATTTTGTGACCCCCCCTTGTATTGTGTGTTGACTAAATTTGGATGAGGTTAATATGTATTTTAGGTTTTTTGATTGGCGTTGGCTTTAATTTATTTTGATTGTTTTTAGTATATCTGTCATTTTATCATTCTTGTTAAGTAAGTCTAGATTTTTTGTAATTTCTGTAAATAGTTCTGGATTGTTCTTCTTGTATGTTGAGAAGCATGTCAGAATTTGTTCGTTGTTGTGTTTCTTTGGGTTCCGTACTTGATAGGAACTTATTTTTTTCTGCTAGTCCAAAACCTTTATTATTAGTAGTGTGAGGTAATCTCGTTTTTTGAGAGTTTTAGGTAATTATGTACACACACACACACACACACACACACACACACACACACACACACACACACACACACACACACATGTGTGCGTGTCCTATTTTATTATTCTGATTCAAGATCTCAATGTTAGATGTTGGTGGTATGGCTTTAGAGGCTGAGCTTCCCAATAAGAATCACCACAGTTTTTAATTGCCTCGTTTCATATTCCAGCTGAGCCGCAATTTATTAAAATGGTGTTTGACTGAAAAAAGGCATAGATGCGTCTTTGAATTTTCCCACGCAGTTAAAAAAATTGCTCCCATTGAAATCCACAGACTCTTGCTGAACACTGACGGGTGCAAAATAGTGGATGTGGACACATTTAGGCGGTCGTTGATGCATTTCAGAATTGCCGACAGCGACAGGGTGGAGACAAGCTGCATTCTGGGCGCTGTTCGTGGGTTCTGCTCTCTCGCTGGTCAATGGTCGCGATTATGTGAACAAACATTGTTTTGTTGCCGAAAACTTGCTCTGTTCGCCAGTATTATTGTGCCCCCTTGTATCTACAGTTGTTTCTGTGCAAATAAATAGTTGTTTATTTCAAAACGGCACTCGTAGAATAAATGAAACTTGGGAAAAAACATTTTATTTTCAATATGCTTATTTTATACGTTATTTTAACTAGAAACAAAAACGTGGAAAAAAGATTTTTATCATTAATATTGGTAGATAAAAGGGGTTGCTATGATTTTCGCTGTTATTAACAAAATAAAGAATTCAAATTTTATATTTTGCGTTAGAAAGATTAGTTAGATAATAATAAATCCCAAGAGTTCTAAAACTGTACAAAGCACACACCGAGGCTTGAAGACATGGAATTCAAATAATAGTGAATTCAAAAGGTTTTTGAAATGTATCTATTAGCTATTTTGCTCTTGTTTGTTTTATCAAACATTCATATCTTATAAGAATTTGAATTGGCAAGAGAATTAATCCTCCTATACCTGTCTCTTTGTACACATATTCTCACAAAGTTAGACATGCATTTTTATATACAACTACCCACTTACATACATACTTATGTACACATAAACAAATGTTTCTATATTTACACTCAGACACACATAGACTCAAACACACACACACAGACACACACACACATACATGCATACACACACACACATACACACACACACACACACATATATATCTACACTGCTCGCCAAAATCTTAAGGTCATTGAAAATAAAGAAAATAAAACATTTGCGTTGTCATTCTCTTTCACTTCCTGTAACCCCCCTGCGTCTTAGTGGCATTATCGCCTTGTTTGAAGTCAAAGTATTAAAACGAAAAAATATATCGGGTCTTCACACATCTAATCGAAGGGAACTAATCGACTTGGCGTAATAGTTAACGCGCTTGTCTCGCAAAATCAATTACGACTGAGTAGTGAGTTCTATATTCACTAGGTGCTCCTCAGATTCGGCCTTGTGCGTCATTTAAGCTACGCTTAGAAAACTAGAGTCATTCGTCCTTATTCAGTAATCATACCGAGGCCAGCACAACCGACGGTTGTTGAAGCCGAGCAATTTTTGTCCTTGGCCTGAGTGTACGCGCTCAGGTACCCCGCATTAAACCTGACTTTGTGTCACATCTTGTCACAGTGCGGAGGATGATGTAAATAAACCCATAGAAAATCGATTTTTGTATTTTTACCAAGACAAGTGAGTAACAGAATTCGTCTATTAGTACATGGAATTAATGCAGGTGTACATATGTACATTATACAAGTCAAAAATGATTTAGTAACGATAAAGATCCTAACTGCCTTAATGAACGTTATCAAGAAAGGGAGCGCGACAGGGGTAAATTGCAACTCTTCCAGTAGCCTAGTCAGAGTCCTGACCGTAACCCAACTGAAAACCTTTCATCGATAATAGACAAGCGTGCCCGTAATAGGAAAGTTAACACAGAAGATGAGCTTTTTCACGAAATAAAGAAATGCTGGAGAAATCTGGCAAAGAACGTTGACTTACTAAAGTATTTAGTTTATAGCATGTCAGGAAGAATTAAGGTAGTTATTAAAGCGAAAGGTTACCCAACAAAATACTAAATCATATTGCTCTGTATAAATAGAATACATCGAGCTCTTTCTTGTCGATCAGTTTTAATATTTATATTAATATATATATATATATACCCAAGTGTGGGATTGGTATATACGGAGTAAATTCCAATAACCAACAATTATTATTCTTTAAAGAGTGCTCAATACAGAGTAGAGCAGATATAATTATTTATTTAAATATTATAACATAAATATGTTATAAAATCACTACAAAAATAGGCATTTCGTTTCGACACTTCTAGTGTCTTATCAAGTGATGATGTTGAATGTCATCACTTGATAAGACACTGGAAGTGTCGAAACGAAATGGCTATTTTTGTAGTGATTTTATAACATATTTATGTTATAATATTTAAATAAATGATTATATATATATATATATATATATATATGTGTGTGTGTGTGCGTATATATATATATATATATATATATATATATATATATATAAATCCCAAGAGTTCTAAAGCTGTACAAAGCATATACTGAGGCTTCAAGACATGGAATTGGAATAATAGTAAACACAAATCACTAGCAGAACTCAATTGTTAAATCGGGCATAAACACCGATTTATTTGCTGGACACTCACCTATCTAAACCGCCAGGAGAGGCCATGATATATATATATATATATATATATATATATATATATATATATATATATATATTTGTATTTTTTCAAGCAATATTTTTTAGTCGATATCTGTATTTGAGTAGAGCGTGCCATTTTTCAAACTGCGTTCATTTCGTCTATCGGCCTGTTCATTCAAAAAATCTTAGTAAAGTAAATGCGTTCGCCAACTAGGATCGAACCTGCGTCCTTCTTTGTAAGGGAAATCATAATTTTCTTTCTTAAAATTTCTCTAATACACAAGTCGATAGGCGTAATACACATGGTTTGATAAATTAAAATAGTTCGTTTATTTCAAATACGGAGCCTCCACTATAATAACGTTTGCATTGATAAAAATGTTGGGATAAAAATACATCAATGAATTCTTTAAAAATTTCTTTGTTTACGTTTCGGATGCGAAACTGAACAGATATGAAGCTTTTGAGAAAATAATCTGAGTGAGAGAATGGCGATTCCTGAAATAAGAAAAATAATATCTTGCTTGCTGTAACATTAAAGCATGCAGAATGAAACGGTAGTTTACCCAACAAATGGAGAAGTAGGTTCAATCCCTGACGCAGGAGCCATTTTCTTTACTAATATTTCTTGAATACACAGGTCAATGGACGTCATAGACACTATTTGATAAAATAAAAATGGGGCATCTATTTCAAATAAGATGTGTTCAATACAATAATGTTTGAAGTATTATATAAATGCGTGCGTGTTTCCACATATCCGATCAGTGTGAATATTACATTGAAAATAACTATTCGATATCTAAAATAAATAGTTTGCATCGTTAATATATATATATATATATATATATATATATGATTTGTGGTACAAAATAACTATTCGATATCTAAAATAAATAGTTTGCATCGTTAATATATATATATATATATATATATATATATATATATATATATATATATATTTAAAGATATGATTTGTGGTACAAAATTTTATGACCGCCATGAAAACACAAAATTTATTATCATTACCACTCACGATAATAATAAATAAAAAGTAAAACTGAAAAACGGGCTAGCCTAACCGGTTTCGAACCTCGCTCAACAGCGCTAAATCAGGGTTAATAAATTATAATAGAATTATCACTAAAAATAAGGACAATATGTATTGGGGGGATTTACACAGAGAGGACTTGAAAGATAGAATATAAATGGCCTCCAACACTTTCAAGTGGTAATTCGAGTGGGACTTGCCAAGAATAGTAAATGAGTCCACATTGAAATTAGTGGCACAATTATGGCTATTTATTAGGTACTCTGCGAGGGAAACACTTATGTAATTGTCAGAATTTCTGAAGGAGTGTATTAAGATTTCGGATTTTCGTTGGAACGTGTTGCTTTATTCTGACATCCAGCCTTTGAGTCGTTCTCCCTATGTAGTGCGAACCACAACTACATTTAAAGGAATAAATTAAAGAACTATTATGATGTGGAAGGAGAATGTCCTTACGTATGGACGGAAGGACAGGCTGGGCAGAGAAAACCACACGAGTGTTAGCAGCAAAGTAACAATGTCGAACTGCTACGGAAACCTGCCTATCATATCTATCACTGTTTTTACCCAGTCAAGGAAGGCGCAGGTAGACAGGGCATTTTTGTACTATAACAGCTTTAACTTTATTGAATTCAGCAATTTTATTATTAATTATTGATTGAACAATGCCCAACGGATAGGCATTGTTGCGGAGAGTAGTGGTAATAAACCTGAGTTAATCATCCAACAGATCATTAAAGCCCTACTGTTTTAATTAAATTAATTTGATGTTTTACGAGACAAAAATAGTTCCAACGGGTATATAAACTAGTAAATGTCGGTTTACGATAAATATATGTAACAAAACCCGACGAAGATCTGCTAACCAACATATCAAGAAAGGGAAGTGAAGAATCAATTTCCTTTTCTTGTGTAAATTTTAAAGCTGGATGCATATTATTAAGGGACGAAAGAAAATGGCCCGCTTCAATCTCGTTATCGAAGAGACAAAAGGTGTCATCAGCGTAACGGAAGTAAACGCCAGACTTATTAGGTTTCAATAATACACTCTCTTCGTGGAATCGAAACAAAGATGTTTGCTAAAATGGGTCCAAAGGTGGAACCCATTGAAACACCATCAACTTGCCTATACATGACGCCATCGAAACTAAATACAACAGACATCGTGGTAAATTTCAACAGTTCGACGAAAACGTCCTCAGGAATAACAGGAGGAGACAACTGACTACGATATAGGGCATGAGCACATATATCAATAGTCTCAGCAAGTGGAATGCAGGTAAATAGACTGGAAGCATTGTAGGAACATAAATTCATCTATCGACGTATAACGAATTGGCTCACGGCAGAAAAAGGGGATTTTTACCGCATTATATACGTGTTATATAAACGCCATACTGGCTACCATAGCGCTCAGTTCTTACGAAGAGCGATTTTATTAAAGCGTCTCTCTCTCTCTCTCTGTATATATATATATATATATATATATGTATATATATATATATATATATATATATATATATATATATATATATATAATCTTCTAATGGTATTTGTAATGGTAATATTAGCCGTTTCCCTATAAGGAAACATTTGGCATTCATTGACCGAGCAGCCAGTACTGCTTTCAGTTGAAATTTACAAAATCTTTATCTTAAAGCAATTTTTCAGGAAAATTGTTTCTTTTACTCCAGTAGCTGTTATCGCTCTTTCCAGCATTGATAGTGGTTTCCTTCCCAATCTTTTATTTGTAGTTGTGTAGAAAGTCAACATCTTCATTATTTCATTATTTTCTATTCAAGTTTTTTTTCCATTTTATTTTCTTATACAGTGAAATTAATAACAAGCAACTAGCATAAAAAACACACGGAGATACATGAATATTAACTCATATACGTGTACCCAATAAAAATAACGTTTGTGATAATGATAATGGTAATATTAGCCGTTTCCCTATAAGGAAACATTTAGCACTCATTGACCGAGCAGCCAGTACAGCTTTCAGTTGAAATTTATACAATCTTTCTCTTAAAACAATTTTTCAGGAAATTAGGTTTCTTAAGTTCAGTAGTTATTATTGCTCTTTTCAGTATTGATGGGGGTTTCTTTCCTAACCTTTTATTTGAAGTAGTGTGTAATCGTTCATTCAAAGCTGGTAAGATTTTTAGGATATACTTATAACATAGATTATAACATTGTGGGTTGCAGCTGTTCTTATTGAATGAAAAATCTTGTACATTTTGCCGTGGAGGTGTCAGGGTTTATTACGCGAACAAACTTAGGTCAGCATTAATTTTTATTGACGAAATAAATCCAGAAAAAACAGAAACAGGGGATGAATTAACGCAGTGTCCCAATAAAACTATGCAAATTGTTTTGTTTTTATTTTAACATTTTAATACGGGCTCCTTGAGATCTTATAACTTGATCAGTCTTCCCTTCGTTGATTTTCTTTATTTTTTTCACTGTTTCAGTTTTTACATTACACGCAGCGCTTTTTATAGCGTGCAAGAAATATTTGCTTGAACATTGCTTTTCATTCTCCTATAAATTTCTTTTAATGATGAACACCAGATTTTTTATTACATTAATATCTGGAGAGGTTAGGGGCCATTTCATTAATTTGGTTTATTTCAGATGTTTTTTTTTTAACGAGGTGGGCAAAATGTTAAGGCGAATTGATTTGCCTGCATATTCTCTTCAGCATAAATCTTGATTTCGACTTATGCCTCTACCACTCAAAGAAAAACGTTCTGTCCAAAAGTGCAAAATAATTCTCTCCATTTACTTTGTCGTCCACATCAATCTTAACTATATCAATAATTGTACTGCCTGTAATACGAACTCCAAATATCACTTAACCTTTCCCGTGTTGTATTCTAAGCCATATTGGTTGAATTTTTCTATGAAGAGTTCAAAATCTAGCCCAGTTATCAGGTTCATTCATTGGCGCTTTACATTCATCATGAAAAATTCATCCTCATCATTTATTCAGTTAACGCATTTTATGTCGCTGGGATCACCACAATTGTGGTTCATGGTTACATTCAAGATAAAATAGTGCAACGCCTGGCCGGTTCCTTTGGCACCGGGAATGTTGAGGTCATTCCGTCCTTCCTCTCAGGAGTTCTTCCGCCCAGTGATAAAGCCGTTGACTATTGAGGCGCAGCTCCTACACCCAGGCTGGCAACTGGCCTATGGCCGCTTGGCACAGGTGGATAGAGACTTTCCCCATTCACCGATCGAGTGGGGGATAACCCTTCCGACTCCACTCCTACAGCTTAGCCGTCAGATCGATGTCATTCACTAGGGTATGGTTATCGCACATTAAGAATTACTGTAGGGAAATCAGTGCCCATATTCTTCTTAAATAATTTATAGTTTTTGTTTTCCTTTTAAACTTTACTTAAATGTTATAGCTTGGCAAGGACACATGGCACAGTGGGTGAAGGCGTTGGTTAGATCCAGTGATAGGACCCAAAGAGTGTGAGTTCAATACCCGGTTAAGGCAGTGGAGAACTTTCAGAGGGAAATTAGCAGGAGATAACTGATAACTGACATCCAATAAACATGGCACGTGGAACTAGAACAGTCTACCCCAGTGAGCGAAATAAAGGGTCCTGTTCGACATTCCAACCACCTGAAGAAGGCCGGAGTGTACAACGGTTGGAACGTTATAATAAATATGGCGACAAAGATGAGGACAATAGTCCGAATAATGTAAATAATGTTATAGCTTGGTTGCTTTCTTGTGCTTAGTTAAATATTAATCTTTATTTAAAATCTTAATATTCAACATATTTTCTCTCTGTTTACGCAACCAGAGCTTCTTTAAATATTTTGCTGTTTCTCAATTTATTTCACTTGCTTGCTACTCCTTTAATTTTTATCAAGCCTCTTTACGTCACATTCTTATAACCATTTTTTCTTGTTCTCCTATTGCTTATGAGATTATAACTTTTTAAAGGCCTCATTACAAACTTATATGAAATTAACAACATAGGATAGGCTGCGCTAAAGGTAGTTTTGCCCAACACCGCATATTGCCACAAAACGAAAATATTAATATGAAAACACGAGACATGTTCTTAAATAATCGCGAGACTCTCGCATAGATGTCACACATGGCGTCAAACACATTCAGAATTATCTAAAGTGACAGCTTTATGCAATCGATTTTTAATATCAATAGTTATAAATGGCTTTGAGCGAATAAAGGTCTTAGCAAAGGGTATCCTTCTTCGAACCTTGTGAATTGTTGCTGCAGAATCGCAAAGAACTGTGCCAAATAAGATAAACTACATCAGTTGAGAGCTTCCAACAGCAGCATCAACTAAAATTGTGTAGCGTAAATGAACTTGTGTTCCTCTAACGTCGCGCGTACAACACTAAATACTTCTTTTTCAATCCGTCGTTCTTGAGTTCACCAACGTAAAAATCGTTCTCCTTCTCACTGCTTCAGCCCTCTTTTATCATACCAACACCACGGCCGACTGACCAATTAGCGTTCTTCACTTTTGTCGTCAGTTACCCAGGCAAATGGCATCGTCAAGTCCGACCAGTCAGCATTCGACTTGCTATTGGTCAAACCACGCTAAGCTGTACAAAAGCCACCATTACACAATATACACTTTTGGAATAGCCCAATGTGAAGTGGGGAGATTCATGCCGTTTTCGAGAAAAAAAATGCCGCTGCTACATATCGTGTATTGAGGTAAGGAACTTATTTTCCTCTGCGCTAGATGCAAGCCATTCTGACTCGCTTGCTTCTCCATAATTGTTCACCGCAAATTGATATCACATGTAACTTGAAGAGAAAATAATGACATGTTCAATTTGTTGACTTTCCTCACTATTTCAGGCAAAAATCTTAGGAAGGAAACTCCCATCATCTACTGGACTTGAGAAACCTGTTTTCCTGAAAAATTGTTTTAAGAGAAAGGTTTTATAAACTTCAACTAAAAGCAGTACTAGCTACTTGATCAATGAATATTTCCTTATAGGGAAACGGCTAATATCACCATTACCAGTTCATTGCAGGACAAAAGTAAATGGACATTAGTAAGTAAAGGTAACGTCACCGTAGTTTCCTATGATTAACATACCCAGAGCAATATTCCCTAATATCGAGTGAGTCAGTGTGAATACCAGTTGGGCTGTTCATAACCAGACAACGTGAATTACTGGAAATCAAATGTGACATGACAGTGGTTGTTAGATGGATGAGATACTTAATTTCTAGATGTAGCGCCCACGGTCGACATAGCAGTAGTTGACAACGAAACCTCAATGATCATGGCCAAAGGCTTCTAGCTATAAATGTATGCAGCAAGAGACACTGGCTGAAATCCCATTCAATATGGATATCACATTCAATGCAGAAAGGTACCACGTTAGGTTGCAGTGAAAAAGCACATTTTTTTTAGATGAAAGTTGCACTTTTTAGGCATCGTTTGTATGACTGTGACAAACACCTGTGAAAAATTTCAGGCCATTTCATGCCCACTTTCCCTGCAGCATAGATATCGACGTTTTGTCAACTTTTACTGTACACCAAAAAATAGGTGTCATTTATTTTTTGTCAGGATAATAATAAATTGTAAATTGGTGACATCAATTTAATTCCACTCTTATTTAAGAGGTACATCATATTAAAATAGTAAAAATTAATAGTGAATTTTTTTTGTATGGAACCTGGGCATCATTTTCCTCAACAATGCCTAATTTATCCATCTCTCGCTTTGTATCCCGTCACTTCAGTGCAAGCTTCAGTCATCGCTTTTATCCTTATTTCGACTACCTGACTACTGTTTGGTCATTTGGACACTACTAATGGTGTCTCAAGAATGCTATTGACCTGTTGATCTGATAGAGAAGAAATATAAGGAGGTTCAATCTCGAGTTAATTCATCCAGTTAATCATTGAATGATAAGTTTATCTTGCCACTTTAGTTTGGGAGTCACCAATTTTCTCATGTTGACCAAAGAAGGCACATCCTCATCCCCATCTCCCTCTTCACTGCCCACCTCGCAATCACTGTTGTTTAACTAATTCTCGTCAACAGCTGCAGCAGAATCTTCTTCCTCCTCATCAAATCTGTCAGTGCATTTTTCCATCAAGTTTTTTTCTCTCTAATTTTTCTTATCATGGAGAGAGCTTTTTCTCTAACAGCTATGTCCTCATCTACACCAATACCAAGAAGAGGTTCATCTGTGTGCCTGAAGTATGGATTTCTCTGGACAGTCTTCTTCACTATAGTTTTCTCCTTACTATTCAGGTTTTTTTATATATATAGCAGGGATTGGAATACGTTCCTTGAGCCGTGTGTTATGTAAGCATGCATATTGATGTAGAATCACATTTAACTTTATAATGGTAATGATAATTCTTTTCAGCTTGTGACTGAGCCTTGATGTTGCTACATACAGCCTGAGAAATCTACTCCATAACGTATTCCACCTGGACACGCAGGGAGGACCTGGCTCAATAGCAGCCAAGTTATCATCAACAACACCTGTAATAACTCCTTTACAAATCCAATACAGGTATTTCTGAACCCATGATAAAACTTTATCCACTTTATTCAGGACAGGGAAATCAGTGAAAGGACTAGCAGCTCAGACAATTCTCCTTGATCTGCTTTCCAATGGGACCACGCCAAATGCTCAGGACCACTTGGTTTACCATCATAGTGATAAAAATCTGCACGGAAAGGCAGCTCATTTCCGTGAAGATGACAGATGAAATAATGGAGCGGGTGACCAAGTAACATTTCATGATGGTGAATGGCTCCCTGATCCGACATTTACATTACTAACACATACTAACAGGCTGTTGGGTTAGATTTTTCGCCACCAGAAACTCGTGAAAAGTTTTGGCAGTCGCTTTCGTTGTCCAGTCTTGGGAGTCACGGGCGTGAGATATACATTGCCAACCTCAACCACGATAACATAATGATCTTGTACCACTATTCTCGAACACCATTTATTGGTCTTCTCATTCTTTATCATCACACGACTGGCGCTCTTCATACCAAATACAGTGACGTCATATATTCAAAACTAGCAATCAGAATTTTCTTGTATCTTCAATCGTAGCTTATGGGGTTTGATAACTTGACTCTTTTCATCCTTTGTGATAATAACATAGTCAGTTAAGGCAGCAGTAGCAATGGCAGCTCCAGCGCAATCAGTAATCAAGTATCGGTCACAAGCGGCAGCCAGTGTGTGTGTGTGTGGGGGGGGTGTCCTGTTCTGTGAAGTCTGTCTCAGAGCTTTCTGTGCTGAAAGAAAGCGGTTTCATGTGTAGTCGTTGGTACCTAACGGGTGGGTTTGAATATTTCAAATATTGCTGACCTAATAGGATTTTCATTCGTTACCATCTCTAGAGCTTACAGAGAATGGTTAGAGAAAGAACCAAAATCCAGTGAGCAGCAGTTCTAGGAGCGGAAATCTCTTGTTGATGAATGAGGTCAGAGGAAAAAAGTTAGACGGGTTCAAGTTGACTGAAATGGAAAAATTAGCTTAAAAATACACACTTTGCAACAGAGATATGAAGAAGAGACAACATGGCTGAACAAGGACTACGCTGGTTTTAAGAAATTGAAGCCACAGTTCAAGGATAGCGAAATATTTTCTGGTACATATCGGAACTTTTGATACCAAGAAAAATATTGTTAAATACCGCAGTATACGAAGGCATTTTGGTTATCCACATGCCGCAATTTATGACTACGGTATACCCATCCTCTGATGACAAATTCTAGTAAGACAATGCATCGTGTGGTAAATCAAAATCACTGGGTGATTGTTTCCCGGGACACAGCAATGAGTTTTCTAAGTTAAAGTGGCCTCCACACTCAGCAGATTTCACTCACATAGAACACCTTTTGGGATTTGGTGAAAATGGCGATTCCAAACCTGGTGGCGCAGTTAACGAATCTATAAGAATTACGGGATGTCATAATAACGATATAGACCCAAGATTTTGAAAGTGAGACTTCAAGTATCAGAGATGTTCTACAGAAGGATACTAAGAATGCAGCATGCGAGCCACGACGAAACTTTCAGAAACAAAGTAAATGAAAAGTTCATAGCAGTTAGAATCAAAATGTCACAGTAATAAATGTCTGAGATATATATTAAGGAAAGAGGTCTTGGAGAATTTGGAAGTCATAGGATATATTGAAGGCAAAAGGTACAGGCAGAAACAGCGAGTAACTTACATGAGAAGCTTGTGTAAATGGATGGCAAAAAAGGGATTAGTTGGGATACTTACAGCTACGTAGATTAGGATGTTGTGGAGAGCTATGATCTCCCACTTTCTGAAATGACATGGCACATAAAAAATTAGTTTAAATTTTGGGAAATTAATCACGCCGACAATTTTTCAGCACCTACTAATATATATATATATATATATATATATATATATATATATATATATATATATATATATATATATATATATTATTCTTAAAATCTGTATCTAGCACAGATAATTACGTAGCTTAAATTAGTATTACATATGGCCAACATATTAGTACAAGTTCACAGTACTATCAACAGTCTGTAGGATGGGCTTGCTTTTTAAAATCTTAAATATATGTGAGCAGCAACCGACTTGTGTCCATTGCAGGACAAAGGTTTTTGTTCCAAAATTTATGTGTGTTCTTTTGTGTCATGTCTTTCCAGTAAACTCCTCTAAATCATATCTCCGTTTTGTAACTTTTACTACTGCGCTTGTGAACATTTACTCCTGTACTTGCTATCCAATAGAACTAATCATGCAACCTTTTGCTCCATCTGTTATCTTTTCCTTTTAAGATGTATACCAGCAACCTCCATTTTTGCCGCATAATCACCTTTCTTGGTCTGTTCCCTGATTAACGTCATCGTCCTGCTTTGGGTTAGATCAATAAGTTCATAGCTTGACAAAGCTGACTTTTTAGATCTTTTTAACTGTATTTTGAGGTATAGGAACAGAGCCTCACAACATCAAGCGTCAAAGCTGTGGTTTCCGTAGCAAGTAGGTTTTTACGGAATGTATTTCTTAAGCCCAGGCCCAACCGATTTTGAATTCAGAGTTGCCCTTCTCTTAGGTTTACCAAACAAAGACCAATCTGCTAGTAATCCCTGGCAACCTTTTGCTCCATCTGATAAGCTTCCTTCATTCTACGTGTTTTACCCATATATATTTTTGCCATTTAATGTAGTTTCCTGTACCTTTTCCATAAATACTTTCATGGTAATTTTTCTAAGGAACTTTCCTCTATAGTACCTGGACTCCAAAAATGTAAGCACAATACTACATTGGTGGCAAGATCTCATCATTTTACTGTTGAAATGTCTAGATACAACCGTAAGTTCTATGCTAACAGTTTCTTCACTCTCACTTTTCGCTCATGGAATTCTCTTCTGGCTTCTTGCTTTCCAGTCAATTTTGATTTTCAAAAATTTAAATGCAATGATAATCATTATCTTCTGTCTTAGTTCTTGTTTTTTTATGTTTCTCTCTCCTAAAAATATTTTTCTTTTTCTTATATTCTTTGACACCCGGCAACCCCGATGCGTTTTAATGGCTTCAGTGCCTTGCCTGGGGTGAAATGATTAAAAAAAAACCTATGATTGGATTAGCTAGTCGCGTAACGGTTATCGACGGAATTAACGATATTGGAATATTGGAATCGACGAGACAATTTCAAGTCCAGTCTAGCCTGTTGCTTTCACTTCCGCACAAATGGTTCTGGGAAAGGCATGAACCCATTATTTCTTCTCAGCAAACAGCAAGTGGACGCTAGGACATGTAGACCTGGACGGCAATCAGTCTCAGAAAAGGAAAGCATTTCACTATCTCTCCGAACAGATTATGGCCAAAATGTGATAATAGACAAAAATAACCTATGTAGATGCTACACACTGAAAGGACATGCTATATGTCTATGATGTCATGGTCCCTGATCCACGTAGACCTATTTTTTACCCTTGCAAACATCCCTAAGTGTATTTAATTGTTTAACATTTCTCTTAATATTCATGTTTAGCTGGCATTATGCGTTCATTAGACACTTTATATTTTAAGCACATCGGCAAAGTGCTTTTCATTCGCTCTCTATTTTAACTATATGCTTTTCAAACAATACATGGTTTCATTTCATTTTCATGGGCTATTGTCTCAATGAATCCCATCTGTACCTTCATACTTTCCCTACCCATGTCATTTCCTATGTCTTTGTAAATCATCCGCTGATTGATAAAAATGTCATCAGCAAATATCATAGTTGCAAATAGTCCCCATGTATGTAGACTCCTCTTCCTTCACGTTTCATTTTACGGAAGATATATTTTAAGAG
Source organism: Acanthosepion esculentum (assembly GCA_964036315.1). NCBI lineage: Eukaryota > Metazoa > Mollusca > Cephalopoda > Sepiida > Sepiidae > Acanthosepion > Acanthosepion esculentum. The sequence continues at coordinate 9,062,517 of OZ038493.1, forward strand.
AAACTCTATCAAATGAATGTAATGTAAATATATTTCTTTCTTTCTTTCTTTCTTTCTTTCTATCCTTGTTTTCTTTCATTCTTTTTCTTTCTTTCTTTCTTTCTTTCTTTCTTTCTTTCTTTCTTTCTTTCATACGTGCCATTATTGTTTTCTTACTTTTTCTTCTTTCTTTCTTTCTTTCTTTCTTTCTTTCTTACATCCTATCGTTATTTTCTTTCTTTCTTTCTTTCTTTTCATCTTTGTATACCTCTCCCTATCAGATTTCATCCTTTCATTCTTTTTTAAAAACTTTATTTGACCTTTCTTTTCTTCTCTTTCATCAAACGTATTTCTTTCTTTCTTTCTTGCCTTCTTTCTTTCTTTCTTTCTTTCTTTCTTTCTTTCTTTCTTGTTCCTGTACTACCACGTTCATTTTTCTTTCTTTTTTTTTTTTTTTGCTAGCCCCAATTTATTTTCTTCCCACTTCTCATCATGTTGCTAAAACACCCCAGGCTAACAAAATATTTCTTTTGAAAGGACATTCACTGTCCCGTATTTGTCCATCTTTTTACTTTTATTTAAAACCTTTCACGCTCTTTTTCTACCTCACTTTCTCCAGCAAATCCTTTTCCTTTCATTTCCTGTTTCTCTCTCTCTCTCTCTTTTTATCGTTTCCATTTATATATTTCACGTCTTTTTCTTTAGAATTTTTTTTATTTCTATTGTTTTTTCGTTTTTTTATTCATTCTTCTCCCAACCTTCAATTTTTAGTTCCTTTTCTTTTCTTCTTTTCTTTTCTTCTTCTTCGTTTAATTCCCTCGTCTGTTTCATCGTCCACCTTTTTCCTTCTTCTTTCTTTATCATATTTTTCTTCTAATATCTGAAATCGCATCATCCAACAAAACATGCGGAATAAAATAATTCCTTCCTTTATAACAAAATATTCTTGTTGAAAAATACAATAACTGGCAGACTTGTTTTTTTTCTTTATCTTTCTATTTCCCTTACAAAATGGAACATGTGCGATCTCAAAGCCCCTTTTATGATATAATTTCTCCAACTTTTTTCTCGCTTTCTTCCGTGTCTTTCATTCGTTTTATCTCGTTATTCTAAAATTCCAAACACGCAAAGACAAGGATTAGCTCTGCATTTGTTAGATAAATATTCACACACACACCCATACACACAAAAGCGTGACCCCATGCTTACCTAGGTGCCAAAAATATGCCGGTCTATTCATAATAGAAAGAGACTGCGCAAACATACATATTGGCACATGCAAATACAGAATTTGTACAAAGGTATGCATATACATATATGCACAATAACTGTCGTACAAAAAATAGAGAAAAGGAGGTCGCTGAAAAGTTCCCGGCCGCAGCAGAAAGGGATTCCAAACCAAATTATATTTGGTCAGATTTTTGAAAATATGGCTGTCGGATTACATTTCAGTACTCATATCTACAGATATTTACACATACTTGCATATATATATATATATATATATATATATATATATATATATATATATAGAGAGAGAGAGAGAGAGAGAGAGAGAGAGAGAGAGATAGAGAGAGAGAGAGTGGTTTATCATTGGGTTTTCTGTAGGGTTTGTATGTGCCTTTTCTTAGGTTGAAGGTAACATCTAGAAAATCTACTTCGTTTAGGTTAGTTTTTATATCTATGTCGAATCCGTTATTTTGGGAAATGTTTATTATTGCTTTCCTAGTTTAGTCTGTGTTTTGTTTGTTACAATTTCTTAAGATTATGAGACCGTCGTCCCTGTAGAGTCCTGTGTCATTTCTATCTATTATTTTGCTTAGTTCGTGTAGTAAGTAAATACCTATTATTTCGCATGTCTCCTGCACCGTCAAAGCTTCCCATTGTAGTATCAAATATCCCATCTTTCTATATCCATTCTTCTTCATTGTGAAATAGTAATGATATACCGGAGTGCTTAATGATGCTGATTTCGTTTGGTTCTATTATTATTTGTTCCTGAGCTAAGGTGATGGCCTTATCTAACATGCGTTCTGTTATGGATGGGTAAAATTCTTTTATGTCTAATTGTAGGAATATATATATATATATATATATATATATATATATATATATATATATATATATATATAAGAAAAGGTAGTTTTCTGTGTTGCGCAAGAAGGTTTTTCTGGTCTGAGTCCATCCTTCATATCTACAAATCTACCATGCAGGGAATAGTGTTGCCATATATGGTCTGGTTCCCCCGCCGTTCATCTCCAGGTTCTCGTCAAAATCGAAAGAGAGATATGCAATGTGATTGGTCCTGACTTGGGGTCTCGACTCCAGTCACTTTCTCATCATTCTAATGTGATTTTCCTCAGTATTTTCTATAAATATTTTCATGGCATCTGCTCTGACGAGATATTTTCACTTTTGGCTTGACTGCATAAATTTAAGCGTGCTACTAGGTTGGCATCTCGGTCCCACACTTTTACTGTCGAAACAGTTAATCTACTCTAACAGCTTCTTCTCTTGTAGTTCCTGATAGTGAAACTTCCGTCCTCTTATTGCTTGCCTGATAACTATAATCTTAAAAAAATTAAATGTAATGACAGTCGACATCTTCTGATGCCTTGATCCTCGTTCTCCTTTTTATCCTTTCCTCACCCCCTATACCCAGTCTTTTCCCCTTACTTACACTCTCTGTAGCCCCTTGCGCACGAGTGACACGCCTGGCGTGGTTGGGGTGAAATGCTATATATATATATATATATATATATATATATATATATATATATATATATATATATATAACACCAAAATAATCTGTTATTTTTCTTTCTTTCCAGTATTTACCATGACGTTTCCCGAAGTGTGGATGTGATTCCCTGGAACTTAATAGCAATCATAAGATATGTAAAGAAATATATATATATATATATATATATATATATATATATATATGTGTGTGTGTGTGTGTGTGTGTGTATATATATATGTGTGTGTGTAAAGAAATATATATATATATATATATATGTAAAGAAATATATATATATATGTAAAGAAATATATATATATATATATATATATATGTAAAGAAATGTATATATATATATATATATATATGTAAAGAAATGTATATATATATATATATGTAAAGAAATATATATATATATATATATGTAAAGAAATATATATATATATATGTAAAGAAATATATATATATATATATGTAAAGAAATATATATATATATATATGTAAAGAAATATATATATATATGTAAAGAAATATATATATATAAATATATATGTAAAGAAATATATATATATATATGTAAAGAAATATATATATATATGTTAAGAAATATAAATATATATATATATGTGAAGAAATATATATATATATATATATGCAAAGAAATATATATATATATATATGTAAAGAAATATATATATATGTAAAGAAATATATATATATATATATATATATATATATGTAAAGAAATATATATATATATATATATGTGTGTGTATTTTTCTACTTAATGAGTGAAAAGCAAATAACATCAAATTAAATACAATTTTCTTTTCTTCTCCATATTTAATTTCTTATCCTATCATTGTTCCTGATTTATAATCCATATTTGATCCCAGATCATATATATATATATATATATATATATATATATATATATATATATATATATATATATATATATATATATATATATATAATTTTTGTGTGTTTGTGTGTTATAATGCTCGGATAATTTAATGTACCCAATGTCGGACGTCTTTCTACAGAAATTCATATATATATATATATATATATATATATATATATATATATATATATATATATATATATGCATTTACACACATACGCATATATATGTTATAATACTCGGATAAGGTCGTAGTTATGGGTAATAATATTCCAAGGATATCACACGAACAAAAGATTAGTGACGAAACTTTAATCATTTGGTTTAATGATACACTAATAGGGAATATTTTAATCAGTGCGGCAATGCGTGTGACACACTTCGTGACCTCTTTCCTATGAACTGATGTTCCTCTACTAGTGAATGGAAGATGTTCAACAATTTAATGTAGCGAATGTCGGACGTCTTTCTAGACAAATGTATATACATACAAATATATATATATATATATATATGAAAGGATACTAAAACAAATTGTAATGTTTGATCAGATTATGGTAAACTGATTCGAGTTTTCAGTTTCCTCTTGTATATATATATATATATATATATATATATATATAGTTTCTATGTATATTATATATGCGCAGTACTTAGTGGAAATTGCTCAATATCAGTAATAGAGCTAACATATTCAGTTGTATTATGTGATCATCAGACAAACATGTCTAATGATCGCTAAAGCGTGAAACCAAGGGTTAAAAACTCATATCCATAAAATAGAATATATATATATATATATACATATATATGTATATAGTATGTTTGAACACTCTTTCATGTTCCCGTATGTAAATAAATTCATAAACAGATGTCAGATCGGATCAAAAAGTTGCAGCCTGATGTAGTCCTTTGTTGAATTTTATAATTTTAAATTCATAATATCCGATAAAATTTATTAGTTGAGAAGAATTAGATCAAGTGCATTGACAATGCAGAAAATAATGTTGCCAATAAATATTAGTTACAATAAAATAGCTATTCTCCAGCCTTATTCCCTTGCTTGGGGTGAAATGATTAAACACATATATTGAAACTCAAATGGCGCATTATTCATATAAGTATTGCTACCGACATTGGTCAATTAATGCCAGTTTCAGTCGGAATACATTTGGCGATTATATAATAATGGTCTCCCGTCGTTTTTCGACAAATCTGTGTCTTTCAGTTCAGTTTCTTTATATTTATGTCTCGTATGAGACAACAATCCTGAACGCTGAACTGATCTGCAGACGACCCACACAGAAGATTTGTTTAGTGTGGTAAAGGAGAACCAGTCACACTTTTGAAGAAGAACCGAATACAGAGACCTTGTGCACCGTGTGCCACAAGGTCCCCAAACGACCCTCCGCAGGTTTTGAATTCAGAGTTGTCCTTCTCCTAGAGCAGTTGCTGTCCAAGGCTATAGAACCCAGTCTGCCCCGCTATTTACCCATAAAAGAGAATTCATACCTTTCACAAGGTTATTAGCATGTAAATGAATCTAACGGTTCGACTGGAATTCGAAACCGGATCTCCGATTTCACAATCCGAGCCGCCATCCATTACTCCATCATGCCTCCTATTAATAGTCAATATTATATATCTGAAATTATACTATCAGGTAATTGTATCGTGGTACATGACTAATCAAAACATGAGAGCCAATCTCACATACGTTACATTATATTTTATTTAACTTGGCCAGGCTCTGTATAATAGATTCTATCCTTTTTCCCCTCCTGCTGAATGATAATAAATCTACCTGTCATACGGTTTTTCCCTCGCATATACTTTCTAGGTACAGCTGGATCGACTACTTGTTTACATGTCGGGGTACTCACTGACATCTGGTTAAGTGTGGATCTGCCCTAGGAGGTTATCACTCAGGTCAACTCACTGATGCACCCGGGTTCCCTGAAGGATACTGGAACTCTCTTCTCGTATCATCTGAGGCTAATCACATTCTGCATATCTTTTTTATATTCGCAACGGAAAATTAATAATAATTTCTTGCTGATTGAAGCATTCTTTCTGGCTTATTATCTTTTTAAGTTTATCTCAATCTACGTTTCTGTCACGTTCCTGAAATCCACTCCTATTCCGTCGTCTTATCTTGCCAATGTTTTTAATTTCAGTTTTCATTATTCTTTGATATCTTCACGAATTCATCGCAACTACCAGCCTCCTATTCCCATTACTCAATAACTCGATAATATCTTCTTTCTCTTAGGAGCTTATCTTTTTCTTACGACGCGGGTAGCAGAATAAAATCTGGAGGAACTGTAGAATAGAAAAGAAAAACAGAAATAACGTTTTTGTTTTGATAATTTTCCTCATATGTTAAAGACTAAACACTCCAGACAACGAATATAAGAAATAATGTTACATAGGAATAAAATGTCGCTGCAGACACATGAGTTGGAACTTAGATCGCCAGTGAGGCAACACAGGTGATCCCATTGTTGAATTAAATAAACCACGTGACCATAGAGGAAATGCATATATGTAGGAAGTAGCTGAAGACTAACGATCTCTGTTTCTAGTCTACTATACAGACGGCTATATCCATTCTATCCTTTATTAATATACGGACCAATATTTCTATTCCATTCTCTATTAGGATAAAGACCACTATTTCAATTCTATCCTCTATTAGTATACGAATTGGTATTTCGATTCTATCCTCTATTAGTATACGGACCACTATTTCTATTCTATCCTCTATAATTATACGAACTGGTATTTCTATTCTATCCTCTAATAGTATACGGACCACTATTTCTATTCTATTCTCTAATAGTATACGGACCACTATTTCTATTCTATCCTCTAGTAGTATACTGGCCACTATTTCTATTCTATCCTCTATTAGTTTACGAACTGGTGTTTCTATTCTATCCTCTATTAGTTTACGACCTGGTATTTCTATTCTATCCTTTATTAGTATACGGACCACTATTTCTATTCCATCCTCTATTAGTATACCAACTGGTATTTCTATTCTATCCTCTATTAGTATACGGACCATTATTTCTATTCTACCCTCTATTAGTATACAGACCACTATTTTCTATTTTATCCTCTATTAGTATACAGACCACTATTTCTATTCTATCCTCTATTAGTATACCGACCACTATTTCAATTCTAACCTCTATTAGTATACGGACCACTATTTCTATTCTATCCTCTATTAGTATACGAGTTGTTATTTCTATTCTATCCACTATTAATATACAGACCACTATTTCTATTCTATCCTCTATTAGTATACGGACCACTATTTCTATTCTATACGCTATTAGTATACGGACCATAATTTCTATTCTAGCCTCTATTACTATACGGACCACTATTTTCTATTCTATCCTCTATTAGTATACGGAACACTATTTCTATTCTATCTTCTATTAGTATACGGACCACTATTTCTATTCAATACTGTATTAGTATACGGACCATAATTTCTATTCTGGCCTCTATTAGTATACGGACTACTATTTCTATTTTATCCGCTATTAGTATACGAACTGGTATTTCTATTCTATCCTATATTAGTATACGGAGCACTATTTCTCTTCTATCCTCTATTAGTATACAGACTAATATTGCTATTCTATGCTCTATCAGTATACCAACTGGTATTTCTATTCTATCCTCTATTAGTTTACGGACCACTATTTCTAGTCTATCCTCTATTAGTATACGAACTGGTATTTCCAGTCTATCCTATATTAGTATACGGACCACTATTTCTATTCTATCTCCTATTATTGTACAGACCGCTATTTTCTATTATATCCCCTATTATTATACGGACCACTATTTTCTATTCTATCCTCTATTAGTAGACGAACTGGTGTTTCTATTCTATCCTCTATTAGTATACGGACCACTATTTCTATTCTATCCTCTATTAGTATACTGACCACTATTTCTATTCTATCCTCTATTAGTTTACGAACTGGTGTTTCTATTCTATCCTCAATTAGTATAAGGACCACTATTTCTATTCTATCCTCTATTAGTATACGGACCATTATTTCTATTCTATCCTCTATTAGTATACAGACCACTATTTCTATTCTATCCTCTATTAGTATACGGGCCATTATTTCTATTCTATCCTCTATTAGTATACGGACCATTATTTCTATTCTATCCTCTATTAGTTTACGAACTGGTGTTTCTATTCTATCCTCTATTAGTATACGGACCATTATTTCTATTCTATCCTCTATTAGTATACGGACCATTATCTCTATTCTATCCTCTATTAGTATGCAGACCACTATTTCTATTCTATCCTCTATTAATATACTGACCACTATTTCTATTCTATCCTCTATTAGTTTACGAACTGGTGTTTCTATTCTATCCTCTATTAGTATACGGACCATTATTACTATTCTATCCTCTATTAGTATACGGACCATTATTTCTATTCTATCCTCTATTAGTATGCAGACCACTATTTCTATTCTAACCTCTATTAGTATACGGACCATTATTTCTATTCTATCCTCTATTAGTATACGGACCATTATTTCTATTCTAACCTCTATTAGTATACAGACCACTATTTCTATACTATCCTCTATTAGTATACGGACCACTATTTCTATTCTATCCTCTATTAATATACTGACCACTATTTCTATTCTATCCTCTATTAGTTTACGAACTGGTGTTTCTATTCTATCCTCTATTAGTATACGGACCATTATTTCTATTCTATCCTCTATTAGTATACCGACCACTATTTCTATTCTATCCTCTATTAGTATACGGACCACTATTTCTATTCTATCCTCTATTAGTATACGTGCTGGTATTACTATTCTATCCTCTGTTTATATACAGACCACTATTTCTATTCTATCCTCTATTAGTATACGGACCACTATGTATATTATATCCTCTATTAGTATACGAACTGGTATTTCTATTCTATCCTCTAATAGTATACGGACCACAATTTCTATTCTATGCTCTATTAGTGTACCAACTGGTATTTCTATTCTATCCTCTATTAGTATACGGACCATGATTTCTATTCTATCGTCTATTAGTATACGGACCACTATTTCTGTTCTATCCTCTATTAGTATACCAACTGGTATTCCTATTCTATCCTCTATTAATATACGGACCACTATTTCTATTCTATACTCTATTAGTATACGGTCCACTATTTCTATTCTATCCTCAATTAGTGTCCGAATTGGTATTTCTATTCTATCCTCTACTAGTATACGGACCACTATTTCTATTCTATCCTCTATTAGTATACGAACTACTATTTCTATTCTATCCCAAATTAGTATACGAACTGGTATTTCTATTCTATACACCATTAGTATACAGACCACTATTGCTATTCTATGCTCTATCAGTATACGAACTGGTATTTCTATTCTATCCTCTATTAGTATACGGACCACTATTTCTATTCTATCCTCTATTAGTATACAGACCACTGTTTCTATTCTAACCTCTATTAGTTTACGAACTGGTATTTCTATTCTATCCTCTATTAGTATACGGACCACTATTTCTATTCTATCCTCTATTAGTATACAGACCACTATTTCTATTCTAACCTCTATTAGTATACGAACTGGTATTTCTATTCTATCCTCTATTAGTATACGGACCACTATTTCTATTCTATCCTCTATTAGTATACAGACCACTATTTCTATTCTAACCTCTATTAGTTTACGAACTGGTATTTCTATTCTATCCTCTATTAATATACGAACTGGTATTTCTATTCTATCCTCTATTAGTATACAGACCACTATTTCTATTCTAACGTCTATTAGTTTACGAACTGGTATTTCTATTCTATCCTCTATTAATATACGAACTGGTATTTCTATTCTATCCTCTATTAGTATGCAGACCACACTTTCTATTCTATCCTCTATTAGTATACAGACCACTATTTCTATTCTAACCTCTATTAGTTTACGAACTGGTATTTCTATTCTATCCTCTATTAATATACGAACTGGTATTTCTATTCTATCCTCTATTAGTATACAGACCATTATTTCTATTCTAACGTCTATTAGTTTACGAACTGGTATTTCTATTCTATCCTCTATTAATATACGAACTGGTATTTCTATTCTATCCTCTATTAGTATACGGACCACACTTTCTATTCTATCCTCTATTAGTATACAGACCACTATTTCTATTCTAACCTCTATTAGTTTACGAACTGGTATTTCTATTCTATCCTCTATTAATATACGAACTGGTATTTCTATTCTATCCTCTATTAGTATACAGACCACTATTTCTATTCTAACGTCTATTAGTTTACGAACTGGTATTTCTATTCTATCCTCTATTAATATACGAACTGGTATTTCTATTCTATCCTCTATTAGTATACGGACCACACTTTCTATTCTATCCTCTATTAGTATACAGACCACTATTTCTATTCTAACCTCTATTAGTTTACGAACTGGTATTTCTATTCTATCCTCTATTAATATACGAACTGGTATGTCTATTCTATCCTCTATTAGTATACAGACCACTATTTCTATTCTATCCTCTATTAGTTTACGAACTGGTATTTCTATTCTATCCTCTATTAATATACGAACTGGTATTTCTATTCTATCCTCTATTAGTATACGGACCACACTTTCTATTCTATCCTCTATTAGTATACAGACCACTATTTCTATTCTAACCTCTATTAGTTTACGAACTGGTATTTCTATTCTATCCTCTATTAATATACGAACTGGTATTTCTATTCTATCCTCTATTAGTATACAGACCACTATTTCTATTCTAACGTCTATTAGTTTACGAACTGGTATTTCTATTCTATCCTCTATTAATATACGAACTGGTATTTCTATTCTATCCTCTATTAGTATACAGACCACTATTTCTATTCTAACCTCTATTAGTTTACGAACTGGTATTTCTATTCTATTCTCTATTAGTATACGGACCACTATTTCTATTCTATCCTCTATTAGTATACAGACCACTATTTCTATTCTAACCTCTATTAGTTTACGAACTGGTATTTCTATTCTATCCTCTATTAATATACGAACTGGTATTTCTATTCTATCCTCTATTAGTATACAGACCACTATTTCTATTCTAACGTCTATTAGTTTACGAACTGGTATTTCTATTCTATCCTCTATTAATATACGAACTGGTATTTCTATTCTATCCTCTATTAGTATACGGACCACACTTTCTATTCTATCCTCTATTAGTATACAGACCACTATTTCTATTCTAACCTCTATTAGTTTACGAACTGGTATTTCTATTCTATCCTCTAATAATATACGAACTGGTATTTCTATTCTATCCTCTATTAGTATACAGACCACTATTTCTATTCTAACGTCTATTAGTTTACGAACTGGTATTTCTATTCTATCCTCTATTAATATACGAACTGGTATTTCTATTCTATCCTCTATTAGTATACAGACCACTATTTCTATTCTAACCTATATTAGTTTACGAACTGGTATTTCTATTCTATTCTCTATTAGTATACGGACAACTATTTCTATTCTATCCTCTATTAGTATACAGACCACTATTTCTATTCTAACCTCTATTAGTTTACGAACTGGTATTTCTATTCTATCCTCTATTAATATACGAACTGGTATTTCTATTCTATCCTCTATTAGTATACAGACCACTATTTCTATTCTAACGTCTATTAGTTTACGAACTGGTATTTCTATTCTATCCTCTATTAATATACGAACTGGTATTTCTATTCTATCCTCTATTAGTATACGGACCACACTTTCTATTCTATCCTCTATTAGTATACAGACCACTATTTCTATTCTAACCTCTATTAGTTTACGAACTGGTATTTCTATTCTATCCTCTATTAATATACGAACTGGTATTTCTATTCTATCCTCTATTAGTATACAGACCACTATTTCTATTCTAACGTCTATTAGTTTACCAACTGGTATTTCTATTCTATCCTCTATTAATATACGAACTGGTATTTCTATTCTATCCTCTATTAGTATACGGACCACACTTTCTATTCTATCCTCTATTAGTATACAGACCACTATTTCTATTCTAACCTCTATTAGTTTACGAACTGGTATTTCTATTCTATCCTCTATTAATATACGAACTGGTATTTCTATTCTATCCTCTATTAGTATACAGACCACTATTTCTATTCTAACGTCTATTAGTTTACGAACTGGTATTTCTATTCTATCCTCTATTAATATACGAACTGGTATTTCTATTCTATCCTCTATTAGTATACAGACCACTATTTCTATTCTAACCTCTATTAGTTTACGAACTGGTATTTCTATTCTATCCTCTATTAGTATACGGACCACTATTTCTATTCTATCCTCTATTAGTATACAGACCACTATTTCTATTCTAACCTCTATTAGTTTACGAACTGGTATTTCTATTCTATCCTCTATTAGTATACGGACCACTATTTCTATTCTATCCTCTATTAGTATACAGACCACTATTTCTATTCTAACCTCTATTAGTTTACGAACTGGTATTTCTATTCTATCCTCTATTAGTATACGGACCACTATTTCTATTCTATCCTCTATTAGTATACAGACCACTATTTCTATTCTAACCTCTATTAGTTTACGAACTGGTATTTCTATTCTATCCTCTATTAGTATACGGACCACTATTTCTATTCTATCCTCTATTATTATACAGACCACTATTTCTATTCTAACCTCTATTAGTTTACGAACTGGTATTTCTATTCTATCCTCTATTAGTATACGGACCACTATTTCTATTCTATCCTCTATTAGTATACAGACCACTATTTCTATTCTAACCTCTATTAATTTACGAACTGGTATTTCTATTCTATCCTCTATTAGTATACGGACCACTATTTCTATTCTATCCTCTATTAGTATACAGACCACTATTTCTATTCTAACCTCTATTAGTTTACGAACTGGTATTTCTATTCTATTCTCTATTAGTATACGGACCACTATTTCTATTCTATCCTCTATTAGTATACAGACCACTATTTCTATTCTAACCTCTATTAGTTTACGAACTGGTATTTCTATTCTATCCTCTATTAATATACGAACTGGTATTTCTATTCTATCCTCTATTAGTATACAGACCACTATTTCTATTCTAACGTCTATTAGTTTACGAACTGGTATTTCTATTCTATCCTCTATTAATATACGAACTGGTATTTCTATTCTATCCTCTATTAGTATACGGACCACACTTTCTATTCTATCCTCTATTAGTATACAGACCACTATTTCTATTCTAACCTCTATTAGTTTACGAACTGGTATTTCTATTCTATCCTCTATTAATATACGAACTGGTATTTCTATTCTATCCTCTATTAGTATACAGACCACTATTTCTATTCTAACGTCTATTAGTTTACGAACTGGTATTTCTATTCTATCCTCTATTAATATACGAACTGGTATTTCTATTCTATCCTCTATTAGTATACGGACCACACTTTTTATTCTATCCTCTATTAGTATACAGACCACTATTTCTATTCTAACCTCTATTAGTTTACGAACTGGTATTTCTATTCTATCCTCTATTAATATACGAACTGGTATTTCTATTCTATCCTCTATTAGTATACAGACCACTATTTCTATTCTAACCTCTATTAGTTTACGAACTGGTATTTCTATTCTATCCTCTATTAATATACGTACTGGTATTCCTATTCTATCCTCTATTAGTATACGGACCACACTTTCTATTCTATCCTCTATTAGCATACAGACCACTATTTCTTTTCTAACCTCTATTAGTTTACGAAGTGGTATTTCTATTCTATCCTCTATTAATATACGAACTGGTATTTCTATTGTATCCTCTATTAGTATACAGACCACTATTTCTATTCTAACCTCTATTAGTTTACGAACTGGTATTTCTATTCTATCCTCTATTAATATACGAACTGGTATTTCTATTCTATCCTCTATTAGTATACAGACCACTATTTCTATTCTAACCTCTATTAGTTTACGAACTGGTATTTCTATTCTATCCTCTATTAATATACGAACTGGTATTTCTATTCTATCCTCTATTAGTATACGGACCACACTTTCTATTCTATCCTCTATTAGTATACAGACCACTATTTCTATTCTAACCTCTATTAGTTTACGAACTGGTATTTCTATTCTATCCTCTATTAATATACGAACTGGTATTTCTATTCTATCCTCTATTAGTATACAGACCACTATTTCTATTCTAACGTCTATTAGTTTACGAACTGGTATTTCTATTCTATCCTCTATTAATATACGAACTGGTTTTTCTATTCTATCCTCTATTAGTATACAGACCAGTATTTCTATTCTAACGTATATTAGTTTACGAACTGGTATTTCTATTCTATCCTCTATTAATATACGAACTGGTATTTCTATTCTATCCTCTATTAGTATACGGACCACACTTTCTATTCTATCCTCTATTAGTATACAGACCACTATTTCTATTCTAACCTCTATTAGTTTACGAACTGGTACTTCTATTCTATCCTCTATTAATATACGAACTGGTATTTCTATTCTATCCTCTATTAGTATACGGACCACTATTTCTATTCTATCCTCTATTAGTATACAGACCACTATTTCTATTCTAACCTCTATTAGTTTACGAACTGGTATTTCTATTCTATCCTCTATTAATATACGAACTGGTATTTCTATTCTATCCTCTATTAGTATACGGACCACTATTTCTATTCTATCCTCTATTAGTATACAGACCACTATTTCTTTTCCAACCTCTATTAGTTTACGAACTGGTGTTTCTATTCTATCCTCTATTAATATACGAACTGGTATTTCTATTCTATCCTCTATTAGTATACGGACCACTATTTCTATTCTATCCTCTATTAGTATACAGACCACTATTTCTTTTCTAACCTCTATTAGTTTACGAACTGGTATTTCTATTCTATCCTCTATTAGTATACGGACCACTATTTCTATTCTATCCTCTATTAGTATACAGACCACTATTTCTATTCTAACCTCTATTAGTTTACGAACTGGTATTTCTATTCTATCCTCTATTAGTATACGGACCACTATTTCTATTCTATCCTCTATTAGTATACAGACCACTATTTCTATTCTAACCTCTATTAGTTTACGAACTGGTATTTCTATTCTATCCTCTATTAGTATACGGACCACTATTTCTATTCTATCCTCTATTAGTATACAGACCACTATTTCTATTCTAACCTCTATTAGTTTACGAACTGGTATTTCTATTCTATCCTCTATTAGTATACGGACCACTATTTCTATTCTATCCTCTATTAGTATACAGACCACTATTTCTATTCTAACCTCTATTAATTTACGAACTGGTATTTCTATTCTATCCTCTATTAGTATACGGACCACTATTTCTATTCTATCCTCTATTAGTATACAGACCACTATTTCTATTCTAACCTCTATTAGTTTACGAACTGGTATTTCTATTCTATCCTCTATTAGGATACGGACCACTATTTCTATTCTATCCTCTATTAGTATACAGACCACTATTTCTATTCTAACCTCTATTAGTTTACGAACTGGTATTTCTATTCTATCCTCTATTAATATACGAACTGGTATTTCTATTCTATCCTCTATTAGTATATGGACCACACTTTCTATTCTATCCTCTATTAGTATACAGACCACTATTTCTATTCTAACCTCTATTAGTTTACGAACTGGTATTTCTATTCTATCCTCTATTAATATACGAACTGGTATTTCTATTCTATCCTCTATTGGTATACAGACCACTATTTCTATTCTAACGTCTATTAGTTTACGAACTGGTATTTCTATTCTATCCTCTATTAATATACGAACTGGTATTTCTATTCTATCCTCTATTAGTATACGGACCACACTTTCTATTCTATCCTCTATTAGTATACAGACCACTATTTCTATTCTAACCTTTATTAGTTTACGAACTGGTATTTCTATTCTATCCTCTATTAATATACGAACTGGTATTTCTATTCTATCCTCTATTAGTATACAGACCACTATTTCTATTCTAACGTCTATTAGTTTACGAACTGGTATTTCTATTCTATCCTCTATTAATATACGAACTGGTATTTCTATTCTATCCTCTATTAGTATACGGACCACACTTTTTATTCTATCCTCTATTAGTATACAGACCAATATTTCTATTCTAACCTCTATTAGTTTACGAACTGGTATTTCTATTCTATCCTCTATTAATATACGAACTGGTATTTCTATTCTATCCTCTATTAATATACAGACCACTATTTCTATTCTAACGTCTATTAGTTTACGAACTGGTATTTCTATTCTATCCTCTATTAATATACGTACTGGTATTTCTATTCTATCCTCTATTAGTATACGGACCACACTTTCTATTCTATCCTCTATTAGTATACAGACCACTATTTCTTTTCTAACCTCTATTAGTTTACGAACTGGTATTTCTATTCTATCCTCTATTAATATACGAACTGGTATTTCTATTGTATCCTCTATTAGTATACAGACCACTATTTCTATTCTAACCTCTATTAGTTTACGAACTGGTATTTCTATCCTCTATTAATATACGAACTGGTATTTCTATTCTATCCTCTATTAGTATACAGACCACTATTTCTATTCTAACCTCTATTAGTTTACGAACTGGTATTTCTATTCTATCCTCTATTAATATACGAACTGGTATTTCTATTCTATCCTCTATTAGTATACGGACCACACTTTCTATTCTATCCTCTATTAGTATACAGACCACTATTTCTATTCTAACCTCTATTAGTTTACGAACTGGTATTTCTATTCTATCCTCTATTAATATACGAACTGGTATTTCTATTCTATCCTCTATTAGTATACAGACCACTATTTCTATTCTAACGTCTATTAGTTTACGAACTGGTATTTCTATTCTATCCTCTATTAATATACGAACTGGTATTTCTATTCTATCCTCTATTAGTATACAGACCAGTATTTCTATTCTAACGTCTATTAGTTTACGAACTGGTATTTCTATTCTATCCTCTATTAATATACGAACTGGTATTTCTATTCTATCCTCTATTAGTATACGGACCACACTTTCTATTCTATCCTCTATTAGTATACAGACCACTATTTCTATTCTAACCTCTATTAGTTTACGAACTGGTACTTCTATTCTATCCTCTATTAATATACGAACTGGTATTTCTATTCTATCCTCTATTAGTATACGGACCACTATTTCTATTCTATCCTCTATTAGTATACAGACCACTATTTCTATTCTAACCTCTATTAGTTTACGAACTGGTATTTCTATTCTATCCTCTATTAATATACGAACTGGTATTTCTATTCTATCCTCTATTAGTATACGGACCACTATTTCTATTCTATCCTCTATTAGTATACAGACCACTATTTCTTTTCTAACCTCTATTAGTTTACGAACTGGTATTTCTATTCTATCCTCTATTAATATACGAACTGGTATTTCTATTCTATCCTCTATTAGTATACAGACCACTATTTCTATTCTAACCTCTATTAGTTTACGAACTGGTATTTCTATTCTATCCTCTATTAATATACGAACTGGTATTTCTATTCTATCCTCTATTAGTATACGGACCACTATTTCTATTCTATCCTCTATTAGTATACAGACTACTATTTCTTTTCTAACCTCTATTAGTTTACGAACTGGTATTTCTATTCTATCCTCTATTAATATACGAACTGGTATTTCTATTCTATCCTCTATTAGTATACGGACCACTATTTCTATTCTATCCTCTATTAGTATACAGACCACTATTTCTTTTCTAACCTCTATTAGTTTACGAACTGGTATTTCTATTCTATCCTCTATTAATATACGAACTGGTATTTCTATTCTATCCTCTATTAGTATACAGACCACTATTTCTATTCTAACCTCTATTAGTTTACGAACTGGTATTTCTATTCTATCCTCTATTAATATACGAACTGGTATTTCTATTCTATCCTCTATTAGTATACGGACCACACTTTCTATTCTATCCTCTATTAGTATACAGACCACTATTTCTATTCTAACCTCTATTAGTTTACGAACTGGTATTTGTATTCTATCCTCTATTAATATACGAACTGGTATTTCTATTCTATCCTCTATTAGTATACGGACCACTATTTCTATTCTATCCTCTATTAGTATACAGACCACTATTTCTATTCTAACCTCTATTAGTTTACGAACTGGTATTTCTATTCTATCCCCTATTAATATACGAACTGGTATTTCTATTCTATCCTCTATTAGTATACGGACCACTATTTCTATTCTATCCTCTATTAGTATACAGACCACTATTTCTATTCTAACCTCTATTAGTTTACGAACTGGTATTTCTATTCTATCGTCTATTAATATACGAACTGGTATTTCTATTCTATCCTCTATTAGTATACGGACCACTATTTCTATTCTATCCTCTATTAGTATATAGACAACTATTTCTTTTCTAACCTCTATTAGTTTACGAACTGGTATTTCTATTCTATCCTCTATTAGTATACGGACCACTATTTCTATTCTATCCTCTATTAGTATACAGACCACTATTTCTTTTCTAACCTCTATTAGTTTACGAACTGGTATTTCTATTCTATCCTCTATTAATATACGAACTGGTATTTCTATTCTATCCTCTATTAGTATACAGACCACTATTTCTATTCTAACCTCTATTAGTTTACGAACTGGTATTTCTATTCTATCCTCTATTGATATACGAACTGGTATTTCTATTCTATCCTCTATTAGTATACGGACCACTATTTCTATCCTCTATTAGTATACAGACCACTATTTCTATTCTAACCTCTATTAGTTTACGAGCTGGTATTTCTATTCTATCCTCTATTAGTATACGGACCACTATTTCTATTCTATCCTCTATTAGTATACAGACCACTATTTCTATTCTAACATCTATTAGTTTACAAACTGGTATTTCTGTTCTATCCTCTATTAGTATACGGACCATTATTTCTATTCTATCCTCTATTAGTATACGAACCATTATTTCTATTCTATCCTCTATTAGTATACCGACAACTATTTCTATTCTATCCTCTATTTGTATACGAACTGGTATTTCTATTCTATCCTCTATTAGTATACGGACCATTATTTCTATTCTATCGTCTATTAGTATACGGACCACAATTTCTATTCTATCCTCTATTAGTATACCAACTGGTATTTCTATTCTATCCTCTATTAGTACACGAACTGGTAGTTGTATTCTATCCTCTATTAGAATACGGACCACTATTTCTATTCTATCGTCTATTAGTATACGGACCACTATTTCTATTCTAGCCTCTATTAGTATACGGACCACTATTTCTATACTATCCTCTATTAGTATACGGACTACTATTTTTATTCTATCCCCTATTAGTATACGAACTGGTATTTCTATTCTATCCTCTATTAGTATACGGAACACTATTTCTCTTCTATCCTCTATTAGTATACAGACTACTATTGCTATTCTATGCTCTATCAGTATACGAACTGGTATTTTTATTCCATCCTCTATTAGTTTACGACCTGGTATTTCTATTCTATCCTTTATTAGTATGTGGACCACTATTTCCAGTCTATCCTCTATTAGTATACGGACCACTATTTCTATTCTATCCTCTATTAGTATACGGACCACTATTTCTATTCTATCCTCTATTAGTATACGGACCACTATTTCTATTCCATCCTCTATTAGTTTCCGAACTGGTATTTCTATTCTATCCTCTATTAGTATACGGACCACTATTGGTATTCTATCCTCTATCAGTATACGGACCACTATTTCTATTCTATCCTCTATTAGTATACGGACTACTCTTTCTATTCTATCCTCTATTAGTATACGAACTAGTATTTCTATTCTATCATCTATTAGTATACGGACCACTATTTCTATTCTATCCTCTTTTAGTATACCGACCACTATTTCTATTCTATCGTCTATTAGTATACGGACCACTATTTCTATACTATCCTCTATTAGTATACGGATTACTATTTTTTTTCTATCCCCTATTAGTATACGAACTGGTATTTCTATTCTATCCTCTATTAGTATACGGAACACTATTTTTCTTCTATCCTCTATTAGTATACAGACTACTATTGCTATTCTATGCTCTATCAGTATACGAACTGGTATTTCTATTCTATCCTCTATTAGTTTACGACCTGGTATTTCTATTCTATCCTTTATTAGTATACGGACCACTATTTCCAGTCTATCCTCTATTAGTATACGGACCACTTTTTCTATTCTAACCTCTATTAGTATACGGACCACTATTTCTATTCTATCCTCTATTAGTATACGGACCACTATTTCTATTCTATCTTCTATTAGTTTCCGAACTGGTATTTCTATTCTATCCTCTATTAGTATACGGACCACTATTGGTATTCTATCCTCTATCAGTATACGGACCACTATTTCTATTCTATCCTCTATTAGTATAGGGACCACTATTTCTATTCTATCCTCTATTAGTTTCCGAACAGGTATTTCTATTCTATCCTCTATTAGTATACGGACCACTATTGGTATTCTATCCTCTATCAGTATACGGACCACTATTTCTATTCTATCCTCTATTAGTATACTGACTACTCTTTCTATTCTATCCTCTATTAGTATACGAACTAGTATTTCTATTCTATCATCTATTAGTATACTGACCACTATTTCTTATCTATCCTCTATTAGTATACGGACCACTATTTCTATTCTATCCTCTATAATTATACGAACTGGTATTTCTATTGTATCCTCTAATAGTATACTGACCACTATTTCTATTCTATCCTCTATTAGTATCCGACCACTATTTCTATTCTATCCTCTATAATTATACGAACTGGTATTTCTATTGTATCCTCTAATAGTATACGGACCACTATTTCTATTCTATCCTCTATTAGAATACGGACCACTATTTCTATTCCATTCTCTATTAATATACGGACAACTATTTCTATTCCATTCTCTATTACTATGCGGACCGCTATTCTCTACTCTATTCGGATCTCTATACGCATTGCTATTCGAGCGAGTATTATCGAACAAGTACTATTAGTGCGAGTGATATTCGAAGCATTGTTCAAACGGCGTACTCTATCTGGCATTGTAAACTCTCTATTACAACGAACATTACGAAAATTACAATGAGTATTCGTCGACATTAGAAAAGTATCAACCGATTGTTTGTTGACATCAAATATATTAAAAAGGGGTTTAATATGGGGTTTAGTTGTCTATGTAAATTAATTTTAATTTGATCTACCCTAACTGCACCCAAACAAATTTCCTCAGACCAGATGATCCCTTAAAATTTAAAATATGAACAGTTTTTGAAATTCGTTATCTGGAATGGTGTTTCACGTATTAAAATAACACTTGGCATGCACATATTTCGCTTTTTCCAGGCGTAGAGGGAACGATTTCCAAATGTATTTAGAAGGGTCTGCAATAAAATCGATTCCGATCAGGCATCTCGTCTTCAGTCACTTCCTTATCGACGTGAAGTGGATTCCCTCTGTCTGTTCTACAAATATTTTCATGGCAACTATTCGGATGAGCTTTTTTTCCCCTGGTGTTCTGATTACATGGATTTAAGCGTACTACTAGATTGGTAACTAGGTTTCTCTGTTGAACTAGCTAGATGCAATCGCCATTTATACTCTAACAGTTTTTCTCGCACTTCCCACCTGTGAAACTCTTTTCCGATTTCTTGCTTCCTTGATAACTACAATCTTCAAAAATGTTAATGTAATCTCAATTGACATCTTCTATCTTCTTGAACCCTGTTACTTTTTGTCCTTTCCTCAATCCTCCCTATTCTCAGTCATTTACTTTCACGTTCTAATGACATTACCGCCTTTCTCAGGTCGAAACGATCAAAAAACATAACAAACTGGCCTACAGTTCATGTCTATATTAACTTTCAATAACAATAAAGACATTTTCGATTTTGTGGTCGGGAGTGCTTAACCTGTCGTCGTCGGCTCCCAGTCGTGTCCGAGTATCGGGTTCTGTCATGAGTCCTATCTTCGCCTTATCGCCTCTCCGACAGGCGTTGCCTTCATCCGCCATCGCTACTAAGCTCCGCCGTTGAGGTCTTGTTGGTTTTATATCGGAGTTTTCCTTCACCTAGCCTTTGCCTCAAAGAAGCAGAACCTGCAAGGAAGCAGGGGGGTGGGAACTGATTATACCGCCAGTCCATTCGGTCACTTGGATGCATTTAGCGAGAAAGAGGGGACCACAGGAAGGTAGCAAGCAAGCAGTTAGGAGGCAGAAGCTATGGGAGGCTTAAGTCTAGCTTAGCCTGAGATGCATGCACTCCAATCACCCCTCCGCTTAACCTGTAGTAAAATATGAAACACCTAAAGTCTGATTCCACCAAATGAATTATTGCAAACGTCTAATAAAAATATATATTCATTATATAATTTTATTTTTAAGTATTTACTTATCGGGTCACCAAGTGGATGTTGTGCAGTCTTGGGGTAATATATTCTCTGCTTCTTGCAGAAAAACAAAGAAAAAATAACATAAATATTTATTTATTCCGCGACGGCAGCTTGTTCTATTTCCAGAGGAAACAAAAACTTGGAGAGTTGAGTAACTTAAGGGAATTAACTGGAACTGTGATATTAAAAAAATGTATGGCAATAGGGAACAAGAACAATCCTACCCCCGTTGACTAAATAAAGAATTCGGTTCGAAATTCCAACATATATCACCTGCAAAAGGCCGAAGCGTACAACGGCCGAAACGTCGTGAATATGGCAATAAAGATGAGGACAACAGTCCGAACAATGAAAATAGTGTAAATAATTAAAACACATAATCTCAGAAATATGGACAGATCCTGAAGAAGTCCGGAGAGAACAACGGCCGAAACGTCGTGAATATAGCAATAAAGACGAGGACAATCCTCTGAACAATGTAAATAGTAAATAGATACAAAAATCTTTTGGTTAATAACAATTTTATTGCGAAAGCATTGGCTCGTATAATAAGATTTTTTCCATTGTGTAACATAATCCCTATCGCTGGTCTGTGATAATTTGTCGTGTCGCATTTTAAATTTGCGGATTGATTGATTGATTCACTTGCTTTTTACGGCTTATCAACCCTTTGTGGGTAACTTAAAGACGACACATTTTGGATTGGAAGAATAATTCTTTTTTTTTGCGAGTGAATAATGCATTAACATTATTTTTAAAAATAAGAATGATTTTAAGGATATTTGCCCGTAAGGGAATGCAATGAACAAGACTGCAATTCGAACCCCACCCTATGATTTCACATACCAAGCCTCTATCCTTTATACTACCCCCAACACACACCTGAAATCTGCAGATACACCTTGCTACGCAGCAATTCTATGGATAAATTTCTTTCTCCAAAAATTTTATTTTCTCTCCCAACGTGCCATTCAAACAAATTGACTGATTCACCTCTAGTTTTTTTGTTTTCACTTGTTGCGCATGCGCCGTGCTGTCATCGAAACCTCCAATAGGAAGACAAGCGTAAGAACCGGATCTTCCATCAATGGAAAGCGAACGACATATTTTGTTTTCCCGTTGAAGTCTCGACAGCAGGACATATCTTGGGTAAACAATTGACAGAGGCGGTTTGATGATTTTAGCAACTTCTGCTGAAAAACACTGGGTCCTTTCAGTGATATCAGGAAATAGTCTGTCGCATACACTTATGCACCATATACAAGTGCACAATTATATAATTTCCTTCAATTTCTCACGTCCGGGACTATGTTTACAGCACGCTCTATTGCTGAGATAACCAAAGTCACAATATCTCAGTCCTATTAAGCATACGAGGTCTGCTTGAAAAGTAACGTGGCTGGATGTGCTGTGTGGGCAAAAGATGGATATCTTAGGAATATATAATTGAAATTTTTTTGAATTTTTTTCACATGCGAGACTTATGGCAAGACAAATCGTAGCTGCTTCACTATGTCAATGCACTGGCTCACAACTCCCTGAGCATCCGGCATTTCTTGGACGTGAACATCGCCGTGTTGGAGCAACCTCTCTATTCACCTGATCTTGCTCCGTGTGACTTTTGCTTTTTTCCAACCTCAAGTGCATCATCAAAGGGACCCGTTTTGAAAGTATAGTGGCCATCAAGAGGGCCGTAACGATAGAGCTGAGGAGTATCCGAGAAGAATCCTTCCAGCAGTGCATAGAAGCGTAACAGAGAAGGATGCACAAGTGCATAAACTCGAGGCGGGCTTACGTTGAAGGGGAAACCATGTAGTTTATTGTTTGGGATTGAAATAAATTGTTTGTGACACCAGTCATTTTACTTTTCAGACAGATCTCATATATATATATATATATATATATATATATATATATATATATATATATATATATATATATATATATATATATATTACCGATACAGTGGTGGAAATAAGTATAAGATAACCCATTAAAATGTTAATAATTTAATTTATTAATGTACAAATTCCTCTGAAAATTTATGCGAGGGATCCGATGGGTATTATTATACTTTTATATATCATATTATTTTATATATTTTATAACAACTTTCCACCAAAAAAAAGTTATTAAAAAACTTCGTTTTCGAGGATGGAAATAATTATAAGACAGTTTTGAAAATTTGCATATCTGATTTACTTCAGAATGCCAAAGGAAGAATAAATGTATGCACAGATTATAAAAAGACTCTTATGATGATTTTAAGCCACGAGAGTCCTATTTAAACATTTCATAATTGAATACAGTTACTGCAAAATGCATAGGAACTCTCCCCTTAATGAAAATGAAAAAAGGGTAAATGTCAGCCTATAAATTGGAGGGAAAGATCTATAAGTTTCGTTGCAAGAGAACTGTCGAGTTCCCAAAGAATCGTGAGAAATTATCTAAAGGACCCTGAATCGTATGACACCAGAAAACGTCCAGGTCATCCACCTAAAATTACAAATGCAGCCAGACGTCGACCATTTCGAGAAGCTTCTGAAGGACAATCAAGCTCAAGAGATCTGCAAAAATCTCAGAATTTACCCATCACTCCAAGAAGAGTTCGTCAACTTCTCTATGAATTGCCAAATCTCGTGTATCGAAACAGGAAGACAGCCGCTGCTTTAACTGCTAAACACAAGAAGATGCGCGTAGATTTGGGTAAAGAAAAAAGTAAGATAGACAAAGGAGAAATGGGAAAACGTGGTGTTTTCTGATGAGAAAAACTTTAATTTGGATGGGCCCGACGGCTACCAGTGTTATTGGCATGATTTAAGAAAGTAGAAGCAGCTTTTTTCAAAAAGACCATTTGGAGGATTTGTTATGGTTATGGTAATGCCCTTTTTCAACAGGACAACGCATCCATACTAAGCTCACGAAAGACTTGTTTAAAACAAAAATATTGAAGTTTTGGGCTGGCCCACTAAGTCTCCAGATTTAAACCTAATAGAAAATTTGTGGGATATTTTGTCAAGAATAGTATACAAAAATTAACGTCAATTTGAAGATAGAGAAACTTTAACATCTTGCATTAAAGAGTATTGGAAAGAAATTCCATCTGAAACTCTGAGAAAACTTCTAGATTTCATGCAAAACAGGTGCGTTAAAGAATTACAATTAAAAGGGAATAAATGTAAATATTGAATTTTCTACAATTTTTCTGTTAAATACAAATTTTCAAAACTGTCTTAATGAAGTTGAAATATATACGAAATGCGTGTAGCAATTGTTTTCAAATTCGGACAGCCGGAAGTAGGAACATCAGACGTTATAAAAACACGCGCACCATGCCCGGCCATCAGTTATAAGCCTGACAGCTGTGAGAAGGATGGAAGTGTTTAGAGATCTCGTTCGGGGCTGTTTGCTTTACGACTTCAAAGTGGGCTTATCAGCAGCTGCATCAAGACGCCGCATATGTCAAGCATTTGGAGATAGTGCTGTGGATGAACGTACTGCAAGGCGTTGGTTTCGAAAATTCAAGTCGGGAGATTTGTCTCTCCATGATGAGCCTCGCAGTGGACGATCACAGGTCTTGAATGACGGAGTCCTGAATGCGGCCATTGAAGAGGACAGTAGTCTAACGTATGGTGAACTTGCAAGACAGTTCAACGTTTCCGATGAAACAGTTAGACTTCTCATGCACCGCCTAGGTAAGACGTACAAACTGAGCAAGTAGGTTCCGCAAACGCTGTTAGAGGTCCACAAGGGATAACGAGTGGCAGCCTGCGTATCGCTTCTTTCTCGCCACCGTACCGCATCCTTATTCAATCGAGTGCTTACCAGTGATGAAAAGTGGGTTCTGTACGAAACTACCAAGCGTTCCAGACATTGGTTGTCTCCTCAGGATACTGTCCCTCACACCGCAAGACCGCCTATGCACCCACGCAAGATTATGCTCTGTGTCTCGTGGACAGATCGTCAAGTGGTTCATTATGAACTGCTACCAATGGGCCAAACGGTCACTGGAGACCTATACTCGCAGCAATTTAAACGTGTGCAACAGGCATTGCGCCAGAAGGAGACACCACTGGTGAATCGCAAAGGTGTGCTTTTCCTCCATGACAACGCCAGGCCGCATGTCGCGCGAGTGGTCAGGGATACCATACAGCAACTTGGGTGGGAGACTTTGTGTCATCCACCTTATTCACCTGGCCTTGAGCCATCCGATTACCACCTCTTCCACTCCCTGGATAATCATCTTCGTGGGAAATCCTTCACCAATGAATGAGACTTGAGCAAAGCCCTCACGGACTTCTTTGTGCTCCCCCCCACACGAGTTCTACCGCAAGGGCATTGAACAGCTGGAGACACGTTGGCAGAAGTTGCTGGATGCCGATGGCGATTACTTCGAAGACTAAATATAAATTACACATATTGTAAATCGTTTTCTTTTTTTCTTTTAAAAACGGACAGAACTTTTTTGGTTACCTTGTATAAACATTATTTTTATTTGAGTTGACATCTCTGTACTAATCAAAAGTGCATATATAAAAGAAAAACAAGAAATATAAACAGTCAATTGCTAATATCCCCTGATGAGAGGATGGAGTGATTGTTGTCTTATTTTCACCACTGTATATTTGCAGAACATTCTGTCACTAAATCCCATAAGGAAGCTTTACAAAGAGTTTTGAGTGATTCTTTTTCTACGGCGTATCAAGCCTTTGCAGGTTATTTAGGTCCCCTAAGGTTACTTATGAAGTAACTGGCATCCTTACCCCTATTATTCTTAGAATTATAGTAGTTTTCTCTGTTAAACATTTTCAAGTATTTATACTTATTGTCGCTTGTCAAAAGCTTAACTGTGAAGTTAGCCGTTTTTCTTGCTGTTGCTGCTCGAACCGGTTGACTGATTTGTGTTTTACGGCTTATCAGCTCTTTGCAGGTTATTTAAAGCCAGAAAACATTTTAGAATTCTTTTTCGAGATAATAATGATTTAATGCAAATCTTACTAATTCTCGTATAGCTGATAGATTCCTACCATTCCCGATTGTATTTGAGAATGTAACAAACCCAACTGGAATTGGAACTCGGCTGTCCGATTAACAATTCAGAGCCATTATCCATTACACTAACAGTTCATCCAAGATCACAGCACCTGGTATTCACCCATCCAGGTCCTGACTAGGTTCGATATTGTTTAACTTTGTTGATCGTAAGAGAACCGGTGTTTTAACGTGATATTGTCGTAAGCTCTGATCGTGAAATCGTTTTGGTGTTCACATGGAGGAGCAAAACCGTAATGTTTTGATTCATCCGTCTATTGATCTAGAGTTATTGTTTTGTATTTCTCAGTAAATGGTGTAACGGAAATTGGTACAGAAATCGCTTAGGCGTGACACTGATTGTCACAATACAATGTTGATTCCTATGTCCACATAGTTTATTCCTCACTCCGTTATGGATCACTTCCCTCACAGGTATAGCAACATTTTAAACACACACACACACACACACACACACACACACACACACGCACGTTTAGGCCAATGCCTATGTAGGGAAGTTTAGTAATATATTAAGACCAAGCCCCAGTGAGCCTTCTCCCCAGACAGTACTTCATCCGGAAGGGGGTTGGGTTTATTGCCCAGAGCTTGAGGCATCCCCAAAAGGAGACGTACCTAAGGAGCAAGGGCAATTTTTCTATAGTATTGCCTTTAAACCAACTTTAAACTGACCTTGTGTCACATTCAGTAGAGATGTAGGTGCACTGGTATGTGAGGGTGGGGAGAGAGATTGAGTGAGAGGAAAGAAACTCAATGGTAGGTGAGGTTGGGGAGAGAGATTGAATGAGATGAAAGGAACTCATTGGTAGGTGAGGGTGGGGAGAGAGATTGAGTGAGATGAAAGGAACTCACTGGTATGTGAGGGTGGGAGGAGAGAGATTGAGTGAGAGGAAAGAAACTCACTGGTATGTTAGGGTGGGGAGAGAGTTTGAGTGAGAGGAAAGAAACTCATTGGTATGTTAGGGTGGGAGGAGAGAGATTGAGTGAGAGGAAAGAAACTCAATGGTATGTGAGGGTGGGAGGAGAGAGATTGAGTGACAGGAAAGAAACTCACTGGTATGTGTGGGTGTGGAGAGAGATTGAGTGAGAGGAAAGAAACACAATGGTATGTGAGGATGGGGAGAGAGATTGAGTGAGAGGAAAGAAACTCACTGGTATGTGAGGGTGGGGAGGGAGATTGAGTGAGAGGAAAGAAACTCACTGGTATGTGAGGGTAGGAGGAGAGAGATTGAGTGAGAGGAAAGAAACTCACTGGTATGTGAGGGTGGGGAGGTAGAGATTGAGTGAGAGGAAAGAAACTCAATGGTAGGTGAGGGTGGGGAGAGAGATTGAGTGAGATGAAAGGAACTCACTGGTATGTGAGGGTGGGAGGAGAGAGATTGAGTGAGAGGAAAGAAACTCACTGGTATGTTAGGGTGGGGAGAGAGTTTGAGTGAGAGGAAAGAAACTCATTGGTATGTTAGGGTGGGAGGAGAGAGATTGAGTGAGAGGAAAGAAACTCAATGGTATGTGAGGGTGGGAGGAGAGAGATTGAGTGACAGGAAAGAAACTCACTGGTATGTGTGGGTGTGGAGAGAGATAAGAGTGAGAGGAAAGAAACAAAATGGTATGTGAGGATGGGGAGAGAGATTGAGTGAGAGGAAAGAAACTCACTGGTATGTGAGGGTGGGGAGAGAGGTTGAGTGAGAGGAAAGAAACTCACTGGTATGTGAGGGTGGGGAGGGAGATTGAGTGAGAGGAAAGAAACTCACTGGTATGTGTGGGTGGGAGGAGAGATTGAGTGAGGGGAAAGAAACTCAATGGTATGTGAGTGTGGGGAGAGAGATTGAGTGAGAGGAAAGAAACTCACTGGTATGTGAGGGTAGGAGGAGAGAGATTGAGTGAGAGGAAAGAAACTCACTGGTATGTGAGGGTGGGGAGAGAGATTGAGTGAGAGGAAAGAAACTCACTGGTATGTGAGGGTAGGAGGAGAGAGATTGAGTGAGAGGAAAGAAACTCACTGGTATGTGAGGGTGGGGAGGTAGAGATTGAGTGAGAGGAAAGAAACAAACACATGCACAATCGAATATTCAACGTCATATGCATATATTTTTATCAGTGCGTGCTCTCTCTCACACTTTTCTCCTCCCTCTCTTCACGCCACCGATGACATCTATCAATTATTCAGTTATCCAGTGCAAGATCATGATCTTTACGATAAAAATAAAACATCAAATGAATACATTGGTCACGCGGCAAGCTTTTTAATTAGATGTCTTTTTTTAATTAGATGTCTGAATAGCCTCCTGAGTGATCTCCGTCCGATAAGCCGGCACTTAAATGCCTTGCATCCATAAGAAAAATCTGCGTAAATAATAATGTCATTTTAAAAACTGGCTGTAAAAGATGAGTAGAGAAAATGCAAGCACTTTTTATAAAACTACCGGCCTACACATGTCGTTACTAGCCGAAAAATATTGGGTGTGTTTTGAAGGCACTACAACATGGAATTACTACAACTACACGATACAACTTATAATACAAACGCAAAAAATATACTATGAACACATTGAAAATTGCTAACGGTAGCTTACGTTGCTACCGAATGTGACCCAAGGTCGAGGTTTAGAGAGTGTTTAACATCAATACGGTGGAAAAATTACCCAAACCTCTTCGGAACTTCACTTTTTGAGGACGCCTCAGGCGCCGGGCAATACACCTCCCGAAGGAGTGTACTGCCTAATGTGGAGTATCCCTGGGGCTTAATATTTTTCTAAAATTACCCGGCGTGTACCAGGGAAGTATGAGTATAAAATAAGTAATTCATCGAGTCTAGAAGAATACAGAAAACAGTGGACGGCCGTTTCGTCCTATTTTCGTGCGCATCCACTACTGAGAATCGAACACGGACCCTTACGATATGATGCAAGCGCCCTACCCACTGGATCAACGGGTCTCGGTGATGAAGAGGTAACAAGCTAGACACGATATAGCGCCGCTCTTCACAAATTCTGTCGTGTCTTTCATTCAAGTTTACTTAGTCTAACGGACTGTGCCCCCACGAGTCACGTCTTCCATCCCCAAGCCGCTTCATCCAGAGCATTAGAAACCGGTTCAATACAAGTGATAGAAAGTACTAGGAGCACTTGAATAATCATAATTAAATAATTCACCGAGTTTCGTCTTATTTTCGTGCGCATCCACTACTAAGAATTGAACCCGGACCCTTACGATATGATGCAAGTGCCATATCCACTGGATCAATGGGTCTCGGTGACGTTTAAAATAGCTAAAGTATTCACCCGAATCGCCTGGGACAATAATCACTACTGACAGTTTATACTCATTCTTAGTCCTCATAAAATAAAAAGTGCAAAAACACTAAAATATGACAGTAATATAGTGAATGTAAAGTTCACCCTGTACAAAGCCCGGGGGTCAATCGAAGTAGAGGATTACGCTAAGGGGTAGCTCATATGGATAGGAGGGGAAAGATAACGGTTGATTCTAGGCTTGAACAGATTAAGATTCTAGCGACGGGGGGAAATCCTCTTGGGAGTCTGTTCCATAGGGCAGTGATTTGCAGGAGGAAGCTGTTTGGCACTTATTACTCGCCGGTGGAATAAGGAGTGAATGTGGATGGTTTGCTGCTATGTAAAGGGCATGGCGTGTCCTAACCGTGAAAGTCAGACCTGGTGGAACTAAGAAATGCATTTCGTTCAAACATTTTCCATGGTAGTAGCGATAGAGCTGTGTGAGACTCGCAACAATTTGCTTAAGGTTTTGGTTAGTAAATTTGGAGTTCAATCCCTCGGCCGGGCAGTGTGTACGTCACGAGGACAATAAGCCGCATGTAAATAGTGTAAACAATGATAGCTCTACATCACAGACATTCAGACAGAAGCACTAGAAAAATGAAAAAAAAAAATTCAACTAAAGGCTTAGGCCATATCAGGTTGAGACATTGGTTCCCGTACGATCACCGAAGTTAAACAAAGTTGGGCCAGGTCAGAACTTAGATGGGTGACAGCTTGGGAATAACAGGTTTTGAAAGTTTGGATGTTCAGGTGGTTTAATTGAATATGACGAGTTCCAATTCATTTAGGGTTTGTTATATTCACTTACGCGCAAATATTCTTAGGCAAGGTATAAATCCACATAATCTCCCCCCAGCTATGAGTTAATTAGTAAGACTTGTATCACTAAATCATTATTATCTACAAATAAAAAAAATTCTTACAACCTAAAAAAATGTGCACTGGCTTTAAATAAGCATTAGAGGGTCGATAAGCTGTAGAATCAACCACTCACATTCAATAAAACATGTCCAAAATAATGGTTGTTTCTCAAACATTTAATACACACACACACGCATATATATATATATATATATATATATATATATATATATATATATATATATATATTGGCTCCTGAAAATTAATTTCGGTTGAGCTCTGTGGGTTTGTAAACAGTGACTATTAAAGCTAATATAGCATGACTCTTCGACAGAAATGAGTCACTGTCAGTCACTGTGTGTTTATCTAAATTGTGTCCGAAAATTTTAATTTTTTTATTTTTTTATTGTACAAAACATATATATATATATATATATATATATATATATATATATATAAGTCAACCTAAAGAGCTAGAAAAACCTACCAAGGTTTCAGCTACGCGGATCGTCAGGGCACTGATATAAATATACAAGGATAGAATTAACAACACTGATGAGAACCCCAAAGTATATATAGGATCTACTCAAAATAGTTTTAAAAAACGCTATTATAACCATATTAGTAGTTTTAATAACGAAAATCCAAACATAATACCACGTTATCTACTTACATATGGAAAATGAAACATGACTATAAAAAAGACGCCATTTTGAAATGGGAGATATTAAAGAAATGCCATGAATATGAAGCAGGTAATAAGGTTTGTCCTCAACGTATTGAGGAAAAATTAGCCATCGCTTTATTTAAAGAAACTAATAATTTGCTAAATTTAAAAACAGAAATATTAAGTAAGTGTAGATATAGAAAACGCTGGTTGCTACAATAGGTTTTGTTTTCTTCTTTTGTTTTTTGGGGTTTTTTTTAATGTTGATTAATAAATAGGTTTAACTCCTCCCGTTGTTATGTTACTGTTTGTTTGTTTGTTTTAGTTTGTTTGTTTTTTTTTGTCACATGGTCATGTTTTTGTGTTGTAGGCTATATATACTTCTGTTCTTGCATTACCTTTTTTAGCCAGATATGAGGATCCGCGTAGGTGAAACCTTGGTAGATTTGTCTGGCTCTTTAGGTTGACTTACCTAGTTTTCTCTACTTAACGTATTGAGCAATTTGTTTAGTTATTTTACTTTACTCGTGTCGGAGTTTTTTTTCTTCGGCCTCTGAACTTAGATTCTAGACGATTATTTTCGCCAGAAACATATGTTCTTAGTTCTTTCTTTGTTTTTATCCTTTTTCTTCCCCCTTTGGTATTGGCTTGTTCATTTACAAGACAAAACACCTAAGGTTTTGCCGGACGAGTATAGCTACTTATATTTATAAGATTATTAATATTATATATATATATATATATATAATGAAATATTGATATATACCTATATTTCTATACTTATCTATATATCGATAGATGACTAATTTAAAAACAGATACGTGTGAAATCTCACTAAAATGCATTCCATTGTTGCTTCATGTACGCCTTTTTTCGAATGTAGGTCTATTTTATTTTATTTTTCGTTCTTTGTATTCGCATCATTCATACGTATTCAGATGTTCTTTCAAACTCCATTCATTAAGGAATCCGTACAGCACGCACATGCGCGTCAACACAAACGCTTTCATACGCATGCGTATCATTTGGAAATAGTGACCGAAAGGGGAACAAATTCCTGCCCGGGCTTAAAAAGTTCATCTCCCCCTCCGCATTCTCTTCTGTCTACCTTTTATTCGGTATCCTTTCCTCCTTCTCCGTACCTTCTAGTCTCGTATGTCAGTGAAGATCATAATTTAGTTTCTTTTTTTTTTTATTGTTGTTGTTGTGGGTGGTGATGATACTGAAAATGTTCATATTCTTCATATTCCGTTGCCATGGCGATGAATACGTTGACAATGATGCGGACGAAGGAATGGGAAAGGAGGGAGAGATAAAAAGATGATGTATTTTCGTATAAAATAGGACAGGTGCAGTAGTGGGGGCAGAGAGCGGGGAAAGAGAGGAATAAGGAAACATCAAGGGAGACACGATGATTATTTCCCCACAACACATGGACATATGCATTCACCTGTATAGGTCATACAGACACACACACACACACACACACACATATATATTTATATATATATATATATATAAATATGTGTGTGTGTGTATTTAGGTAGCAACCCTTCTTTCATGCACATTTCATTGAATACAACAGACAAGGTGCTTTAGTTTTTATACAATTTTTCATGTCATCTAATACTTTTTTTTCATTTCGGATGATGAATTATATAAAAACTGTCCACTTGTTCTTTTTATCCAAGCGCTTTCGGCTATACATTTAGACATTTTCAAGGTTGAAATACATTAACTCTTAACAAGAAATAGTTTTTTTTTGTATTTGTGTATATGTATGTTTTCATTTTCAAAACACGGTCAAGATATTGTGTCCATGTTCGTAGTTGATATTATTGAGTGTTGTTTTTATTAATAAAGCTTCCATTATTTTTAGCCTTTTTTTGCATGTAGATGATGCTATTATATTTGCGTTGTCAATAAGTATGTTACGAATAGTGTCCGGTAGGTCTCCATGAATATTTAAATGGGACCTAATTGAGCTATGGTCAGAAAGGTGTAGAGTGAGTCTGCGTGTCAAACATGTTGTAGTGTGGCCTATATAATTATTTACGAATTTTCATTGATCAGGAATACAATTCCTTAATGGGCATTTAAACTCGTAAATAATATTTGTCCTATTTAATTTTGTTCTAAGAGGTGAATATATATATATATATATATATATATATATATATATATATATGAAATTATGGCAGCAATCCCTCTTTTATACAAGTTTCTTTAAAAACGACGGACAAGCTACCGCGGTTAAGTTGTTACTTGACTTGTTGGCTGCAGGATAATGTATTTTTTTTAACAAACGTTGTATAAAAGAGGGATTGCTGCCCCAAACACAATTAATAAATTACAACAGGACCCGGTAGTCATCAAGATTGCTGCCTAAATACACAGTTATATATATATATATATATATATATATATATATATGAAAGTGAACACTGAAGTCAACATTCACAGGCGACAGAATATTTCAGGCTAAACACATCGTCAAGTCTCACGACGATAGTGTTTATCATGAACCAGACTGTCGCCTCTGAGTGTTGACGTCAATGTTCATTTTTATATTTACATCCGCTCTTTGATATTGAGTTCTTTATCCCATAAATATAAAGCTTTAAAACTATATTTCTTCATATATGTATATATATATATATATATATATATATATATATATATATATATATATATATATAGGTAACTACACTCGTCTCGGAAAACCTTATATCAAAAGAAAAAAAGGATTTAAAAAAAAAAAAGAGCTATGAACATGAATGTCTGTCGAAAATAATCGTACAACAAACAGGTCCAAAGCCCCCCCCCCAAAAAAAAACCGATACGAGTAATCAACTAACTAACAAAGTGCTCAATACAAAAGTAGAGCGAACCTAGTCAAACCTAGAGAGCCAGACAAACCTACCAAGGGTTCACCTAAGTGGATCGTCAGGGAAAGTACTCTTTTCTCTCTTTCTGTTGCTTCAAGTCTCTTCTTCATCTGTGCGGAGATTGTTCAGCATTCCCTGCCATATAGGAGGACCGATATTACATAACAGTTCAGTACCCTTCTCTT
The DNA here is from genome assembly GCA_964036315.1 of Acanthosepion esculentum. NCBI lineage: Eukaryota > Metazoa > Mollusca > Cephalopoda > Sepiida > Sepiidae > Acanthosepion > Acanthosepion esculentum. The sequence continues at coordinate 9,097,803 of OZ038493.1, forward strand.
TGTTTCTGTTGCTTCAAGTCTCTTCTTCATTTGTTAGGAGATTGTCCAGCCTTCACTGCCATGTAGGAGGACTGATATTACATAACTATTCAGTACTCTTTTCTTTGTTTCTCTTTCGTCAAGTCTCTTCTTCATCTGTGCGGAGATTGTCCAGTATTCACTGCCATACAGGAGGACCGATATTACATAACTTTGCAATACTCTTTTCTTTGTTTCAAACGAAATTTTACTGTTTCTTAATGCTTTGCTTAGCTTTTAGAAGGCACCTTTCACTATTCCAATGCGCCATCAGATTTAAATATTACATTTCCCGTCCTTTGTTAAATCACTTCCTAGATATTTAATTAAGCTACCGTTGTTCTGTTATATGTAAGATATTATTTCTATAAACAAATAGAATAAATGGATATTCACTGGGAGTACTTTACTTGTGGCCATGCGCCAAACTAGCCTAAGCTAGGACAATATAAACGTCTTTGACCCAACTAAGACCTCGGCCAACCAACCCAAGAAATCAATCCTAACGACAACACTCTTAGACCTAATTGCTTTCCTTACCAACGTCAACTAAGGAGACATGTATGAACAATATTTGCCAAATTCCAAATAACTATGTATATATTATGTCTATTTGAAGAATACACGCTATTGGAAAGTTAATTCTTGTTCGTTCATTTCCTCCGCAACCAAACGTTCATTATAAAATCTGGTTGATTATAAATAGTGGTTAGATATTTCGTTCCTCACTGGGAACCCAATAGTTGTGGCTTTGTACCAAGTTAAGCTAAGCATAGCCTATAGCAGTGGTTCCCTATGTGCCGCGGCACATTAGTGTGCCGCGGAATGATTACTGGTGTGCCGCGAAGAGATAATACCTAGAAGCCATTTAATTTCAATTTGTTTAATAAAGACATTCAATTTCTTAATCATGATGACACCGCTCAATTCAAAATGGCCGAGCATACGAATTGGTAAGCGTTATTATGGTTTATATTAGTCATGGGACGATTAATCGGAATATCAGGAGTTTTTCAAAGTATCGGGAATCGGCATCGGAGCTGAATAATTCAGACCCGATTTCGATACCAAAACGATTCCTAAATACACAGGTTGTAAGACAAACAGTTGTAACACAGAACTGTACTATGTGAGGTTTTACGTAATGCTCCTAACTCCCGAACATTTTTTTTACCTTTTCCTAACCATTTTTAATCTTTTCAATTAGGAATCGGAATCGTTAAAAATTTAGGTATTGTTTTATCACCAGTTTATATCGTCTATATATCTCGTTCACAATATTTACAGATTCTTTGTACATATTTTTATTAAATATTTAGGCGTTGTAAATGAAAGTTTTAGTAAGACAAACAAAAAACAAATTAAATATAATAAAAATTCTTTTAGATTTATTTTTTCAATTTTAGATTCAATTTACCCTTAAATATGGACAAGTTGTTTTTTTATTATTTTATTGCAAAAAGGCTTTATGAGTGGAAAATATTTATTTTTTGTGATAGGTGTGCCGCGAAAATTTAAAGAACTCAATAGTGTGCCGCCATGTTAAAAAGGTTGGGAACCACTGGCCTATAACATTGATGAATCTCGGTGTCAGCTTATATTTCTCTGTTATTATTAAAGTCCGTTCAAAAAAGATATTTGTGTGCGTTCAATAAGGAATTTTGCAGAACAAATTTTTCGTTTGAAATTTTTTTTTTCCTAGTATTTCTTCCATTGAATTCTTACCGGAAATGAATAAAATTTTGTTTTGTTTTTCTTTTCAGATACTAATTATTATTAGCATAGTTACTGTACATGACCGGATGTCACTGAAGATGAACCTTGGTGTACGGGAAGATAGACAATAGAAAATATAATGTAAAATCGACATCTCCACGTTATTCGCTACATTTCATTTCTTTCACCTTGTTATGAATAGTCACGAGAGATTACTTTTCAGGACCGCACGCACACACACACACACACACACACACACACACACACACGCACACACACACACACACACGCACACACACACACACACGCACACACACTCACGCACTCACACACACACACAGACACTCACACACACACACGCACACACGCACACACACACACTCACGCACACACGCACACACACACACACTCACACACACACACACGCACACACACACACACTCACGCACACACACAGACACACACATTCACACACACACACACACACACACACACATATATATATATATATATATGAATGTAAATCGGGCAGTTTCTCAGTTTATGAACTATTTATCGCAATCTATCTCAATCGATTCCTATCTGTCTGTCTGTCTCCCCCAATCTATCTATTCCAGTCCATTCCTATCTATCACAATCTATCTATTTCTTTCTTTCTTTCTCAATCGATTCCTATCTGTCTCTTCCAAGCTATCTATTTCAATCGATTACTATATATTTATCTCAATCTATTTTTTCTTTCTTTTCTATCTATCTATCTATCTATCTATCTATCTATCTATCTATCTATCTATCTATCTATCTATCTATCTCAACTGATTCCTACCTGTCTATCTGTCTCTCCCAATCTACCTATTCCAATCTATTACTATATATCTATCTATATTTCTTGTTTCTTTCTTTTTTTCCTTCCTTTCTTTCTTTCTTTCTTTCTTTCTTTCTCAATCGATTCCTACCTGTCTGTCTGTCTCTCCCAATCTATCTATTCCAATCTGTTACTATATATCTATCTCAATCTATTTCTTTCTTTCTTTTTCTTTCTTTCTTTTTTCTTTCTTTTTTTCTTTCTTTCCTTCTTTTTCCTTTCTTTCTTTTTTCTTTCTTTTTTCTTTCTTTCTCTATTTCTTTCTTTCTTTCTCAATCGATTCCTCTCTATCGGTCTCTCCCAATATATCTGTCTATTCCAATCTATTCCTATCTCTCACAATCTCTTTCTTTCCTGCTTTCTTTCTTTCTTTCTTTCTTTCTTTCTGCGTATATGTGGATATTGGTATATTTACACGCAAAAATTGGAGGGATAATTGAAATGATTGAATTGTCGAATGTTACCTACATATATTGTATCGATATAAACATAAGATGATCAATCTTTCGATCTCTCTAAGGGTCGGGATATATAAATTGATCGCTGCACACATGCATGCCTGCCAACATCGACACCTCCGCCAGATATCCAGGTATAAAAACCTGTTAACTTTTTAAAAGCATTTGTAATGACCAAAGCGTGTGTGCATGTATGCGTGCGCGCGCGCGAATATGTGAGCTTAATAGAGAGAGAGAAAAAGAGAACAAAAGCAATGAAAGGAGGAGGAAAGTGTATGTGTGTGTGGGGGGAGGATTCAGTTTGATATCGATGCTAAAGTCGAAAAAAATACAGATAGATCGATTGCACCGAATCAATAGATCGATCAATAAGAATTCAAAACTCAGATATATAGAAGTAAGACAAAATGGAAAAGGTTTATTTGTGATGCGTTTTATCAGTTAGGACTTCATCGGACTGGGTTTGTTGACGTTGTTGACTACGCATGCGCATGAAGAGAGACGCTAGTAGTTTCAAAATATTTTGAAAGCATTTTTTGAAAGAAGTTTTTGCAATCTAACCAAATTCATCAATATTCTTTCCACCATCTTTGTTTTTAAATAACCTACATTGTGATAACAAATAATATATATATTATTCTAACTATTAACACTATCACAATTACAACCGAAAAGAATTTATCTAAACTCATATATAAAATATAGATTTAAAACAATAAAAGACTTAATCAATACAAAACAAAACAACAAGCCAAAACGTGAAGGAGGAATTTACTCTATCAGCTGCAATAATTGCCAGAAAGATTATATTGAAGAAATATGAAGAAGTTTAAACAAAAGACGATGCACAATAGACATTTAAAAAAAACAACACACAAAACGCATTGATTGTTTACCGTAACGAAATTAACCACAATTTTGGTATAAAAAAATGCTACTGTATTTAAAAGAGAATATATTTATTGAACAAAGTAACTAATAATAACAAAACAAAGGTCATTGAAACAAAGCAAGTTCAGTCGACCAATGATGACAATTCCAGAACAACGTAACTATAAACAATTTTTTCTATCCTCTGCCAGCCGCTTTGATGGAGAAAGCATTACCTCGAACCGTCGCCAGTGAGACACGCTGCAAGAGCCACTCCGTTTCGCGAGGCTCGTTCCTTAATCGAGACGCAATCGCGCCAATCCTCATAAGGAACGCCATCGAACGAGGGCCAATAACCCCTGAAGTCTCCACTGCCACAGGAGTAAAAAAAATCTATCAGCAAGAGAAGAATATTTAGCTATTTTTCTATCTCTGCGTCTCGGGCGACGAACACCGGCTCAACCGCGGACCTGATCAAATTACCGGCCGAAAATGTATCCGTGCAGGTCGCATCCCAAATCAACGACTTACCCATTTTAAAATGGAAGATGGTAATGCCATCCGGCCGCTTTCCATCACCACAGTCGAGGCCTACGGGTTCGATTTGGGAAGGGAACCCAGCTGCATCCAAACCTCTTTTGATGATGTCGTTAATTGCTGCATGCCGTAAAGAGAATATAATACACTAAAACGGAAAATGTCTATAAAATGCCGTAATCGCTACAGTAAGCTTACATCCAGGTTCTTACAACATTTCAACATTCTTGGCAGATTTTTTGTTATCACAATGTGGGATATTAAAAAAGAAATATAACGGAAAGAAAAGAATACATATAAATTTGGCTAGATTAAAAAAATTATTTAAAAAAATTTTGAAAATACCAGCGTCTCTCGTTCATGCACATGTGTATAGTCACAACAACGTCCGCAAACGCAGCCTGACGAAGTTCTAACAGACGAAACGCGTTATAAATAACCCATTCCATTTTAACTTACAATTTCCTCAATACTGTTCTTGATATATAAAAATATATATCATATCTCAAATATACATATATATTATGAAATGGACAAAGTCCGACAATTATTTTAAGACATTTTTATGTTTAACATTCTTTTTATAGGCACAAATATTTAAGCAAATGCTCTGATTATAATAAACAGTATTAAACAACATTTATCGGCCTGAATGTTCGAGACATTTTCACAGAAAATATTCGTCCTCCGACAGTATTCGAACCTGCATCCTATACGGAACCGTCATATAGCCTGACGTACCTTTTAACCGATTCGGCCGCAGAGGATCGTTCGGTTGGTCAGGCCGGTAAATGTTGTTTTATACTGCTTATTATAAACAGAGCATTTACTTAAATATTTGTATCTATAAAAAGAATGTTAAACATAAAAATGTCTTAAAATATATATATATATATATATATATATATATATATATATATATATATATATATATATATGTATATATATATATATATATATATATATATATATATATACTGATAGAAATGTAAAAGGAAAACTGAAAACAGCCACGCCTAAAAAGAATAAACAAAAAAAGTGTTCAATACAAAATACAAAATCGAATATGTAGAGCTAAGATATTTAGGAAAAAGGCTAAAATGCCAACCAATCTCGCAACCGGGATTTTGACCGTAAGGTCTGCCGAGGCGTTTGGAAAGATTCCATTTGCCTGAGGAGATCTTACGCTCGAATCCCGGGTTGCGAGCTTAGATCGCGCATTTGAAAGTGACAGAAAAGAATGATTATAAGGAAGATTGAGGAAAGGACAAAAGATGAACGAGATTCAAGAAGAAAGAAATTTATTTAGATTTTTGTAGATTGTACTTATCAGGGAAGCAAGCAAACAGAAGAGACTTCCACAGGCGGGAAGTGCGAGAAAAGAATCTGTTGGAGTAAAAGTGGCGATTATATTTAGCTATTTCAACAGACGCTAATCTAATAGAACGCTTAAATTCATACCAAGGAAACACCAGGGAAGAAGAGCTTGTCAGATCAGTTGTATGAAAACATTTGTAGAAAAGACAGAGGGAAGCCACATCACGTCGGTGAGAGAGTGAGTGAAGTCAAGATACCAAGTCAGAATCGATTACATTACAGAATCTTCTTCGGATTTTGGATTGAACCTCGCGACGAACAACTGGAGTACCTGACCAGATATGGCAGCAGTATTCACTGCACAGGCGAATGGTAAATTTGTAAATCTGCAATATGAACTATGACTGAAAATGTTTTCTGCCGGTCGGAGTGAGCATATTTTCCTTGCAGTAGATGTAGCTATTGATTCAATGTAGTTGTTCCACTTCTAGTCAAGGGAAAACCTGAGGCCCCACACTCACACATATATGCGTATATATATATATATATATATATATATATATATATATATATATATATATATATCCTGACCTGGATCCAACAGAGCACACTTGGGAGCACCTTGACAAAAAACTTTGAGAGCGTGCAACCAAAATCCCGTCAGTGGCAACCCTTAAAGAAACATAGTTAAAAGAGAGGCAAAATGTGGCTGAGACAACTGTTGATCCATGAAAAAATCCATGAAAAATCGCGTACAAGCACTGAAACTAGCAAATGGAGGACCACAGAGCAGCGTCTGGTTAGCAAGGGCGATTTTACTATCTTTAAATTTAAATCTTCCATGAATCTCTTCTATTCATATCTGCTCTAGCGTATCAAATGTAAACAAATGACGTCATATATTTTAAGGTTAAGGCACATCACGCGAAATGATGGTTCCGTATAGGATACAGGTTCGATTCCTGTAGGAGAGCGAAAATTTTCTATGAAAATTTCTCGGACATTCAGGCCGGTAAATGCTATTTAATACTGTTTATTATAAAACAGCATTTGCTTAAATACTTGTATATATAAAAAGAACGTTCAACATAATATATATATATATATATATATATATATATATATATATACATATATACACACACACACACACACACACACACACACACACACACACACACACACACACACACACACCCTTACCCTAAACAGAAAATATATTAAAATAATTGTCAGGCTCAGTCCATTTCATAATATTTATACGTATATATATATTTGTCATCCACAGACAGACTGTTTCGCTGTTTCACAGATCATCAGTGTGGCTAGACGTCCGGTTGCCTATAGCTAGGATCGAAACCCTACTGAATTTGCGTCAGTCGGAACTTCTCCCACTAAGCCGTCGGCGCACGGCAGGGATGAAGGTGACTTTTAGCGTGTTTATTTTTAGATTTAGATAAACACACAGTGACTGACAGTGACTCAATTCTGCCGAAGAGTCGTGCAATATTAGCTAAAATAGCTAAAATAGTCACTGTTTACAAACCCACACCTCAAACCAAAGAGTTCAACCGAAATTAATTTTTCAGGAGCCAATATATATATATATATATATATATATATATATATATATATATATATATATATATATGATTAAATTCCATCGAAAGTTCTTTATTAAATTTTTTTCACCAGGGTTAGTTATATATCATTTATTCGACAATAATTCAGTTAAATTGTATATTTCCAACTAAGCCCGCAACAACGAAAATAAATAAATAACATACGCAACAAGGAATCCGACAATACCTTAGACAAATATTATAACACATAAACTGTAAAAAAAATCACTACAAATAAGAGAAACCTTAATCATATAAAATAAGCAACCCAATATCAAATTTAAAGACAAAAATACTTAATATTTTTCATTAAACAAAAAATAAACAAAAACAAAAATGTTGAATCGAACTCTCACGTGAAGACGCGAAGGGGCGATATTCGAAAATGATGAAAGTGTTATAGCACAAAACGCGAAAATTATTTGATAACGTATTATGAATACTGAAAGTATTCAAACAATGGGAAATTTAAATTTAAACATGTACCGGAAATCATGAAAATTGACCAAAATTTAAAAAAATATATTTTTAAAAAAATACTTAAGAAATAACTTTCGTCACTTTTTAACCAAACGTGTATAAGAGAAAAATGTTTTCCAGTAATACCATATCTGTCTATATTTCTGAGATGAGGTATTATGCACATTATTTACATTATTCGGACTATTGTCCTCATCTTTGTCGCCATATTTATCACAACGTTTCTGCCACTGTACGCTCTGCCCTTCTTCAGGTGGTTGGAATGTCGAACTGGACCCTTTATTTCACTCACTGGGGTAGACTGTTCTAGTTCCACATGCCATGTTTAATGGATGTCAGTTATCCCTCTGAAAGTTCTCCCTGCTAGAATCTTTCTTGGCTTTGATTAACTTTTATGATAAATATATTCCTCTCCCTCTCTCTCTCTCTCTCTCTCTCTCTCTCTCTCTATATATATATATATATATATATATATATATATATATATTCATATATATATAGTAACCGACTGAAATAAATATGGCCATTACTAACAGATCTCCGTTTACAAATGATTTACGTTTTGATCGACCAATAGAGTTAGTAGAATAATTTATTGAACAGTTATGAACAGAATGAAGAGACTGAATTAGATAGATAGATAGATAGATAGATAGATAGATATGAACAGTGTGATGATAGCTAGATAATGAGAAGTCTAAAATAGATTGAGACAGGTAACGTATGTATTCGTTAATGTGACAACTGCATAGATGTTCTGACTTCATTGATGGAAGAAAGATTGCTCGGTGTCAATCTCCTGTTGGCGATCTGAACCCCAAATGCTAACGCTAGAGGCATTCAGGCTAATGTCCACGGTGCAGAGTAATCGATCGATAGCTAAGATATTTGCAGTATAATATATTACTTATAATTCATACATAGAATTGAAAATTTACTTCTCACATTGTGGATATGCAGTTCTCACCAATTCATTAAAATTCCGTGATAGGCTGAAATGGGAAAGATATAGTAGGAATTGAAATAAATTGATATGATGGAATGAATAGAGAGGGTGGCACAAGGGTTATCGGTATAGAAAATGGTAATCGGTGAGCAGGGTTTCAAATTGCATGAACTGCGGTTCATTTTTCCTTACATTAACACACGATCAATCCTCATATCCGAATCACTTTATTGCTGGAAAAGGTATGAATCCAGCTCTTCTCCCAACCCATCTATGGGTAAATAGTAGGTCAGACTGGTTTCTATAGCTTTGGGTGGCAACCGATCTAGGAGAAGGTTCCTCTGAATTTAAAACTATATGATGCCCTGGTGAAGGGTTGTTCACAATGACTCGATGATCCCGACTAGGGCCGAATCCTTTTTTTTTACTAACGCCCTTGAGAAAAAGTTATGATTGTACTCTCTCTCTCTCTCTTTCACTCTCTTTCTCTCTCTCTTTCTCTCTCTTTCTCTCTCTTTCTTTCTCTCTCTCCCTTTCTCTCTCACTCTTTCTCGCTCTCTCTCTTTCTCCCTTTCTCTCACTCTTTCACTCTCTCTTTCTTTCTCTCTCTCTCTCTCTCTGATTTTTAAATTTTTATTTTTACTTCAGCAGGTTCAGCTTCCGACATGATGGTTTTAATTACTTTGCTGTCGTATTGTTTGACACCTTCATATAATTTCATCTTCAAAATTGACCATAGATATTCAATCGGGACTTCAGAGTGGCCATTCAATTATCTTCTCTCCTGTAACCATTTTACGCTCAAAAAATCCAGGGGTAACCTTAAATACACGAGGAACTCCGTTGCTATGCATAAATGCACACTCCACTTTGAAACTGCGAGGCTGCGTCTTGTACTAGTCAAAGAAATTCTTCAGTATCTGTCTATATTTCTGAGATGAGGTATTATGTACCTAATCTCCCCCCCCCCGGAAGAATCCGGAAGAAGTGTCCCCAAGAAAAGTTATCCCCATTCCCGAGTATAGAACTCTTCCCACTTATATGGCATCTAATTTGCATATTACCTCATTCAGCAAACACCGAACACCCAGTGTCTGAAAGAAGACAGCAAGGAAGCGACAGTGTGATGATATGGGCTGAAATTAACGACCAAACCATTACTGGAACTTTCACAGTCGAGTTCAACTGAATAGTGCCAACTATTACAATTTCATAGACAAGAATTTCTTTACATTATTCGGAGTATTGTCCTCATCTTTGTCGCCATATTTATTACAACGTTTCGGTCGTTGTGCGCTTCGGACGTTTTCAGGTGATTGGAATGTCGAACAGAACCCTTTATTTCGCTAGCTGGGGTAGACTGTTCTAGTTCCACGTGCCATGTTTTTAATGGATGTCAGTTGTCAGTTATCTCCGGTTAAAGTTCTCCACTGCCTTAAACGGGTATTGAACTCACACTCATTGGGTCACTGGATCTAACTAACGTGTCATGTGTCCTTGAAGACGACATTCCAACCACCTGAAGAAGGCCGGAGCGTACAAAGGCCGAAACGTTGTGATAAATATGAAGAAAAAGACGAGTACAATAGTCCGAATAATGTAAATAGTGTACATAATACCTCATCTCAGAAATATAGATAGATACTTAAAGGCCGAAATGTTGTAATAAATATGGCGACAAAGATGAGGACAATAGTCCGAATAATGTAAATAATGTACATAATACCTCATCTCAGAAATATAGACAGATACTGAAAGGGCGAAACTTAGTAATAAATATGCCGACAAAGATGAGGACAATAATCCGAATAATCTAAATAATGTACATAATACCTCATCTCAGAAATATAGACAGATACTGAAAGGCCGAAACGTTGTAATAAATATGGCAGTAATTAAAACACTTGGATTGTTCGGGATGTAGATTCGAGGTAATACCAATCATAGTTGTGGAGTGCATACAAAATCATGGTCTCCTGGGGGTTGAATTAAGAATAGACACCTCAAAGTTAATTAATAGCATGAAATTAGAAGAACCTGATATTGAACTTTTAAAGGATTACCAGGCGAGTGTATGGCTCAAAGAGTATAACCAACTGGTATATTTTCAGTCTCGTAAAGTTCCGGTTCACCTTCTGCCTGTGGTTACGACGAAAATTAATAAAATGTTTAAAGAAGCAGTATTGAAGAAGGTCAGCCAGGGAGGTAGCAATTGGGTTTCTCCAGTCGTGGCCATATGCCAAACCAATGGAGATTTAAGAATTTGTGGTAACTCCAAAGTTGGTACATTATTTAAATTATTCGGACTATTGTCCTAATCATTGTCGCCATATTTATTACAAAGTTTCGGCCGTTGTACGCCCCGGCCTTCTTCAGGTGGTTGCAATGTCGAACTGAACCCTTTATTTCGCGAAACGTTGTAATAAATATGGCGACAAAGATGAGGGCAATAGTCTGAATAATGTAAATAATGTACATAATACCTCATCTCAGAAATATAGACAGATACAAAGTTGGTGTAAATCACCAGGTATGTTCAGACTCCTTCCTATTGCCAAATATTGAAATGATCTGTCATGAGTTTGCTGGCATGAAATGTTTTGCCAAGATTGAACTGGATTGAACTGAACAAGATGGAACAAGAAGTCACCACGATAAATACTTCTAAGGTGGACTGGTCTGCCGTTTGGAATTACAACATCTAGCCACATGTTCCAAAAGGCTATCGAGAAAGGTTAGGAAGGGGTAAAAAAATCATTGTCTATCAGGATAACAGAGTTATTGGCGCTCATACTGAGGAAGAGCTGAACAATAAAACGGAACAGGTTCTGAGCAGATTGAGTTATGCAGGCATGACAATCAGTTGAGATAAGTGTAAATTTAATTTCAAGAAAATTTCAGACTTAGGCTATCAAATATCTAAAGATGAGATCTCACGAGATGACAGACTTATTAGCAAAATAGCAGAAATAAGTACATCAAAAAATTAGAAAGAGTTAGAATCTTTCTTGTGTTTGATTAACTTTTATAATAAATATATACCTAGGTATAGCAACATGATTGAACCTTTTGTGAACTTGAGAAACAAGAATGATAAATTTTAGTGGGACTGAAAGACAGGAAGTGGCCTTCAAAAAGTTAAAAGAAGCACTTAGTAACAAACCAGTAGTTAAGGTACTTGACCCGACAAAAGAACCCACACTGACTACTGATGCTAGCAAACATGCCATAGCAGCGATTTTATCACAAGAGGGACATCCTATTATGGATTTGTCCAGAAAGTTGGCGGCAGCGGAAACGAATTATGCTTGCATTAAAAAAGAAGCACTGGTAATTGTCTGTAGTACTGAAAGGGCGCGCAATTTATTATTGGGTAAGAGATTTCTACCAAAGCTGAACCACAAGCCCTTAGAGTTCATTTTCAACCCGAGGAAAGAGTTGGCTAAAGTCAGGTCGTCCAGAATTGTCGTTTAAGTTTATGGCATTCGATTTCGACATTATGTATCGTAATGAAATGCCATTCCACATGTAGATGCATTGTCAAGATGGAATTTTAATACACATAATGTTGAAATAAAGTACAGTTGTGAGGAGAGAATATTGCACTGGATTGAGGCAGATGTGTTATGCTTCAGGCGGCTCAATTTTAAAATCGAGCAGGACCCGGCATTAAAAATAGTATTGAATAGAATACGGAATAATGTATGGGGCAATTGCTTTATGACGGAAAGGCCTTTTAAGGAAGCAAGGCACAAATTAACAACTGATGTTGAGATCTTATTGTGCCATTGAAATCGTTAAGAAAAGATGTTATTAAAGTAGCAAATAACGACATACATGGTGATGTATTGAACACCAAACTAAGATTGAAACTACAAAGCCTGGTGGCCGGGGTATACGCGAGACGTCGAGGATTATGTCAGAAAATGCCCTAAATATGCAAATATAAAGAGCAAACAAAGATTTATTAACGGCCAAAGGAAAAGGAACCATGGATAAGAATACACATAGATAATGCATACATTAAAAATTATAGGCCTATTCCTTATCCTATTAGACTCGTATTTAGGTTGGCTTGAAGTGGTTAAAGTTTCGGAGAGAAAAGCAAGTATTAAACATTGGTGATGGATAATGCACTTTGCTAAAGAAAGCTTCTGCAAATGGTTAACACGAATTGGATGTTGGCCATACAAAACACCTTTATACCATTCTCAATCAAATGGGATTGAGGAAAGGATGGTCCAGACGATAAAAATTAGATTGAAAGTATTCTCTCAGGGGAAATGCAGCCTAGAAAGTTAACTCTCAAGATTGCTTTTAAGTTACAGGACCATCCCGCATGCAGGAAGAAGACAAAGCCCTTCGACATTGATGGGAAAGCAAATTAGAGCCCCAACCATGTCCTTCTTAAAAATGAGAATGTATGGTACAAGAGGAATAAGGATTCGAGTCCTGAGAAAGCACAATTCGTAGTACAAAAATGATTTAATACAGAGATATTAAAAAATGGACAGGGCGGGTTAGCTCATGAAGACCAGTTTAGATTGTGAATAGAGCCAGAAGATATTGAAATGGAGGAAGAGCCTGGTTCAGAAGAGAGGGGTCAGGAATATTACCAAGAATTGGAGAGTGAAGGGGAGGAGAGAAATGAGTGTGTCTAGTGATAATGAGGAACGTGAGGAAGGTTCAAATGAAGAAAATCCAGTAAAACCGAGATCCCCCATAAAGAGGTATTTAGGTAATCACCATGAGACAATCGGTACACCTCTTGGAGTGGTTTGTAGATCTACTAAGGGCATAAAGCCCCCAAGGTTCGGGAAATTTGGTAATATGCAAATTAGATGGTATATAAGTGGGAAGATTTCTATACTCGAGACTGGAGTTATCTTTCCTTCACTACACTGCGTACTTGGGAGAACGATACACGACAAAACACTGAGACATTTTGAAGGGGCAGAACCGTAGTAGGCTATTGTGGGTGGTCTAATTTTTAAGAAAATTTAAGTGGCGCTTCAGTAGTGAAAAATGTCAGTCATCTTTGGAGTATCTAAAAACTGTCCGATGAATTGAGATATCAGTGAATTGTTTTGCTTTGACATCAATCTTGACTCGGATTAATCAAATGTTCGGAAAAAACTCAAAAGATGTGACACAACAGAAGTCAGGACAGTTGCTGTAGGGGAGAGGCCTAGAAGATCTGTGTAGTAACTTACTATATTGAAAACGTGATTGCTAATTCACGACCTGACTCATCTCGTATGCAATGGAGAAGTCATTAGACTATTTATTTTTTTAAATTTTTACCATAAATCAATCAATACAATGCCCGAGGGTCACTCAAGGTAGGTATTGAACGAGTTTATTGTAAATTCATAAATATGTGTATATTTTGTTGATATGTAGGTGAGCCATCAGTTGACCCTAGACTTGAAGAGTTTAAGGTTATAGTGGTCGGGGAAGCATCTTCTCGGGAGTCTGTCCCACGATGTGACTGTGACCTTTGTGTAGAAATCCTCCCTTACCAAAAGAATACGAAGGGAATGAGAATGATTTGACGGCATGTGTGTGGCGCGGAGGGTCCTAGCTGTGAAGGTCTGGGCTAGTGGAACTAAGAAATGTAGCTCGTTTGAATATTGTCATCGTAATAGCGTCTGTGAGGAAGGGGTTTGCAGGGTGGAAAATAATCACCACATGGCCGCAGCATTAGTTTTGTTGGAGTAGAATAAACATTCTTCACGATGGTCACTGAAATCACCACCCACATAAAAATAATCTTGGGATAGCATGAACCTTCTCAGCTATTTCGTCAAACATCACATCTCCATCATGTCGGGGACGATAGGTAGTAGAGATGAAGAAAGTATTACGAACACATTTTGTTGAATTTAATTAATAGTCTTTGTCTGTTCAATGTTGTATTATGCCAGTTGCGAAAGGTCTTTCAGATGATAATTGGCAAGTTAATAAAATAAATCTAGTAGAAAGCCAAACTGATTTCATTTAATCACCACAATGAACTTTTTCTGCTTAGTATCAGGATGTCTAATGCTGAACTCCAGGGGAGACATACTCGACGTCTTCCTCGCCTCACATAATTCAGTGAGATTAACTCGAGTGGTTATATTGAGTCAACTGCTACGTTCACTGCAAGGAAGGTTGATTAACTGTGCTGTACCTAAAGATTTTTCTCATCAGAATCCATCTTGCACATTTATAAATCTAACAATTCGTCCGTTTATTGAATACTGTTGCCATATCTGGTCTGGTGCTCTTGCAGTGCATCTCGAAAATCTTGACAAAATACAGACAAGGGTCTGTAATACAATCGATCCTGACCAGGCATCTCGCCTCTAGTCACTTTCTCACCAACGTTACATGACTTCCCTCTGCCCCTTCTACAAATATTTTCATGGTAACTGCTCAGCCGAGCTTTTTATTCTGCTGCCCGAATTACATGGATTTAAGCGTACTACTAGATTCGCAACTAGACCTCATCGTTTTATTGTTGAACTAGCAAGATACAACCGTCATTTCTACTCTAACAGTTTTTTTCTCGCACTTCCCATCTATAGAAGTCCCATCCAACTTCTCGATTCCCTGGTAACTACTATCGTCGAAAATTTAAATGCAACATCAATCACCGTCTTCTTGAAGTTCCTTTTTGCCCTTTGCTTAATACTTTTTATACTCATGCTTCTCACTGTCATTCATTTTCACTCCATGTGACCCCTCCGGTCTAGCGCCATTGTCGCCTTGCTTTCGGTAAAACGATTAATAAAAGCAAATGATACGGAAGTGGGAATGTTTTTAGTAAATTATTTCAAGAATCTGCCTTCAGCTTCGTTGAATGCTTCAATAACGGACCAGAATAGTTGGCATGCCTGCACTAAATGGTCCTTGCTCATTTTCGGAAATCACCTGGACCATAATGGCCTTTATTAAACCTATGCATTTGTGAGAATGTCGATTATTCTCTCTTTCAACAATCCTACAAATATAGTAGTTCACGGGATTTAAATCTGGCTAGCTTGATGGCCACAAGTTTCATGACATATGATCGCAAAGTATTTTTGACACCCATTCTTGGTTTGAGAAGGTACAGAGTTTTGTTGAAACACGTATGACCCTCCGCTGCGTACTTCCTCCATTCAGGGCTTAATAACTCCAACACATCAGTGTATACAGCAGCATTGATTCTAAAACCCTGTAGAAAGGTGTGAGTCGGCATGTCATATGCTTCGTTACTCACCACTCCTAAAACTATCACAGTTGCTGGAAGCTTAGTGTGCATCGTTCTGGGGACATCAGAAATATCTGCAGATAACCACCGGTCATTTTGCATGCTAGACTTTCAGTCTAGATCGAAATTTTTCTTATCAGGGAAGAACCAGAAAATGCTAGTCTTTGTAAGGAATTTAACCTTGGCACAGATTAATCGGTTTTCCTGTGTTTTACAGACATGAATTATCCCCACTTCAGTACATACGATTTTTACCAAATGTCCTCGTACCCCATAGATTTGATAGATTCCGACACCTGAAGATATTTGGCAATGGCCCTCATTGATTTTCCAGGACCATCATCGTTTAAACCCGTTGGAGGAAATGTGGTATTCCTGTTATATAGGAATAAAGTGTCGCTGCCGACACTTGAGTTTGAACATAGATCGCCAGTGAGCAAACAGGGGCGATCCCATTATTGAATTAAGTAGACCGCGTGACCATAGAGGAAACGCATATATGTAGGAAGTAGCTGACGACTAACGATCGCCATTTCTAGTCTATCCTCTATTACTATACGGAGCACTATTCTCTACACTACTAGAAATTCAACCTCTCTTCTAGAGACCATAACCGGTTGAAAGGACACTGTTTCGGACATATGATGAACAGCTTTTACCAAATTTTGACACCTTTTTTCTTGCACTTTGATCTATCATTACGATTTTCCTCTCGGGTTTTTGTTGGAAAATATCTCAAAGGTTCGTGATAAATTTTCTGTAGGCCTCACAGAAATTTTGGCGCGCAGAGGAAATTTCGGGTCAGTGAGAAAACTTTGACGCACTAAAGAATTTTTGGCGCAGGAATTTTCGGCGCACACAAGAACTTTTGGCGCACATACGAAATATGCTGTAGTACAGAAGAACGCGTTTGATACACGGTGGAAAATTTGGCGCACGGGGGAATTTTGAAGCACAGTTCAATTCATCTTTGCAATTGTAGATTATTTTGCACCGTTTCTATTCGCTACTTGTGTTGCTTTTTATCTCATTATTTGTTTCTATAGTAAATTTATATTGGCTCTTGAATTCCCGTCTCCTCCTTTACAGCAGAGGTAGGATAGAATAAAGGATTGCTACTCGGACTGAGGAATCGGAGAGCCGAGTTTGAATTCCACTCAAGCTTTTTATATTTACTTGCGTGTTAATGCCCTTGGGAATGATCTGAATTTAACTCTACTCTCCAGTTATGGGTAAATACTAGGACACACTGGGTTCTCTAGCCTTGGATGGCAACCGGTCTAGAAGAAGAATTCAAAAAATGTATGTAGCACTGACGAAGCACATTATATGCAGCTAAGGAAAGGATCATTCGCATTGACTCGATAATCCCGGCTATTCACTTGGGTTCTATAGCCTTGGATGGCAACCGATCTAGAAGAAGAAAACTCTGAATTCAAATGTGTATGTAGCCCTGGCGAAGCACATACTATGTAGCTAAGGAAATTATCGTTCGCATTGACTCGACGATCCCGACTACGGTCGACTCCTTAACAGACTGGCTTCTATAGCCTTGGATGGCAACAGGTCCAAGAGAAGGAAAACTCTGAATTCAAAAGAGTATATAGCCCTGGCAAAGCACATTTTCTGCAGCTAAGGAAGATATCGTTCGCATTGACTCGATGATTCCGACTATTCACTTCGGTTTTATTGCCTTGAATGGCAACCGATCTAGAAGGAAACTCTTAATTCAAGTGTCCGTAGCCCTGGCTAAGCACATACTAAGGAAAGGACCCTTCGCATTGACTTGATGATCCCGACTACGGTCGTCTCCTTTTTTTTCAGTGTCATTTGCGGATTCATGAAATTAAAGAAATTGTGATTAAGGTGAGTTATGTATTTTTTCATAAGACTAAATGTAAATGTGCTATGTTTCTTTCTGTAGAATTTTTATTATATATTATTTTACTATTAGCTACTAGTAACTGTTCATTGCGTTTTGGTCTCGTGTGGTGTGTTGATTTCTATGTGTACGAACTGAAGAAAGTTTTGATTAGCGACCTACGAGTTAGTGTAGTGCTTGTGCGACAGAAGAAATAAATATCTTTTTATTATTGTTCGTGATGTAATTTCTCAAAGGGCACGAGAATACACAAGGTTTTGAGGTTAAAACTTATTAGCAATGATTTGTTTAGATATTTTATTTTATTTTAGCCTGAAAACCAAATGAGAAAAAAATCCCTTATATTGATGATAGCCATTGCGAGCAGAGGATCCTAACCCATCCATGGTTGCAAAGGCCCCTGGGATGGAACGGAAAATTGAGCAATTCATCCGAACAGCTCTCAAGATCAAAACTTGCTAACCAGATTCTACTAAGCACATATTTTAATGAATGGAACGCTGAGGAAACAATTGATTCTACTCTTGCCTCGGATGAATTTAAACGTAGACACGAAAAGGTAGAGAAATACATGCATCGGTAAATATTAAAATACTGTTACATTCCTCATGTCGAAAATTGGTATCAACAAAAGCTATCACTAAGAGGAGAAATGTTAGAGAGCTCTGGGAATCTACCAAACACACGGACCGCACTTTACAAGCAAACAGACCAGATATAATAATAAAAGACATCAGAAAACCGAAATTCTATCGCGAAGAGATGACCGTTCTGTCTGATAAAAGATTTCAACAAAGGAATTTGGCCAAACTTGCAAGATATGATGACCTGCAAATAGAAATTGCCAGAATGTGTTATTTAAATACAACACTTATACTCATAATAAAGGGTGTTTCATTAAGACGGATTATATATAAGGGTGTTTCATTAAGACGGATTATATATAAGGGTGTTTCATTAAGATGGATCAAAATCAGCAATAAATAAATCAATGTTATTTGTAAAAATTTATTTATTCCTCTATTGGATCATGTTATTTAAGTCATGGCAATTATGTGTGAAAAATAATATCTCCCAAATATCCGCCAAGGCTTCGGCGGCACACCTCCATTCGATGGTCAAAATCCTCATGTTCCTTATTTTTGAGAATAGGGAAACCGTGGAATTTTCTCAAATTTTCTAGTTGTTATTATTATTATTATTATTATTATTATTATTATTATTATTATTATTATTATTTCCTTTTATTTCTGGTGTGTACACATTTCGTTCCGGGTCCCGCCCAGAGACCTAAGGTTAGAAATGGCATTATGACATTTTCCACTGACAGAAAAAAATTACATGGAAAAAGCCCTTCGTAAGTTGTGGGCTTTATTCGTGAGAAGAATTTTTTGTATTTCTTTAAGGCACGGGCTTCCAGGAATTCCTTCAATTAGTCTACTGGAATCTTTTCCAACCAATCCGAGGGCTCCAACTACAACAGGGATCGTTGATGTTCCCATGTGTCACATTTTTTAGATTTCGATTTCAAGGTCTTTGTATTTTGATAGTTTTTTGAAACCTTCAAAGATGCAGTTTTGTTTTTGCGATCTCCGACCACGATTTCTGGGCGAATGAGCTTTGAATATTCTCTCAATGTGTGTATTGTAAAGTCACATAAAATTGTTACTGTTCCTGTAACCGGGTCTGGGTAGTGCTCATACCAATTTCTTGCAGTTTGCTTTCCATAAAAGTTGCAGATTTTCCAATACAGATATTGACCCACTGTGTCATGCCGGGTTTTATATTCAGTGGGGTGCCAATACCGTGCACGCTGATACAAAATGATCAATTGTTTCTGAATATTTATTACAGAATCTGGATTTTGAGTAAACATAATTTTTGATTATGTTAGCTTGGTAATTTCTGGTTAGCAAGCATTTGACCTGTGTAGCAAGAATAAAACTTTCAGTTTCAGCTTTGCACCCTGCACTATGTAACCACTGATATGTACGTCATTTGTCTACATCAGCGTGTTTGGCATGGGCAGAATATTGACCATGAAGAGATTTTTCTTGCCATTGTTTCTGTATCTGGTAGATTACATTTGCTTTTGCTTTCTTTTTTAACGTTTTTGCCGATGCAGTACATGTATTATGCTTTACATGCAGTTCTTCAACCACTTGAAATTCCATTATGTACTTGTTGGCTTCTTTTATTACTGAATACAGTTTCTTAGTTCTTTCATGTTCTTTAACGACGATCATCATCCAGTCTTCTGTAGTTTCTTTGAAGCCTTGGTTGTTGTAGTTTTGTAAGAGAGCTATAGTTGAACAAATCCTCTGCCTCCTCCGGGTCTGGAGTTCCATGCTGAGGAGACTTTGTACATTTCCAAAGCCTTAAGGATCCAAGAGTGTGGCACACTATCAAAGGCTTTATGGTAATCTATCCATGCAATGCTGAGATTTCTATTATTTTCCAGCAATTTTCCAGGATCATTTTGTTTATCAATAGTTCATCTTTGCAACCGTGTGCAGCTCTTCGACATCCCTTCTATTCCAAGTGAAGAAAGTTGTTTTCTTCCAGAAAAGAATAAGTACAGTTCGTTGTGACAGACGTGATCAATTCACATGTTATTGGCCTATAATTTTTAGGATCTGTTTCACCCATTTTTGATAGAAGATATATAATACCTTCGGTGATCCATTGGGAAATCACTGGGATTATTAATTAGAATTGATAACTTTTCTTCAAAGGTATTATGGATTGATGACCTATGATAGAACTAAAAATTGGGTACCTTGTAATTTCCTGGGGATTTCTATTTTGGGGGTTTCATTAGAGTTTGCCTAACGTTATTCTTGGTTGTATTTTCCCATTCTTGCAGAGGTTTATCCTTCATCTTTTCTTCTCATTTGATCCTTTCTGCATTGGGGTTATATTCCTTTGGGCTGATCCAAATATCTTTTTGCACTTTTTCAACAGATGGTGGTTTTTTGACTCTTATAACAGCTTTTACAAGTTTCCCTAGAACGCTTTTCATATTGTTTTGTTATATGTGCTTTAATTGCAGTTTCCGTTTAAATATTTCCTTGATTGGTGGAATTTCATTTAGTAATTTAATTTATATCTCAGCTTGATCTTTCTGAATTTGCGTGTTGAAATATTTGGGTTTCTTGAGATCGTATCTAGTATCGATAATTCCCATTTGATTTTCTCAAATTCTCTCTTTAATTTTGCTTTCCGAGCTGGCTCATTTTGTCTGTTGTTTGATCTTTGATTTGTCTTGATTTGATCTTTCTTTATCTTGACTTATTATTATTATTATTATTATTATTATTATTATTATTATTATTATTAATACATGTGGTAAAAAATACCACAGCAAAAGTATTTGGTAAACATTCAAAGTATAAGGACCTAGAAATAGAAATTGCAAGAATGTGACCTTTAACACAACCACTATTCCAGTAATAATAGGAAGACTAGGAATAATTTAAAGATACTTATAAATACACTAAGAAAATCACGAAAGAGCCCTCACTGCATAAGATATAAAATATGCAGTTCCGAACCATTGCTTACATACTCAGAAAAAGGAAAAGCTCATGTACCGAGGAAAGTGTTGTAATCTAAGCTTCGGGTAGGAGCAGTGATATAATCATTATCACCCGGCTGAAACGTTTAAGAGTCCGGGAGGATATCAAAGAATAATAATTGAGCAAGTCTTGACAAGAGAACTGAAAACATGAAATTCTGGAAAACCTCGTTTATTTTAAAAGACAAATAGTTTAAACATTTCACTTTGTAGCCGTGTAGTAAATGTAACAAGTACTGTGTTTCTCAGTTAGCTGTCCTCAATAACACAGAAGAAAAAAATCTTGAAGAGAAAAAAACTACTTTGAATCAATGACTCTTTGTTCTAAGTCGTCACTCGAAAATAGAGGTTGTCCAACTTTCCCATTTCATGCGTCAATTCTTCTACGCACAAGTTCAGATGCACTAGACAATTGTTCTGTTCCTATTAATTCTTGTAAAAAGTATTTGTTTACATAAATAAATTATTGATTTAATATAAAAAAAACACGAGATTTTAATGAGACTATTGAATTTGTTTCGATTTCATCAAACTTTTAATATTTGGTGCTAAATTAGTTACTGAGAGCAGCAGAGAATTTTTTCAATTTTTATCATTCTTTGGCGATATCGTTTTGTTTTTAATCAATTTCGGAACTGAAAAAAAAATGTCCGTTCACATGTGATTCCTTCGACGCAGGCAAATATCTTTTTTTTTATTTTATTAATGTTTACCCGATACAATACACAAGAGCTTGTCAAGGTAGAGAATTATTGAATCATATTTTGATATAAATGGCGTAGGGGAGGAGAAAGAGATTCATATGAGAATATGAAGGATTAATTGATTGATTGATTTGTTATTTACGGTTTGTCAACACTTTGCAGGTTATTTAAAACCAGAAAATATTATTTTTATTTTAAGATAATACATGTTTAGTAATACAAGTCTAACTAATTACCCCATAGCAAGAGGGAGAAGAGATGGATTCATACTGTTCCCAAGGGTATTGGCCCGTAAGTGAATATAACGAACCCAACTGGAATTGGAACTCGGCTCTCCGATTAACAATTCCGAGCCATTATCCATTAAATCACTTGCACGTCAAAGCTTTGCCATGGAAACATCGATAGAATAGAGACATGCTTATCTGTAAAAGTCTGAACGATAGAGTATAGAAAGGCTTACCTGTAAAGGTGTGAACTAGTGGAACTAAGGAATGCATCTCATTTGAACATTTGTCTAGGAAATAGCGATAGATTGAATAAAGGCTTACCTCTAAAGGTGTGAACTAGTGGAAATAAGGAATGTATCCCATTTGAAGTCATGGAAATAGTGATAGAATAGGGAAAGACTTACCTGTAAAGGTGTGAATTGGTGGAACTAAGGAATGTAGCTTGTTTTAACATTTTCCATAGAAGTAGCAATAGAGTAGAGAGAAGCAAGTCAAACTAACGTTTTCTTTTTGCCATATATCTAATTTCTAATTATAAGCTATAATTATGGAAAATAAAAATGTCACAGTTGGAAATGTTTAAAATCATCATCTAAAATTAAGTAAATACGAACATGAAGCAAAATGGATACAAAGGATGGAAAAAGACTGTCAGCTTCAACTGACATTAGGGGGAAAGATCAGATCATTGCAAAAGTTCATGCCCAATGTTCATTATTAATACGAAATGACCGCAAATTGACACTGATGTTTGTTTTGTTTCTCGTGTGTTCTACATTGAAACCTTTCATCGTTCAGTTGTGAGTCAGACTCTGTTGAATGTTGACATTTGGTCCACAAATGAATGCCTTAAAGATGGAGGATGAAAAGTTGCACTTTCGCCATATCATGCTAAATGAATTTTGGAAAGGAGAAAGCGCGGGACTAAGGCATTCAGAAAGTTTATTTGGGTCGTGCTCCAGCTCGTCGGTCGGTCAAATAGTAGATTGGCCCATTTTTGCCATGGTGATTTTAGCCTAAACGATCAACCACGCCCCGGGGGACCCTCCAAAGTTGATCACGACGCTCTTCATCGTGAAGAATAAACCGAAGATTACGACGGAAGAGATTGCTAAGAGTTTGAAAATCGATATCCTAACTGCCTTTCGCCATTTGAAGAGACTTGAGTTTGTTTCCAACCTGTCATATTGGTGCCATCTTCTTTGACGGGACGGAACAAGTTCGATCGTGTTTATGCGCCTGTTTCGCCACTGAAAGGAGCCGTTCTTCGACAGAATTGTCACAGACGATGAAAAATGAATCGTTTATGATAATGTTCGATGCGGCCTTGCACCCAGTGAAGGTGTTGATGTCCGTTTGGTGGGGTTAAAGATGGATAATTGATTTTGAGCTTTGAGTCTCTTCTATCCGCCGAAACAGTAACTGGAAAATGGTATTCACTAAACTCACCAATCTCAAGGTGACTATTAAAAAAAAAAGGGCTACTGTCATTTTCTAGCAGGACAACGTAAGACCGCAGGCTGCAAAACACACCTTGCAAAAGCTAAAAGGGAAGCCATCCAGCTTCCACCACGTTCTCCTGACTTGGCCCCTTCGGATTTTAATTTGTTTTGGTCTCTGCAAAACAATTTAAATGTCAAAAAATCTGGCTCTGTACATGTGAAACCGATACTTTCCTACATCATGGACTTTCCCAGTACTATATTATTATGTGAATGGTAGTATCATGGGAGTAGCACCAGTAATGCGCAGCCGCGTACGATACCAATATCGGACACCACTGGATAGTAAGCTCTGCTTACTCTTACACTATTCTTTGTAACTTTTCTGTTTAATATATCTTTCTTACCTCTAACCCGTGTTTTCCTTCCGTGGCCCCTATTCGGGTCCACATCAGTACAGTCAATCAAAAACTACCTCAAAGCCATCCCTAAAAAAAAACAAACACGAAGCTCGTAGAACAATGACAGACAGTTGCTAAAGACAATGCAGATATGTAATTTTTTGCGACTATGTCCATTTTAATTTTTAAGATTTGGCGCGAACTTTTAAACTGATCTAAAAGTTTCAAGGACGAAACAACAGTAGCAACGCAACAAAGAATTTCCAATGGATTTCTAGATTAAAATTATTCTGAATACAATTTTATCGTAAGATAATTCCAATGAATGTTTTTTTAGTATTTCTTTTGTTACTTCTACGTAATCATTAGAATGAATGAACCTTCATATATTTGTTCAACACATATCGCCATGACGTCAATTTAAACTGACGCCGTTTTTTATTCATATAACCCAACTATAATTATAAGTTATAATTTTGGAAATTGAAATTTTCACTGAAATGTTTTGAAAATGAAATGCATAAAAAACGATTACCAAAACGGTTAAAGTAAATGGAAAAAGACGACATTTTCGAAAAAAATCAAACAATGACAACAGTTAAAATATATGGGAAAGTTTTTAGCAGAGGATGGAATGTGAAATCCAAAGGTACATTGGGATAGTGAAAGATGCCTTTCAAAAGCTATGCAAAGTATTAAGAAACATGAAAATTTCGTTAGAAACAAAGAAAAGAGTACTGAAATGTAGAACCAATCCTCCTATATGTCAATGAATGATGAGAAATCTCCTCACAGATGAAGAAGAAATTTGAAGAAACAGGAATGTGGCTTTACAAGAGGATGCTGACAATATCATGAACCGAACATGTGACCAACGACAAAGATTTAGAAAAAATAGAAACACAAAGGGAGCTTATATTTAAAATCAAGAAGAGCGGTTTGAAATTTCTAGGGCACATAATGGGGAAAGAGGGCCTGAAGAATTTGAGAATCACACGACAGATTGAACGCAAACGGGACTGAGGTAAACAACGCGTAACCTATCTAGAGAGCTTGAGTAAATGGATGGCAGAGCAGGGTTTAAGAGAAATAATAAATAGGCAGAATTTATTAAGAGCAACAAAGGACAGGAAATTGTGGAGAGCCATGGTCGAAGAAGAAGGTGAGAGGCATGTAGGATGGGCGTAAATTCAGTTTCGGTAATATATTTGGCCTCAAGTTCCACCTGTATGTTACTAAAGATTAGTTGATGAATATTTGTTCATTAAGAGAAAAGGGGTTTATATATGCGAATAGGAGTCTCCATTTTGTTTCATTCATTCAATTCATATCATATTTTGCTTTTATCTTGTTCATGCTCTTGCGTCTTGTAATGAAGGAAATAAGAAAAGAAAATATATATACAAAGGGAAAATACCAACTAATAACAATGCACAAATTCATATCAGACGCGTGTCGATTGTAAATTGATTTAAACAATTCACTGAGATATAAACCACCACGTCTAGTTATATAGAATAGAAGTCCTCATATCCGAACTTCACAGTGTTGCCATTTAGATGTTGTAGGAATATGCTGCATTCTAATGTTCTTCTTTGCTTTGCAGATAATTGTTAGTTACTTGAAATTTCTCAACCCAAAATGTTTAGCAAAGAATAAATTTCAACTGGAAGAAGAAGGAACGTGACGTCAGAAACTAAATATTATTGAAAAACTGGACGAAGCTCCTAATTCGTTGAATTTGCAAATTAACAAACAAATATTGCAGAATCTGAATGAAACAAAATTTTGCGCTTGAAGATAATCCACTGAATATTCTCAATTCGGATGACTTAAAAGAATGGGACTCTAATGAATTTCAATGGAATTCAACGGTAGAATCGCTTCAAAATGATTTGGATTTTCAAGTAATAGAGGAAGAATCAAATTCTTCCGATAATGGTGAAAATATAAAAGATGATAAAGAAGACTAGGACTCAGTAGAGAAATCTGTTGATGGGGTCATCAAATTCATGGAGAAAAATCTTTGTTCACTAGTGCAGAATGTACAACTGCACGTAATTTGCAGAAATTCCTTGCTTAAAAAAAAACTAGAACAGCGAAAAGTAAGCGAAATAAGAAAAGAAATAAGAAAGAAAATTTAAAATAAAACTTATTGAGCCTTAAACATTGCAAATTAACATTAACTATCGTGTGGCATTTTATTTTTCATATATTGGGATGTTTTGTTAAGTTATAGTTATATTACGTATGTCACATGATATCCGAACCCGTCCTCATATCCAAAATACTCTGAAATTCGAGTATGAGGACTTCTACTGTATTTCGATATATTTTTACATTATTTACATTCGGGCTTATTCTTCTTCATTTTTATTATTACCACATCGTTTCGAGCGTTGTGTCCGCTGACCTTCTTCAGGTGTCTGTTGAGCAATATTAAGAAAACAGAGACAGTGACCAAAAAAGGCCAGTCGTAACTGCATTATCACCAGCAGGCAATAAGAACATTAAATTTAAAACTCCAAGATCTCGGTTGGGAAAAATCGCTTGGCTAAGACTAGTAATGGTAATATTAGCCGTTTCCTTATAAAGAAAGATTTCACATTCATTGACTGAGCAGCCAGTACTGCTTTCATTTGACATTTATAAAATCTTTCTCTTAAAACAATTTCTTAGGAAAACATACTTCACAAGTCCAGTAGCTCTTTCCACTATTGATGGCGGTTTCCTTGCAAACTTTTTGTTTGAAGTGATGCGGAATATCAACATCTTCATTATATCATTGTTTTCTATATCAAAACAAACCCGGACACCAGATATCAGAGAACGTCATGGTGTTAATGTTATTCAGAAAAAGAATAAAATTATTAGTACTAAAAATTCCTATTACAAAAGATTTACAAGTGATGTCAATTTGCTGGTGACTACGATCCTCACTGTGTGCCACCAAATTGTAATCTTATAGAAGATTTGTAGAAACTTGAAACGCTCCCCGGTCTGGAGTAACTGTCAGCAAACAAGCCCCGTAAACGTCTTGATTATATCATTATTTGCTCTTCGAGTTGTATGTGCTATCCATTTTAGCTGTTGCTGCTGTTGGTAGTCTTTAAGTGACGTGGTTTGCGTACTACTGGTTGAAAGCGTTATTCCCTGATTTGGGGGGAATGAATGCATTGGTCTGGGAAATTAGGGACATAGTAGCGGTATGTTCAATCCTTGGCTCAGACTCAGTGGAAACGGGGCGAGAAATACAAAAAACAAATAACAAAGCGTAGACAGCGGAATGAGATCTACTCTGTACATTAAATAAAGAAATAAAGAGTTCGAAATTCCCCTTAGGTTTCCAAGATTGATAGACACTAGTTGAAGGTCAGAGCCCACAACGTTATGAAAATAATAATAATAATAATAATAATAATAACAGAAGCCCAAAATGTTAAGATAATAACAACAAAGATGAAGACATTAGTCCAAATGTAAATAATGGTAAATCCTCATTCTAGAAATTCAAACAGAAAGTCTTAAAATATACAGAATAGAAATAAGTGCAATATGGTGATTTTCTTAGATGTGGCACAAGGTCGAAAGTGAGGAGCACCTAGTGAGGATCGAACTCAGTACTCAGTCGTAATTCATTTTAATTTTTCATGATAACTGCTCCGAGGAGCTGCTTTCGCTGGTTCCCAGACTTCATGAATTTAAGCGTTCTACTAGGCTGGCATCTCGCTCGCACCCGTTCACTGTTGAAACTGTTAAATGTAGCCGTCTATTCTACTGAAATAGCTTCATGTCTCGCACCTCTCTCCTGTGGAACTCCTTCCCCTCTTCCTGTTTCCCTGATAGCTATAATCTCCAACTATTCAAATGTAATGTCAATCGACGTCTCCAGATGCCTTGATCTATCCCCTAAACTTCTCTTCATCCTTTCCTCTATCACACCTATTTGCTCTCGCTTCAACTCTCTGTAACACCTTGCGTGTTAGTGGCTTCCCGCCTTGATCGGGGTGAAACGCTTATAAAAAAATTATTCTAAAGAATCAAGCTTACTAACAAATGCACCACCTCAAGGTGCTCAAATGATTTTCTAAGCGTAGCTACGATGTGGCACAAGGCCGAAAATGTGGAGCACCCAGTGAGAATCAAACTCACTACTCAGTCGTAATCGTTCTAGCGAGACAAGCTTGCTAACCATTAAACCACGACTAAGTGTCTCTGATACGTAGTTATGAAGTGAATTTAGATCTCAAATTTTCATTGTATAATATTTACCGCTGAATTAAGTGTATTATTTCTAGTACAAAATAAAATGATTTCGTTCATCATTAGGCAACCGACTTATTGATTTTGCCGCAAATACACACCCACACCCACACATGAACGTGCAGCTTTATATACACCAACAGACCACTTAATTAAATGCGAAAAAAAATGTGGGGGTACGTCGAAGCACATGACGTCGAAGTGCCCAGATGATTTTCTAAGCGTAGGTTAGATCCGATACAAGGTCGAAAGTATGGCGGCAAACAGTGGGGTCAAAGACACGGCTCAGTCGGAATTGATCTAGCGAGACAAGCTTGCTAACCATTACATCACGTCGAAGAGCCCAAAATAAGTGCAGTGTGTATCATTTAGCCGTCCATCGCCTTCTCCTCAATTGCTCGACTGAGTGTGTTGCCACGCCAATATCATTAGCAACAACCACGAGATTAGAATTTATATAATTGGAGTGGAGAGATATGAGGTAAGATTGGAGGTTTAGAAAGCCGACATTTAAGATGCAAGCGTGATGATATGGACATTGCTCGATAGGAGATATAGGTTCACAGCCGATATCAAAATAAACTCGGATATCAGATCTCAGAGACTACCATGAGGTTAGTGTCATACAGAATAGGAATAAAGTCACTCGCACTAAAGATCACTGCCGCGAATGCTAATCTATAGAAACTATCTCAATTTTTGTCTATTGTGGCATATGGGGACTTTCTTACTTTACTGGATTCAGCAGCAGCAACGGAAGTGATCATCAGGGTACAACGAGAAGTCTCAAAACACATAAAAACACTGACCAAGCCCTATTCAGCTTCTTTCCCATTTTTCCATTTCAGTGGCCTCTACCTTCACGGACAGCTCTCTTTTCCCCTCTTACCTCACAGAGATCGTAGCATTCAAGCCCAGCTCGAAGGGCTTCACACAATCCTTGCTGCAGAGGACGAGGCATGTCCTAGCAGTTTCATACTCTTGTTCTTCCTGTGGGAACTAACAGTGAAATCTCTCTGAACAGAAACAACTACTCATCTCGTATGGTTGCCTCTCTTTGTCTTTTCTATAAATACTTTGGATGAGTTCTTAGCTGTGGTACTTAGACTATAGATTTA
This sequence comes from Acanthosepion esculentum, assembly GCA_964036315.1. NCBI lineage: Eukaryota > Metazoa > Mollusca > Cephalopoda > Sepiida > Sepiidae > Acanthosepion > Acanthosepion esculentum. The sequence goes on from OZ038493.1 coordinate 9,127,489, forward strand.
AGCACAGTACTAGACTGGCGTCGAGAACACATCAATTTACAGTTGAGCTGGCTAGATGTAACCGTATATTCTATGCTAACAGTTTCTTTTCTTACACTTCTCGCCAAACTTTAATCTGAAAAAAATTAAATGCAATGTCAAACGCTATCTACTGTCCTCCTGTTTACTCTTTCTGCTTCCCGTTCATTATTAATGTTTCTATTCCTAATTCTTCCACACACTGTAACCTATTGTGCTTTACTGCCTAGCGTGAAACCGATTAAAAAATAAAAGCAAAAAACTGGGAAACACTATTTCTTCCGGCAAAATATTACAATTGCCTTCTCTTTCAACCAGAAATAAATGCTGTTGAACAGTTATTTCAAGCCTTGGGTTTTGCTCATTACGTTCTCACTGACGAGCACAAACACACACACAACCGAGAAAAATCCCCACAAAACTTACATGTCACTTTGCTAGTGACTTCAATCCTCATTGGGTACCACCCAATCGTGGCCATGTAGAAGATTTGTAAAAACTTGAAACACGTCTCGGCGTGGAGTAATGGTTAGCAAACATACTTCGTAGATAATTGCTACTGAAAACAGATCTCGGTTCTTATACGAGATTTCACTGATATGAGTTAAAGAAGAGTTATTTAAATTTGATTTGATAAGCCTTCATGTGATCGGGTAAATTCATATTTTTTCACCCGTTGTTTGTCCTTCCTTTGCCGTCACACACGTCCATGGACTTTGGAGGGTAATGGGGTGTGAGCTGATAGAGTTTCTTTTTTATGCGCCGTGTCCCTTTAGGACTTAGGCCTTCATAGCTTTACATAACTCCCTCTCCATTGTAGCTCTTGAGAAACCTTGTCCTTATGCTATTTCTCCCAAGCTCTGTTCCACCGTCCATTTACGCAAGCTCATCAAGTATGCAACGCGTTTTCTTCCTCTCGCCCCCCCCCCCGTCCCATGAGCCGATAGATAATTCAGTTTAATAGGTGCCCACCTACTAACAGTTGTTTTTTTTTATTTTTAAGAGACAACGCAACTTAAACTATGGTAAAGCGTAAATAATTAGTCTCCTCCTAAACTCTGAAATGTTTTTACTATTTGTTTATTTTTTCTCTCTCAATAGGAGTAGATAGGTTCGCCTATCGTCTAGTTCACACACTTTCCTGGTCTTTTGAACAGGATTAGAGGTTCATCCCTGTTTAGGGTTAAGTTTGAGGTTCCTTCTAAAATCTACTTCACCTCTAGATTTCTGTCTAAAATCTGAAATTTTACTATTTATTTTTTTCAACTCACTAGGAGTAGATAGTTTCGCCTATCGTCCGGTTCCCGCACCTCCCCAGTCATTTCAACTGGAGCAGAGGTTTATCCCTTTTTACGATTAGTTTAGGATTGAGTTTCCGGTTCCTTCTAAAGTCTTTTAATTCTCTTTCCCTCCCAGTATCCCCTTGCGTCTTAGGGTCATTGTCGCCTTGCTTGAGTTGAATTGATTAAAAATGACTCATTGGCGCGGCTTTATGCCAGATTAAGCTAAGCTTTGCAAATAATCACTGCTAGTTTATTGGTTTAATTTTCAACTGTTGCTATATTAACCTATTTAATCAGGCCTCTTCTATAGTTCATTAGTACTGTTGCGACGTCGACCCACACTGGGGGACTTTTCCGTTGTGAACTCTGGGAAAGCCAAAACCGATTTTAGTGAATATCCTTTCATTCATTTACTGTACAAGGTTTATTTTATACAATTTGGAATATTCCTGTCATTGTTAGTGTATGACATTGCTGGGTGCTCGATAATCCTATCTTTTAACAAGACTAATCTTTAAAAATATCTAATTGGGAACCTTCCACAGAGCAAGGTTTAGCTGATTATTCTTGCTTATCATTCGATGGCTTAGCCAGTTGAACTCTCACTGAATGACCTATAGTTGTCACATTGTGTCATATTCGGCACATATCATTATTCTATGATATTTTTTTATTTCTTTGATTTCCCTTTTCTATCACGAATATTTCCACTCTTTATAAAAACATTTTTCGAAATTTTAGGCATTAGTGTTCAAAAATAATTTAACATGAGACTCCTACTGATTAGGGATTAATAGCGGTACAAGTAAAGATAACTTTAAACTTTAACTGCAGTTGGGGCTTGGTTAATTATAGAGTAGTCCCCTCTTATTTATTTATTTACAGCAAATTCAATAAATACGAAGTCACTTCACTTTGTTAGCATTTAAGCAAGAGTAATTTAAAAAAATAAAAACTACAATTATATGCCATAAAATTCATTTTCACTTATGCAACCGTTTTCCTTTTTCCCCAGGATAGACAAGTAAACGAATTCACTTACTGAGTTCAAGATGGTAATTACACAACTTTTGAGATTTGTTAAAGTTCTTTGACTTTCACGGCCATCTGGAAGTAAAACGCCATTTTGTTCTACCTGATCAAGGCTATATGTTTTGGCAGTACGGTAATCAGTAAAAATACTTTGCCTGCTGGGATTTTCAATCCGCCTCTAGTCTTGCTTTCCAAATGCCGAATGCATCTGGGATTTGACATAGTTCGGTACGGCGTAACTTGAATGTCATTTGATGAGATGGAATGGCCGATATTAGTATTGCTGTCTTTGACAGGGCTTTCATGAATCCCGAAACACCCAACCTTGGCATGTCACCAGCAGTTCATTCATAAAGTTTTCCGAAGAGGAACACGGAGTATATTCAATATGTATGAAACATATCTGATAAGGTAATTACAGAGTCGTGGCATTCAAAAGTTATAACTTCACTGAGGGATCACGTAATCATTATTTTAGAATTCATCTGACATTTTCCAAGAAGTAAAAGTTTAATAATTTTATTCAGTTCGACAGGGAAGTACGGCAGTTCGCTAAAAAGTAATGCCTGTTCTTTTTTTATATTAAAACAGATAAAATATAGCAAAATGGATGCAAAAATCTCACAATTCAACATCTAATTACAAACATAGCCTATATTTTTTTTTCTTTGTTTCTTTCTTTCTCAATTGTGTTACGAGGGTCCGTCAAAATGTAATGCCGATTTTGCTTTAATTAAAAAGACTTTAATAGTAGAAACTAACAAAATATAGTAAAATGAAGGGAATAATTTCAAACTTCCAAATCTAATTACGAAAAAATAAAAACAAAAAACTGGGAAACCCGATTTTTTCCCGCAAAATATTACTATTTTGCCTTCTCATTCAACCAGAAATAAATGCTGTTGAACAGTTTTTTTTTCAAGCCTTGGGTTTTGCTCATTACGCTCTCACTGACGAGCACAAACACACACTCAACCGGAAAAAATCCCCATAAATCTTAGATGTCACTTTGTTAGTGACTTCAATTCTCATTAGGTACCACCCAATCGTGGCCATGTAGAAGATTTGTAAAAACTTGAAACATGTCTCAGCATGGAGTAATGGTTAGCAAACATATTCGTAGATCATTGCTACTTCACTGAAGGGTCATGTAATCATTATTTAGAATTCATCTGACATTTTCCAAAAAGTAAAAGTTTAATAATTTTATTCAGTTCGACAGAGAAGTACGGCAGTTCGCCAAAAAGTAATGCCTGTTCTTTCTTGATTAAAACAGATAAAATATGGCAAAATGGACGCAAAAATCTCATAATTCAACATCTAATTACAAACATAGCCTATATTTTTTTTTGTTTCTTTCTTTCTCAATTGTGTTACGAGGGTCCGTCAGAATTTAATGCTTTAATTTAAAAGACTTTAATAGTAGAAACTAACAAAATATAGTAAAATGGTGGGAAAAAAATCAAAATCTAAATACGAACATAGCCTCTTTCTTTCTTTCTTTCTTTCTTCCTTTCTTTCTTTCTTTCTTTATTTATTTATTGTACTACGAGGGTCCATCAACAATCAATGCCTGCTCTTCTTTAATTAGAGAGGATTTAATAGCGGAACAGACAAAATATATTAAAATTAAGGGGAAAATCTCAGAATTCGAAATCTAATCACCAACACAGACTTTTTCTCAATCCTTGTCTTCAGATTTGAATGAAGAAATATATATTTATCTACTAGAAAGCTATTGGTTAAGCTCTCAGCTGTGGGTAATTACCTCTTTCACGTCATAATCATTGGAGAAACGTTGCGTGGTCCTCAGCATACTGCCTTCACGTGCACAAGCAATCAGAAGGCCGAAAATACGAAAGAGGCTCAACAAAAACTTCTAATTCTTGAAGCCCTTTATATAAACAACTACAGACAACACTAAATAAGATTAATTATGCGTATAACGAAACAATGTTTTAAAATGCCTATAAAAGCAATGTTTTGATAATTGTAAAATTATTTTTTTCATTTTTAATTTCAAGTTGAGTATTTTAAAATACTAATAATAAGAAAATATAAATTAAGTTACCTCCCTTACATGCATGTCATTACTATCAGTTAAGTTTTAAATTGATTATATCATAGAACCTTCATACGTATTTATAATTATAATAGCGTGCGTTTCATGCGCATTTACAAAAAATTCACATCTATCAATTACATTAACTTTTGTCTTAGCAATTCATCCCTGAAGATGATCTTAGATGAGATTGAAAGTACGTGGGTAAATAAAAGAAAGGAAAATAACTACGATATCTTCCTTGATCAGTTTAATAACGACGTTAAGTAATTGGTCCGTGAATTTGACAGGATAAATAAAATAAATAAACATAATATGACGAGATTACTCAACCAAACATGCTTGAATGAAAATATGCTACCAACATCTAAAACCGTACTAACCTCATCCAAATTTAACCAACACACAATACAGGGAGTCACAAAATGCAACAAAAAAGAGTGGGGTTTGTGACATCATTATATAAGGAAATGCCTACACTTTTGAAAACCCCAAAACGACATTCATAATAAACAAAAACTTAAACTGCAACTCCAAAAATGTGATTTATGTACTTAAATGCACAAAATGCAAGAAGTCATATATAGGTATCAGTCAACAACTGAACAACAGGGTTTCCCTGCACAAAAGCAACATAAAATTACCTGACAACAGAAAACGTTTTTGTATCACAACACATCTTCAAATGTAACCAGGGTAAATTTAATATCATGCCAATATATCAAACAGACAATTATTCTTACCTGCAAATACAAGAAAAAAACTTCATAAACAAATTTAAACCAGCACTAAATAGATCATAACCCCACACGCAAAAGCACAGAACATGCACACATAATGGCCAAATACAGTGGTCAAACCACTCGCATCCATGCGCACACACTCACACGCGGGTTTGTGGCAAAAACAATAGACTGCTGATAGGCACGCACGCAAACCCTACATAATATAGGAAGTGTGTGTGTGTGTATATATATATATATGGATGCATATGTGTGTGTATATATGTGTATACTAATTCCTTATAATAAGACAATATGTGTGTATAGAGATGGAATGTGCATGTACATGTGCGTACTGGTATATATATACACACATATTGACAAAAACAAAACTGCTCACGGGCACGCATGCGAACCCTACACAACGTAGGAATTGTGTGTTTGTGTGTATGTGTACATATGTGTATACTAATTCCTTATAATAAGATAGTATATATATATATGGAGGGGAATATACGTATGCGTACGCATGCTGGCAAATACACAAAAAATGGAAACAGATCTAAGAGCACGCGGGGGTCATTAAAAGATAAGAATCTAGATTATCTTTCTGAACCTTTCTCGGACCAGTCTTAATTGTTTTATTATCCTTCACACAGAATTCGTTCACTACAAGTTCAAGAAAGACATTTGGGTCACTAACACACAAAAAAGAGAATGTCTAATATCTGAAATACTTAACATCGAAAAACATAAGAAAAATTAATTCCTTTTAATATGTGGAAATATCCACTCTTCGCCTCATGAAGGTCACGAGACCAGAAACACGTGTAGCAGAATTATGGAAAATAAAGTATAATATATATTTTTTTTTTAATCCAAAACATTTGCGGTTTCTCTCTTCTTTTTATTATACACACTTTTCTCTCGTTAGTACTACTATACCTTCTTCCCTTTTTATATATATATATATAAAGACATTTTTATTTTTATACATTCTTTTTATAGATACAAATATTTATGTAAATGCTCTGTTTTATAATAAACAGTATTAATACCATTTACCGGCCTGAATGTCCGAGAAATTTTCATAGAAGATATTCGTTCTCCGACAGGAATCAAACCTGCATCCTATACAAAACCTTGCCTTACCCGATCGAGCCATGGAGAATCGTTCGATTGGCAAGGTCGAATTTACTGCTTTTAAGGCGTTAAGGCACGTCAGGCTAAATGACGGTTCAGTATAGGATATAGGTTCGATTCCTGTCGGAGGACGCATATTTTATATGAAAATTTCTCGGACATTCAGACCGGTAAATGTTATTTATTATAAAACAGAGCATTTACTTAAATATTTGTATCTATAAAAAGAATGTATAAACATAAAAATGCCTTAAAATAATTGTCGGACTTTCATTATTATATATATATACATACATACATACATACATATATATATATATATATATATATATATATATATATATATATATATATATATATATATATATATATATATATATATATATATATATTACTTAAACGTTATTTTTAGTGGATACTCCTATTTGAGTAGACGCTCCGTTTATTTATTAAACATAATATTTCATCTAACGGCGTAAATATTCGAAAAATCTTATTAGTTAAAATTATGCGTTCTCCAACAGGATACAACCCTGCATTCTCTTCGAGAACGCATATTTCTTCCAAATGAGATTTCTTGAAAGGTTTCTGCAAGCGCAGGTTCACAAACTTCATTTTATAAGAATCTAATCAAATTTGATCAGAGTGGCGCTTCAGAGTTGAACGTAATTTGTTAATCTATTCTCTGGCGGATCCCTACTTCTGAAACAAAAACATTTTTGTGCTGTAAATCTTTTAGAGCAATATTCTATATTTCAGTCAACCGCTGATTTATTCTCTAGATCATATTGAAGATATACACCTGTTGATTATGGAATTTGTTATTTTTTTCATTTCAAATCAACTAACTACATATATTTCAATTATGGATTTTATAAAATTCTAGTTGATAGGCACCACTGGTCAATAAGTAGATTAATCTGATGGCTAGCTAACCATCTCTTTTATTTAGGGACCCAATTTTCCAAATTGTAAATCTAGGGTTCACTTTCTCTCGAGAAATTCTTGCTGGATATTCTGAGAGCAGCCTTTGGTCACCACTTAACTTTTTCCTTTCCCCTGAAGCAAGATAGAAATTATCTAGAGGGCTATTGATAGTGTTAAATTCTATCTAGGGCAAATAGCGGTAATCATTTTCGCAAAATTTCTTTAGAGGACCAGTAAAAGTCATTGGGATTATTGTTGTTCCATCAATGTATTTAAAAACAAGCTTTAAATGGAAGTTTATTTTGATGGAGTGAAAAGCCAATGATGTCTTTTTAAAGATTTTTTTTTCTCTAGAGCTGTAACAAACCTTACCTACAACCAATGTTTGTACTGGTATTGTTTACAAGAACTGTTTTAATAGTTTGGTTTGGTTTGGTCTGTTTTGTTTTACGGCATATCAACCTTAATGGTCATTTAATGCCGACAACTTTTTTTTTCCTGGTAATATTTTTGCTTTGTCAAAAATCTATTTCTGTTAATATTTTTTCTGAAAAATATATAGCTGGTAATATTATTTTTTCAAAAATGTATAGCTGGTAATATTAGTTTTTCAAAAATGTATAGCTGGTAATATTAATTTTCCAAAAACGTATAGCTCGTAATATTATTTTTCCAAAAACGTATAGCCAAAAACGTATAGCTGGTAATATTATTTTTTTAAAAACGTATAGCTAGTAATGTTATTATTTTTTCTTCAAAAACGTATAGTTGGTAATATTATTCTTTCAAAAACGTATAGCTGGCAACATTATTTTTTCAAAAACATATTATCAGAGACCTTGCTGTTGGATGTAGTTTATCGTCATGCCCAGGATGCGGATGTAGTCTGAGTGTTAACTATTTGCCCATAGCTGGGACCTTAACAGGTGCTACCACCCCGGGTCAGGGTGGACCTGGGAACAGCAGCAATTAAGAGGTGGTTCCACGCTCCTCAAAACCTCCTGATCAGAGGCCTTGCTGTTGGGAATAGTTTATCGTCATACCCAGGACGCGGATGTAGTTTATCGTCATATCCAGGACGCGGATGTAGTTTATCGTCATACCCAGGACGCGGATGTAGTTTATCGTCATACCCAGGACGCAGATGTAGTTTATCGTCATACCCAGGACACGTTTTCTTTTGTAATCTTTTTGTATTGCAAAGTATCTTTATCAACTCTGCAATTAACACCAATGCAGATGATATTTTCGGGGTTCTGTACATGCTTTTGACGAGTGATTACTTTTACCCTGCTTATTTTTGATTTCTCAATCATAATGTCCTTCAAGTTAAGACTTGGACGAAGAAAACCCATATCTTGTAAGTCTAATAAAAAGGGCATTAGCAAACCATGCCCCAAGGTTGGAAGCTATATGGTCTTTAATAGGTTCCATGTCATATTCAGAGACTGTAAGTTCTTTTAGACTGTCTCGCTGACTCAAAATTTCCATCGGTTGTTTCTTGAAGACATTTGTAAAAAAAATATCCATTGTCGAGGCACCATGCATTGATTCTTGTTGTTGCTATCTTTCAATCTATATGTCTGATCTCTCTGATTCAGTTGCACATTTTTGCTATATTTTGACAGCATCTTTGCCAATAGTTCCAAGCTGGAAATTGCCTTTTGGCCCTGCTTTCTCTCTCTGGGCTTTTAAACATTTCCTTTCTTCAATGGAAACCTGAAATTTAAAAAATGTGTAAAAGTACTGCTATGGTAAAAAAAAGTACTTGAGCAAAAAGAACTGTGAGTAATATGACGCGTCTAAGCAGTTGCCATGAAAAAGATCTGGGTCCTGTAGATGGCCGAAGGGCAAAATGTTGAGATAATAGCAGTAAAGATGGGAACACTAACCTTAATATAAATAACGTAAACAGCGATATTTACTTCAGTCATTTCTGATGAAAAGCCCTTAGTCCTGAAGAAGGCCAGAGAGCAAAAATGACCGAAATGTTGAGATAATAGCAACAAAGATGGTATAGTGCTCTTTAGTATCTGTAGCACCCGTAAATAAATAAACACTTTATCAGCAGCAGCTCGAATATAAATCCACGTGTAGCCTAAAGTAATTTTTTCTTCAAGGTTCCCTTTACGTATTATTGACATGAACTTTCCATGCTCAAGCTAAAAGATCTGTGAAACGCTTCACACTAAAACACATCCACAGTAAATCACACTATAACAATTCACTTCTAACAAAGGAAACTCTTGTTTTAAACTTTGCTTTTGTTAATTTTCTTTTAATAAGCGTTGTATTTGCATCGCAAATCAAATAGTCCGTTATTGTTGTCCATGCAATCTTTAAACCATTATTATTTCATGTGCTATAAAATATTCCCGTGAGAAAACTTATACATTGAATTATTGAAGTAGCTAATCATTAAAATGGGAACACGAACCCTAATGTATATAACGGAAAACAGATTTATTTATTGCAGTCATTTCTGATGAAAAATGTTAAGTTGGTGATTTTGTCTTTCTAGTTTTCCCATTTTTGTCAAGTTTTGAAAATATATCACCTTCTCACGGTCGAGAATTTAGAATTTTCTTTTTTCGGTTGCCACCCAAGGCTAAAAGGCCAAATTTACTTAAATCATAGCTAAGAAAAGAAAAACAATATCCATGTCTTTCCCAAGTGCATTTATCCCTTATTCCATTTTCCGCGTCAACATCCGTTACACTATCACCATATACCTATATATATATATATATATATATATATATATATATATATATATATATATATATATATATATATATATATATACGAACAATAAAATCGTCATAATTGAAAATAAATATGTTTGTTTATTTGTCTTTAGAGTTTCAGTTCTTCCAATTTTTGTCAAATTTCGTTTGCTGAATTTGAAAATTTAATATAGCTCCTGTTTTAAATAATGACTCGGTTTTAAAATATTTTTCATTTGTTTAATTTGATGTGCTGTTTAGAACACGATTCGCTAGTTTTACCAGAAAATCTTCAAAATTCTTCTCTTTATGGTCGATATTTAAGCAAGAATTGAAAAATCGAAAAAAAACAAACTTTCTTCCAACTTGTATGCATAATAGTACATATTAACATGCTTGTTGTTTTTCTTTTTAGATTTTGGCAGTCAGGAAGAAGGCCAGGGTGCCTTTGAGTGGTCGTGCAAGTCGAAGAGGACGCGGTTAAGAATTTTCACTCTAAAATTAGTTAACATTGGTTTCCCAAGAACGGGGGGAGGGAGGCAAATGATTTCCAAAGGAAAGCAGACTCACCGTTAGTAATAGGCCAGGCTTCAGTGAAGGATTGAAGCTATTGATTTTAGGCTTGATGACCCCTTCTAAAGGGTATAAACAACCGAGAGAGATATCTAAAGATGGAAGGATTCTCTCATTGTATGACCAAATCCTAGCTTCAAGTCTATTATGAAAAAGGCGTCTACTGAAAGTAGCCGAAAGGTTTCCCCAAGAATTTTATTTCCAATCAAGGAAAAACATTCACCAATTATCATGAGGCCTTTCAAAGCATATTTACAGCTGTGTTTGTACAATAAAGAATGGCTGTATTTCAAAAGTGGCATTTATTTAGATTTTTAAAACAGCATTTTGTATGCAGAGGTGTTTGCGGATGTTGATTTGTATGTACTTTTTCATGAATAACATCATAATATTTGAAGTGATCCAACATTGTATTGGCTTGGTGCATAATTATCAGACGTTTTTCTGGGCGAGTTATTTGTTAATAAACATTGCTCTTTTGTTTACTTTTCTTTACTTTCCGTACACACAATTATTTTTATTTCCTTGGTGACTTTCGTTGGATTTCGCAATTAATTTCGGTTATTCCCAAATTTATTTCCAAGTTATAAGAGTTGTTATCGTACAAAAAAATTATTCGCAAAAAACAAAAAAAAAACACAAAAAAAACACGTATAAAAATCGCCGAAAACAATCGCAGTAATGAAAACTTGGGAATCCAAATGTTCAGGATTGCAGGTCCGGATCCGGCCCGCAATGTTTTTAATTTGCTCACGGAGCCGACCTGATTCCAAAATGGTATGACATTCGCATTTTTGTATATAGAAGACACAATAAAGCATATATGAAACGTGTCGGCTAAGATAAGTTTTCTTTTTGTCTTTAATCACACACGGACACGGGCGCACGCGCGCGCACACTCACGCATATATATATATATATATATATATATATATATATATATATATATATAACGCTACTAATCATATACCTTAAATATAAAAAATATTCATGAAAATGCACACATATATATATATATATATATATATATATATATATATATATATATCGTTACTAACCATATACCTTAAATATAAATAAAATTATTCATGAAAATGCACACAAAATAAACTTGCATGAATACCTTTAAATACAAAAAACTTAGAAAAATGTACACTATTGTTAATTATACGTACTTGTTCAAAGTTTAATTTATTTTATAAATTCAACTTTCATAAACAAATAAAATACAATCCAGTTGCTATAAACGGTGACCCTCAATTGCTTGATGTGGAATTGCGTGCAAAAACGTCAGTTTTATTATGAGACGGAAATTAGGTTGAATGTCTTGAAAGCTTCTAGCAGGATATTAATTGAAAAATATTTGATGCTACTCTAGTATGTGGCGTGCCACAAGGTTTCTGGTGTAGTGTGGTGGCAGTATGTCTGTTAACATGTGGTCTTGTTTAAGTGATATATGACAAACATCCTGCCATCAACATTAAAAGAAGGGTGTGGCTGGCAAAGACGAAGGACAATTTATCTCCACATAGTTTTGCCAGTTTTGCCAAGAAGTCATTAGAGGGCGCTGTGAATTGACTACAAAAACGCGACACTTCCTGTCAGCGTTTTCTTGTCTCTATTTTCTTTCTAGCCGACGGTAGAAGAAAAAACAATTGGGACTTCCCCGAACATGGGAATGTCTCTCTCTTCGGTGACTGCATTTTATTCACACACATACACATACACAAACTTGTACAGTGTTGCTCGATAAAAGTGACTCACCTGATGTATTTTACTTAAAAAAATTTTGCCTATTGTTTTTGGGATCAAACTAATTTTCTTACTAATATAAAGACCCCTTCCCGACCACCTAGTAAAAAAGTTTACTCACCCTAAGGTATTCTATTGATAATTATAATTTTGGATATAAATAAGATTTAGGGAAAAATTCTGTGAAAAAAAGACTCACTTATTTCCTGCAACTAGTAATCAATAGAAACATAACTGAACAGCTTTAAATAAAGAATAATAGAGGTATAATTTATTTATAATAGGTAATATGGTTCGAAATATTTAATAATCTATGGGTCCTCCTTTATTTTGAATAACCTTTTCAACCCTTTTTGGCATTGACTTGATTAGGCTCTGGTAAATCTCATCTCCAAGAATTGAATTCCATTCGGATATGAAATTCACAATCAAATCCTCTTTGTTGCTCAACTGCTTTCTTGAGAGCCTGTACTTTATAATGCTCCATAAGTTTTCTATGGGGTTGAGGTCAGGAGATTGGGGCGGCCATGTCATAACACTCACCTGCTTCTCATCAAAGTATTCCTTCATCAATTTTGATTTGTGACAGGGAGCATTATCCTGCATACAAATGAGCTTGGTGGGGTCGATTTGCATTCTCTAAACCTAAACTTAAACACCGAAGAGCTCTTAAAAAAAAAAAGAAATTTGCAATTAAGGACGAACGTTTAAATCTACAGATAGTTTGGAAAATTATAGTTCCTGCAAACATTCCGAATAGTTTTAGAATATATAAACGTTAAAGACGTTAAAGACCGGAATTTCATTTCATTCCACACCGAGGTTGAAAAAATATACGACCACTTTCATCGTCTGCCGAAATAACCTATTCCCCATATGAGCTAAGAGCATTTGTTTGATTATTAATTATATATATATTTTCAATGTGCTAACTGTGTTCGGAAAATAAAACGTCTCTATAACACTGAAAACATACACACAACGCACACACCCAATTAAAAAAGCAAAAATAAAATCATCTTCGATAATGGCTAAAAGTATAGCCAAAAGCGATCGGAATTATAGAACATTTGGCCAATTTCTACACTCTCTGCATCCAAAAAAAGAAAACACTTATTCGAACACAAGAAAAAAAATTAAATAAAAAGCTTAATTGTAGTACCTTGTCTGTCGTCTTTAATTAAACATGTATAAATGAAGGATTACTGTCTAAATACACAATATATATATATATATTCATCCACAGAACCATCACTGTGATAGACGTCTGGTTATCTCTAGCTAGGATCGAAAACTGACTGAATTGGCGTCAGTCGAGGATTCTACCACTAAGCCGTTGGCGCATGGCAGGGATGAAGGAGAATTTAAGTGTATTTATTTTTTGATAAACACACAGTGACTGAGATAATTCGATTCGATATATATATATATATATATATATATAGAGAGAGAGAGAGAGAGAGAAAGAGAAAGAGAGAGAAAGAGAGTGAGAACGAGAGAGGTGGGAGATAGATAGATATCCAGGTAAGATGAAAACGAATAGGGTACACTTCCAACGTTCGTAACATTTGAGTTAAAATAGGGATCAATAGAAAGTAGGAAAATATTTATTTTAGGATATTACACCGAAAACATGTCTTTTCTGAAACGATTCTACGTTGACTCTGCGTTAATTAACATAATAATAAAAAAAACCTTTTTCTTTTTATAACTTTTAGGAGGATCATAAATTATTATTGATTTAATTAAAATCAACAATGGTTGGTTAAAAATATTTTTCATATGACGTGACTTTGTTTCCATTACTTCCGTGTCAATTTTGATTTTTCGTGGCTTCCTCTAGCGAGTTGCTTGATCTTATTTCGATTCAACTGCAAGAGTCGTTTAACTACATTGAAAAGGTTGAATATCGACAAAAAAGCCTCAACTTCCAAAGAAAATTGCTGAAAGAAAGAAATTTATTGAACTCTAAATGTCAAGAATTCTTCTTCCAGGTTATCATTTCTGATTAGTCAAGATTTTCTCTGCTACAATATGGTCATCATAGATATCCCAGAAGACAAAGTGAAAATAAATTCAGGGAAGATGGCACGAAATCAACACGAAAGTTTGTAAATAATGATGTGGGGTTCTTTCACTCGTCCACATGGTGAACCACTGATTATCTGAAATGAAAGTGCCAGTGGCAGTTGCTACAGGGAAGGTACTATAATGAATCGTCTAATTCCAGTTATCCAACGGTTTCCTCGTCTCTGTCTGATAAGAACACTTTAATAAATAAAATACAATAAAAAGAAAGAAAGAAGAACTTGTGGAAAGAAAGAAAAAAAGAAAGAAAGACTAGTTGGAAGAAAGAAAGAAAGAAAGAAAGACTAGTTGGAAGAAAGAAAGAAAGAAAGAAAGAAAAAGACAACTGGAAATAAAGACTAGTGGAAAAAGAAAGAATTTTTCATATTCGATTAAATCAATTAAAAATCGACGATTATGAAATTAAGGTCTTGATTTGGCCTGTGAAGTCATCAGATTTCAACCTTAAAGGGATCCATTCTTCACACCAGTTAAGTAAATATGGAATAATTATATCAAATAACTCACACACATGCATGCATATATATATATATATATATATATATATATATATTAAAAAAGAAGAGAGGTACCGCAAACGTTTTTGGTTGTAATGTGGATTTTTTTTTTAAATATTATGCTTTAATTTTCATAATTTTACTACACGAGTTTCTGGTATCTGTATCTGTATATGTGTGTATATGTGTATAGTTTAGATTTTTTTAAATGGATTATCTATTCTAACTAGTCTCGTTTTGTTTAATAGTGATTTTAAAATTGCTTGTGGACTTAATAATGGACAGTTGTGTTTCGTTACACTTTAATATTGAATGTGCTCTGAACCATTTATCGTCATTTTGATAACATTGTAATTAGTTTTTTAGTTAGTTTTCATGCTTCTACCTATTCTTATATGGGTGTATATACTTAGATATTTGTATTTGCGCATGTATGTTGGTGTTTTAGTTTATTTTCCTATGTTTTTTTTTATATGTAGCTGTGCAGTTTGATGTTTGCTTTTATTTCTATGTGTGTGTATATATGTATATGTACGTGTATGTATGTGTGTATATATATATATATATATATATATATATATATGTAGGTATGTATATTTATGTATGTATGCATCTGTATGGGTGCATATGTATGCACATATGTGTGCATTTATTGATATATATATATATATATATATATATATATATATATATATATATATGTTTAATACAAATATAAAATTTGTCACATGGCGTATTGATGTTATTTTCAACATTCCAACTCTAGAGTTTCATAGACAGACCATTCAACAATGGCTCCTTCCACTCGTCAGAAGATACCAGCAATTATATATATATATATATATATATATATATATATATATATATATATATATATATATATAAGCATCATACCTTCGTATAAATATTTTGTTTTCCTCAATGGTC
>OZ038493.1:9145738-9170738 GCA_964036315.1 Acanthosepion esculentum
CAACCTGATCCCACAGAGGGCGGTGATTTCCCTTCTCTCTCCATATGTGGTCAGCCACACCTGATTTTTCCACTTCCCCTCGTGTTACAGCTTTCTGATGTTCTTGAAGCCTTACCTTAATGGGGAGGCCTGTCTCCCCTTTATATTTCTTTCCGCAGCTTTTCATTTGTACCCCCTTACTTCTTAAGATAACCACCAGCATTTATATTTATGATTGTTAATGCAATATTTTGTTAAAGTTGCTAATCTTGAATATTTAACAGTTCGATAGGGGAATTTCTACTGATATTTTATTGTCAATTATTAACTTAAGAATTAAGATTCATCATAAAAACCAAATAAGAAAACCGTGAAATTTTCTCAGGTATTTCTAGTAATTATTATTATTATTGTTGTTTTATTTCCTTTGATTTCTGGTGTGTATGCATTTCTTTTCGGGTCTGGTCCAGAGACCTAATGTCAGAAATGACATCATGTCCTTTTCCACTGAGCAATTAAAAAGAGAAAAAAATCCCCAGAAATCACATATTTTACTTTGGTGAAGCCCTTCGTATTAGGTTTTTTGTGTACCCCTGGTGTACTAGTGAGCCAACCAAAATGAACTGACTCATTTTATAGTCCACTAATAGAAGGTTAACCAATCAGAAGACTTTAAATATTCATTCCGACGTGTATAAAGGCGGCAATTTTTTCTCTCCAAATATTCACTGCCAACCTCTGATATGGAAGACCTTAAGAATTACTGAACAGCTGCTACTGGATATTGGTGTTGTTTCATTGAACAAATTACTTACGTTGATTTTCTACATTCAGATTACGGTGAACATGTATAACACTTCGTAGGGTATGGATTGTACTCGTAAGAACGATTTTTTTGTATTACTTTAAGGCACAATCTACAAGGAATCCTTTGAATGAGTCAACTGGAATCTTTTCCAACAAATCCGAGGGCTCCAACTACAACAATGTTTGTTGATGATTCCATGTGCCACATTTTTAAGATTTCGTTTTCAAGATGCTTGTATTTTGATAACTTTTTGAAGATCTTTTGCAAGGACTGTCATATCAATAAAGAGGTATTTTTTGTTTGCGTTCTCTAATAATGATTTCAAGACGATTAGCTTTAATTTTCGTGTCTGTGTGTATTGTGTAGTCCCTTAGAATTGTTACAAGTCCTATCTCTGTAACCGAGTCTGGGTGTTATTCATAGCAATTTCTTTCAGTTTCCTTTACGTAAAAGTAGCAAATTTTCCAGTGCAGATATTGGCCCACTCTGTCATGCCGGGTTTTATATTCAGTAGGTGCCAATACTGTGCAACCTGATACAAAATGATCAATCGTTTCTGGATATTTATCAGAGAATCTGCATTTTAAGCTAACACAATTTTTTAGTATGTCTGTTTTCTAGTTAACAAGAATTGGTCCAGTGCAGCAAGGATACATAGCCACACTACGTAGCCACTGATGGATACGGGGTTTGTCTACATCAGTTTTGTCTACATCATTTGTTTTCTACGGCAAAAGTATTGACCATGAAGCGGTTTATCTGGTCAGTTACATTTGCTTTTGCTTTCTTTTTTAGGTATTTTGCAGCTTCAATCGGTGTATTGTGCTTTACTTGTATTTCTCCACCCATTTGAAACTCCATTTTGAACTTGTTGGCTTCCATTATTACGGAATTGTTATGAGTCCTTACCTATAACTACAGAATGAACACTTCCTAACACTATGTATACTACGCCTCTCAAGAGAGAGGGACGAATCGAGTCGAGCCGATAGTTAGTTCACTCCAAACCAGACTGACAGTCATACTAACACCTTCCACATCTTGTATTATTATTCCGTGTAATATATCTTTGTTATTTCTACTCTTGTGTTCGTGTTGTTCTTCCTGGATCCTAATCTGGACCATGACAGTGGCGACGAGGATATTGAAGAAACGAATTCTACGCGGAGAATTCTAAAAAAAACAAAAACAAAAAAAAAAAACTTTTGTGCCATCGGTCGGCCATAACAGAGGCGACGGAGGTATTGAGAAAAAAAAGCTCTACGCGAAGATAAAAAAAAAGAAAAATTTTTTTGGACACCAACCTTAACAGTGGTAACGAAGACGCGAATTTTACCTGTCAGCCAGAACAGAATCGAATTCTATGCAGGAAAATATTTTCGTCCTAAGGTTCCAGAACATCAGGCGACAAAGACCTGAAGTCTACACTGAGAAAAAAAGGAAAAATCGTTACACAAAATTACAGTGTGAACATGGAAGACTTTAAGGCAACCATATTCGAACTAATGAAAATGCAACTCGAGCAGCAACAAAAAAATGAGGAAAGACAGACTAGGCTCGAAGAAAAACAATTAGAAATACAACAGAAAAACGAAGAAAAACAATTAGAAATTCTACAGAAAAACGAAGAGAAGCAACTCGAACCACAAGAATTACTACTACGGGCAGTAACAAATAAAGGACAAAATTCTGGAAATGAAGCGGCATTCTCGCAAAATGCTATATGGAGCTCTATCAAAGACTTCACTTATGCACCGGACGAAGACAAAACCTTCGCGGCTTACTTCAGAAGATATGAAGATTTATATGAGTTTGATTGCGGTAATAGTTCAGACACGAAAAAAGTACGTCTACTACTGAGGAAACTAGGGTCAAGCGAATACACTAAATTCGTAGACTACACCCTACCGAGGAAAACGAATGAGTTGACTTTCAAGGAAGCCGTGAAACGTTTAACGGAATTATTTAGTCCGAACACTTTACTATTCCACAAAAGGTGGAAATGTTTAAATTTAACAAAAAAGGATAGCGAAGACTATATAACATTCGATTCCGTAGTAAACAAACACTGCGATGACTTTAAGTTATCTGAACTCAGCTCTGACAATTTTAAATGTTTGATATTCGTCCAAGGCCTGGTTTCGACTAAAGATGCAGAGATCAGACGGAGAATTCTAAAAAATCTTGAGAGTGAACCAGAATTGACACTACAAAAATTGGCTGAGGACTGTCAGAGATGTATAAACGTAAAAAAGGACTTGAAAGATATCGAAGAGTCTGGCGTCGCTCACGTACGAAAAGTACAACGACAAACACTTTTTTCTCCCTCCTCAAAAACAAACCAAACAAATTATTTTACTACAAAAAGTCAAATGAAACCTCAGAAGAAACCACCACCCAGTCCATGCTATCGCTGTGGGACTTTGCATTGGTACAACGATTGTCCATACCGGTTTCTACTGAGCTCATCTAATATAGAAAACTCACATCTGATTTCCTTTATTTCTCGCATCAGTTTTGCTTTCCAAGTTGGCTCTCTTTGTTGTTAATTTTTTTCTTGACCCCAAGTTTCCCAGGAGCTGTTAACTTCTGTGATGTTTCCCAGTGGTTTGTCTGTTAACAGTGTTTGCAGTGCAGCGTTGTATACTTGCACAATGTGCATATTGGATATGTCATATGGTATCTGTCTGAGATGTTTGTGAGATTTATTCTGCTGAGTACTTGGATGACATGGTTTTTCGTTTCGGTGATTTCAGATTTGTGGTTTTCAAGGAATTCTACCTCAATATAGTTGGAGTCATCTTCAGTGACATCGTATGAATAACTGCAGGTTATGTCACAGTTAGATTCTTCGGTTTCATTTCCTCGGGGATTATTATTTCGTATCTCATTTCTTTCAGTTTTTGCCTCATCCTCTGTCATATTACTTATTTCTACTCTCATCTCTTTACTGTTTGAGTCATGGGCTATTGCATTCTGTCTTATCTATTTCTGCATTTGAGAGTCCTTTGTTTTGCATTATGTTTGGTTTGAGATGGTTTTATTATTATTATTATCATTATTATTATTATTATTATTATTATTATTATTATTATTATTATTCAGTTAGTGAGTAGCATGCCAGTAAAGTGTCGCTGGGGTACAAATATACATACTGCACCATGGTCATCATGACAAGCAGTCTAATAAGGGTAAACTAGGCCCCAAGTATCACAGGCAGATGTGGGCAATATGTTGAAAAGTTTTGATACAAGCAGAACATAGCCTTGCAAGTGGGGCACAGTTAGAAATACCTTCAGGTTAATTAACCCAGTTTGCTGAGACGGTCATCGATTGAGGTGTTTCTAAGTATCAATATGGTATTCCCAAATCGCATTAGCTTCCTCATTCTTGAAACAAAAAAATAAAAACCATTCGATACCAGACCATGATGCCCCTCCATTACTCCCGCTCATGAGCAGAAATTCACAGAGGCATGCCTGGTGTCTCATCATTATTATTATTATTATTATTATTATTATTATTATTTATTATTATTATTATTATTATTATTAGTAGTAGTAGTAGTAGTAGTATTAGTAGTCGTAGTAGTAGTAGGCAAGAGAGACAGCGGAAAGCAGTGCATAACATACCTAACCAGCTTGGGTAAATGGTTAGCAGAACAAGAATTAGAAGAGAGAGATAAAAGACAAAATTTACTAAGAGCTACAAAATACAGGAAATTGTGGAGAGTCATTATCGCCCACGTCCTGAAGAGATACGTCACATAGAAGAAGAAAAATACCGAAAAGAAAGTTGAGATAAAAATCAACGATGAAAAACATATAAAAGAAAAAAAAATATTTAAAAAAATTTAAGACATCACGTCGCCTGAGCTTATTTGTTTTGGCTTCCGTAGGGAGATCAATTGACAGTGGATTTAGATTATTCTTCTATGTGCCTTGTCTTAGAACCAGAAAGAGACAGTTGAACTATCTAGGGCTCATAATGAGGAAAGAAGGTTTGAAATATTTGACACTCACAGAGCATACTGAAGGCAAGCGGGGCAGAAGAAATCAGCGAATAACTTACCTAACGAGATTGTGTAAGTAGAAGAACAGGGCTTAGGGGAGATAGCAAAAAGACAATTTACTAAGACTATATTACTACAAAGAACAGGAAGTTCTGGAGAGTCATGGCTGCCTAAGTTCTGAAGGGACACGGTACAGAGAAGAAGATTTGGTTGATTCTGTTTAGCGGCATGTCAACACATCTATGGGTTATTTAATGCCGAAATCTAAATATTTTGAACACAATTGTATGCATTCAACTAAATAGATTTTGAACGCAATTGTATGCCTTCAACTACAGATAAATTGTAGTGTTGTTCATTTTACTAAAAATATGTATTTTCGGTAATTTTTTACATTAAAAATTATTACTGGTATTTTAACACAAAAATCTATTTTTATATTTTCATAATGTTTTTGTTTGGGGGTTCACTATTTCACTATACCACCACGGGTTGGGATGGACCTGGGAACAATAGCATTCAAAAGCACCCGATCCGAGCCCTTGTTGCCGGATGTAGTTTATTGTTGTACCCAGTAATATATGGAAGAAGCATCAAATTATTAGTAGTAATAATAATAATAAATAGAAGATAAAAAGAAAAGAAAGAAGTAGAAAATGAAGAATAAGGAAAAGAAGAAGAAGAAAAAAGAAGAAAAAGAAGAAAAAGAAAAAAGAAAATGAAGAAAAAGAAGAAAAAAGAAAAGAAGAAGAAAAAGAAGAAAAAAAGAAAAAGAAGAAAAAAGAAAAGAAGAAAAAGAAAAAAGAATAAAGTGAAGAAAAAGAAGAAAAATGAAAGAATAAAGAAGAAAAAGAAAAGAATAAAGAAGAAAATGAAGAAAAAGAAGAAAAAGAAAAGAAGTAGAAAAATTAGAAAAAGAAGAAAAAGGAGAAGAAGAAAAGAAAGAAGAAGAAAATGAAGAAAAAGAAGAAAAAGAAAAGAAAGAAGAAGAAAATGAAGAAAAAGAAGAAAAAAGAAAAGAAAATGAAGAAAAAGAAGAAAAAGGAGAAGAAAAGAAGAAGTAAAAGAAAAAAGAAGTAGAAAATGAAAAAAAAGAAGAAAAAAGAAAAGCAGAAGTAAAAGAAAAAAGAATAAAATGAAGAAAAAAAAGAAAAAGGAAAGAATAAAGAAGAAAATGAAGAAAGAGAAGAAAAAAGAAAAGAAGTAGAAAAAGAAGAAAAAGGAGAAGAAAAAGAAGAAAGAAGAAAATGAAGAAAAAGAAGAAAAGAAAAAAAGAAGAAAATGAAGAAAAGAAGAATAAGGAAAAGAAGAAGAAGAAAAAGAAAAAGAAGAAAAAGAAGAAAATGAAGAAGAAGAAGAAGAAGAAGGAGAAGAAGAAGAAGAAAAAGAAGAAGAAAAGGAAGGTCAACAACGATGACGAATTGGAATTAGCAATAGGATAACCGGGGAAAGGTTACAAAGATAAAACTCGACTGAGGAATTTATCCTGAAACCCATTCCGAGCCTCTCTAAGTCTTCACCTTGGATCCTAAATTTACTGACCCATCAGGGTTATTCTAACAGATGTCAATATATCAGCAGAGACAGATCTCCTCAGGTACACCCTGACCAAGGGACACAACTACAGATGTCTTTTCTCCCACAGCTGGTCACATGGCTACCACCACCCACTATATTTTGAAGTCTAGTATCAGAACCTAATTCTTGCCGACTATAATTTCCGCAACGTCTATCTACTTCCTATTCTATATTCCATCTTTAAGGACTTGAGCGATCACGATTCTCCACAGCTTCTTTTCTTTTCATGATCTCTTTTCTTTTTACTACCATATTTATTCTTGTCCTCCCATCCATTTACTCAAGTAGTTTAATTACTCGCTATTCCCCCCAATTTTTCTCTTGCCGTTAATATGTCCTGAGGGTGTTATATTTTCCAATCTTTCTTTCTTCAGTTTGTATTCCAGAATTTCAGCTCTTTTTTTATTGCTAGTTGTAGTTTCCTTGTTCCTATTTTCCATATATGTCTTACTTCAAGTCCTTTCATCATCTTTGGTGAAATTTTCCAGCATTTACTGCCGTATAGATTATCTATAGTATAGCAGTCCAGCAAGCTTTTCTTTGTTTCTAAAGAAACTTCGCTATCTTTTAATAATATCTTTACTTTCTGAAATACGTATTTTCTTACAGTTCTGCATCTTTGAACAACGTCATCAATTACCAATTGTAAAAAAAAAAATATACATAAAATATAGTCTGTTGGTACAAAATCAAGAGAAGCGTCTTAGTACCTAGTACCAAACATCTTCTAATTAAACTGTAAAATCTTACCATGATTTAGCACGCAATCTTAGTAAGATAACATAATCAGTAGTTTGAGAAATAATAGAGACACCAATGTCTTAAAAATGAATGTAAGTCCATTCAAACTTATAACATTTCGTATTATTTCTTTTTTACTTTGCACTGTGCACTATGTAAACCAGCACACATTGCACGATGCATTTATTACGTAAGATATTCGGGTTATTGGGGCAGCACATGTACTGTAGCCGCAGTACTGATCGCCCGCCGTCAGCAGTGTGAGCTGCCTGCGTGCGGGGCGCAGTTCTTGTCGAACTATCTGCCTTCGGGCAGAGAGTAACCCGGATGAGGCTATGCCGAGGTAGTCAAACCCGACCCCGCGTATGCGGGGTCTACGTGGAATTATTGCCCGAGCCTACGGCTCAGATTTCCCCACGTAAAATTTGGCCTTGTACCACATCCTACCTTTTGGAGAGATAAGTAAGTGTTCTAGGTAGGTAACCTGACGGAGCACGTCCCTCTTCAGATTTGTTTCAAATTCAGAGTTTCTCTTCTAGAATGATTACCAGTCAAGCCTATGTAGCATAGTCTATCCTACTTTTAAATCCATAGCTGGAAGCGGGGAAGAAGAAATGGATTCATGCCTTTTCCCAATGTGCGAAAATAAGCGCAACAATTTCGAATCGGGGTTAGACCTCGGTTGGCCTGTGATTTAATTCCCATCCTTTTGTGTTTCTTTGTCCTGGCAACCCATCAGGTTGCCTAGTCCAGCTATAATCATCAGGCAATACATACATGATGAGTCGTCTAGAGAGAAAACTTACGACCATATCACATTGAGATACCGTAGTTAAGCAACGATTACCGAAGTCAAGCAACGTCGAACCTGTTCAGTACCGAGTTGGGTAACAGCTTGGGAATACCTGGTGCTGTAAGCTTGGATGTGCGGGTGTGGTAATGGATAACGGCCGGGAATTGGATACCAGTGCTCGTTATATTCACTTACGCGCAAATACTCTTGGGAAAGGTATGAATCCATCTCTTCCCCATCGGCTATGGGTTAAATAGTAGAAATTGTATCAGTAAATCAATATTAATTCCAAAAAGATTTTTACAATCTAAAAATATTTTCTGGTTTTAAATAACCTGTAAAAGGTTGATAAGCCGTAAAAAATAAATCAGCCAATCAACCCAGAGAGAAAGAAAATCAGAATTTGAAATTATATTTCTTACCTGGTTTCGAACCGTCATCCGAGGAAATATGTAACACTATTCAAGCCTGGCATATTTATTTTTATTTGTTCTTCGTATTTTGTCTTTTCTTTTTTATTTTGTTGTGTATGTAAAACGTTTTTAATAAATCCATCTGACAGAAAATATTAGCTTCAATGAAAGAGTACTGAACTGAATGCCTGTAATTAATCAATGGATAATGATTGACCTTTAGTGAATGATTTCAATTAATATAAGACCCGTGGCTATATAATACATTCCATTTCAGCAGGGAATATTAGAATAAATACTTAGTGTATTTATGAGTAAGCATTTAATGTTATTGAAATGTCTATGTAGAATTAAAAAAAAATTGAACATTCCACGCAAAGAACACTGCAGGAGAAAGCTTTTAAATAATAATTCTGCTTTAATTTGTAAAAGAAAAGAAAATCAGCTTAGCACTGGAAGAAAATATTTTACGAAAAAAAGAAAAAAAAATGTAAAAAAGAAATAACAAAAACAAGCTCCTGGTTTTCTTCCTTTGTCTACTATGTACTTTCAGTATATGGCCGTTCATGGTTCTTCACAACTTCCTATTTTTTTGTCTATATTTCTGAGATGAGGTATTAGGTACACTACTTACATTATTCGGACGATTGTCCTCATCTTTGTCGCCATATTTATTACAACGTTTCGGCCCTTCATTATCTGTCTATATTTCTGAGATGAGGTATTATGTACACTATTTACATTATTGGGACTATTGTATTCATCTTTGTCGCCATGTTAATCACAACATTTCAGCCGTTGTACGCTCCGGTCTTCTTCAGGTGGGTAGAATGTCGAACTGAACTCTTTATTTCGCTCACTGGAGTAGACTGTTCTAGTTCCACGTGCCATGTATAATGGATGTCAGTTGTCTCCTGTTAATTCCCCTCTCAAAGTTCTCCGACGCCTTAACCAGGTATTGAACTCACACTCTTTGGGTCCTGTCACTAGATCTAACTAACGCCTTTATCCACTGTGCCATGTGTCAATGAGCACCTGAAGAAGGCCGGAGCGTACAACGGCCGAAACGTTGTGATAAACATGGCGACAAAGATGAGGACAATAATGTAAATAGTGTTCCTATTTTTTACAGCTCTAATCGTCGTTTTCCCATTTATACCCCTCGCTGCTACTTGTTCCGCTGTCCAATTACACAACCTCGTTGGACAAGTTATTCGCTATTTCTGTCGACTCACCTTACATTCAGTATGTCTATTTTCTCATTATGCGTCGCAGAAATTTCAACTATTTTTATTAATTCTAAATACAAGTTTTCTTTTTTGTAGCCAATTTATTTAAAACTTCATTGTTACTTACGCGTTCTGTCCATAAGATTCATAACAATCTCCTGTAGAATCATATCTCTGTTGACTTAACTGTCGACTTCATCTGTGAGGAAATTGTTCAGCATTCATATAGGAGGATTGGTATTACATAGTATTTGAACACTTCTTTCTTTGTTTCTAATAAAAATTTTCCTACGATCACAAGAACTCGAATAAGTCAACGGCCAGGTTATTAGAGGTGGTGACTCGATAACTTCACAGTGGAGAAGATAACGTGAAATCACTCCACTATCATTTTTAAGACAAATCATGGGAATAAGAAAAAAACTGAACCCTCGCCCGGTAAGGAAAGTTGTCATCTGACCGTCGTTAAGCGACTGTTCGTCAAACGTATATAACAAAATGGCGTGAATGATATCAAGTCGTTTGGAACTGTCCCCTCCCCTAACCCGCCGAGACAATACACCGGTAAAATAAAAGAAAAACAAACAAGTAAATCAGAAAAATTCGACAAGAAAGAAAACAATCATGAAGCTAATATTTGTGTTAGTATGTTCATAATGTAAAAATAGTTTTTTTAAAATTATATATGCATCTTTAAATAAGCATTGATTGCCTATGGACACAACAAAGAAAAAAAAGAGTGTAGTCGAGAAAGACTGCTTCAGAGGATTTCTTCATTTGTAACGGCCTCAGTGATAAAACACAATCGATGTTAGCCAAAAGGTCCGACATACATTATCCTAGCTCGTTGACTTTATTTCTCATTCAGTTTCCCGCTACCCCGCTTAACAGCAGCCATTTTTTGCAATAGCAACGGCAATATTTGTGTTAGTAGGGTTTGTATTTGATTCTATACTTCAACATCGGTCGGGTTGAACATTCGAGTTTGTAGGCACACATTAGTCGGGTGTAATACCTGAGTCTATAGATAAACATTAGTTTTGTTTAATACTTGAGTCTATAAATAAACATTAGTTGAGTTTAATACGCGAGTCTATAGATAAACATTAGTTGGGTTTAATACGCGAGTCTATAGATAAACATTAGCTGGGTTTAATACCTCAGTCTATAGATAGACATGAGTTGTATAGTTGAGTTTATAGAAAAACATTAGGTATATAATTGAGTCTATAGGCAAACATCGGTCGGGTTGAATAGATTAGTCTATAAGTATACATTGTTTGAGTTGAATACATAACTCTATGGATAAACATTGGCTGAGTTTAATTATGCATATTGGTTGAGTTTCTGCCTGAGTCATTTCAAGGGTTTATACTTAAGTTTATAATTAAAAAATGGTCGAATGGCATACTTGAATCTATAGATAAACATTAAACAGGTTTATACTTGAGGCTTTGGTAAAGCTTAGTTGGGTTTTTATTTGAGTCTGCGAGCATCCAGGTGGAGATAATATATGGGTAATTATATTTGAATCTTATAGAGTCTGGATTGTCTACAGCGTCTAAGTATGCATTAGCCTACCACATACCCCACAAATTGCATACGGTGTGCTATCGAATGGCAAAGTAAGAGGATATCCTGGCAGACTCCCACAAGGGGTTTTTGTTGTACGAGAGAGAGAGAGAGACAGACAGACAGACAGACAGACAGAGAAAGAGAGAAAGAGAGAGAGAAAGAGAGAGAGAAAGTGAAAGAGAGAGAGAGAAAGAAAGAAAGAGAAAGAGAGAAAGAGAGAGAGAAAGAGAGAGAGAGAAAGAGAAAGAGAGAGAGAGAGAGCGAGAGAGATGGTGCAGCGACAGTCTATATATCTGCTGCGTTCTGATGGTAATTGTTCAGCCTGATCGTTCATTATCTTGAAACATTCGTGCCATTCGAAAACATGTTTTCGACCCAAAAAGAGTTCAAGAAAGGTAAAACAAAGACTTTGATGGGGTCTCGGTAACAAATTTGCCTAGCTTCTTACAAAATCTGATGTAGAAATGTTGTTCTAATTTATCAGTCATCGTAAAGATCACAGAACCGTTTCAATCCAACATTACAAGCATTGCGTGATAAATACTCATACTACCCAATTATTAAGTCAGTCCTAAAGCTATTTGATAGGCTGGGTATTAGGAGAGTTGAATATACGTGTAGCGTAACAGCTATAGACCCTGGTTATTTAATAGGAGAGCCGAGTTCATGATAAAACCTAGTCTGTTGTATTAACTTCACACTAATGCCCTTGGGAAAGGTATAAATCTATTTCTTCTTCATCCCAACCATGAGTTAATTCACATGATGAACTGTGTTCTCAACCCTTCAGTGACAGCCGGTCTAATAGAAGACCAAGTCTGAAACCATGGTAAATGTAACGGGAAATAATTTCACTATTTTCGCAAGAATTGGTGGCATTTTAGAGATAACAAAGAAAATAAATCCAGGAAGAGCTACGATCCCCCACGTCCTGAAAGGACATGTGATTTTTAAAATTATAGGCGTTATATACACGAGCATTTTCGTTGAACTGTACAGTCACACCACGAGTAGTCCGCCATCTTAGTGAAAAACTTAATGAGGAACGAGAGAATGGAGAATTAACACACACAGGTATATTGAAAACGAACAAGGGAAACAGCGTGTAAACAACCGTTTTATATCAAACACAAGTTTTGTCAACTCGTGTTGGTGGACATTTTTTAATTAATTGATAGAATAAGCGCGCCTGTTCATATAAACGCGGGAGTGAATTTTTTCTGACGTTGCAAGTTTCCAGAGCGAAATAATCGCCCGGATTTCATATCGAAGTTCCTCGCTACCTGTTTACACAGAAGGACAGCTGTTTGCATATTTCGAGCTGTCTAGCTGGTATTTTTTAACCTCCGTCCAGAGATCTTTCTTGATAATAACTGAGTGTAAAACTTACTGTACTAATTCTTTTCAGAGACCAAAGCTAAGGGAAAGAATTATCGATTTTGCTCTTTGTTGCAAGAAAGCCCTTCTGGAAGAGCGAGTAAAAATAATTTGATACGCTTGCAATAAGAGTTTAATTTATTTTCGATTATCTGTTCCTTGTTGTTCCATTGTATGGGGAGCGGATTTGTATAAATTTGAATAATTGAAAATATTGATTTTATTTTTGTGTAGAAAAAACATTTTTGTCGTTTCCTTCTAAAAACATGTCACCAAACTCGAGATGAAAAAAAATGACCTACAGAAAAAAATAAATTATAATAAAACGTTTAAATGTAAAATGGAAAGAAACAAAAAGTGAGAAAAAAATGGACGTTTTCGTATCGTAAAAGAAATATTTTTTAAAAATCCCTGTTTAAAATTAAACGTTAAATTCTCGTCTTGAAAATCACGTATAAATTATGTACAAAATCACGTACAAAATCACGTATAAATCACGTACAAAATCACGTATAAATCACGTACAAAATCACGTATAAATCACGTACAAAATCACGTATAAATAAAACATTTTAAAAAAATGGGGAAAAAATCACCCAATTCGAAAACTTTCCAAAAATATTGTAAAAAAAAGTTTTCTTTTATTGAGTTAGGTTTGCAAATTTTGGTTCAAAGAGAATTGAAAAAAATAGAGAGAAGTCGTATAATTTGTTATCTATTTTTACAATAGTGACAACGAGTTCAGATTTATTTGTTTAACTATTAAAAAAATATTTCCAATGATCGATAATTCTACAATCGGTAACAATATTTGTAGTAGAAGCTCCAGCTTGCTTCGGGAATGTAGACTCCAGTCAGAGAATGTTACTATTTACATTAGATACTAGCACACCATCTGGTCAATCAGAATTCGTTGTATAAAAATTAACCAAACACTTTGCGGTGGCTCTTGTGTTCTATTTAAGACTATGCAAGTATTGCAAACTTTATAGAGTTTAGTTCGTTAATCTCAAACGAGACCGACTGAATTTGCAATTCAATTTATATAACCAGCCGAATGGAAATTTACGTTCGATCCCAATAGAACATCACTCTGGTCAATCAGATTTTCCTGCATAAAAATTAACCGAACAGTTTGCGCTTGCTTTGGGAACCTCTCTAAGGCTATAAAATGTATTCTAATCTTGGGAGTGATTAATTCATTAGTTCAAAACTAGTCCGATACAATTTTCTGTCAATTTATATAACCGACCGAATTGAAACTTACGTTCAATCCCTGTCACTCTAGTCAATGAGAATCCGCTGCATAAAAACGTTACTTTGTGCTTGCTTTGGGATCCTATTGAAGGCTGTAAAAGTATTTCAAATTTGATACAGTTTATGAATTCGATAGAATCTACTGTCAATTGATATTACCATTCGAATAGAAACTTGCGTTCGATCACAGTTCACCATCATTCTGGTCAATCAAAATTCGCAGCGTAAAAATTAACCAATTACCTTCCGCTTGCGTTAGAATCCTATTGCCAAATTGGTAGAGCTTTGCTCGTTAATCCCAGACCAGTCAAACAGATTTTTGCCGTCAATTTATGTTACCAGCCGAATGGAATTTTTAGTTCTGCCAGTTCTGTCTTCAACAGACGCAGGGCCATCTCTTGACCATCGTCTTTCGCAGTCTGTTCATATAGAAATATCATAAATGTTTTATCTTATCATAATTGCTCTACAACGACGAAAATGAAAACTATGGTAACCTAATATAGTAATATCAAGAGTCATTATATATCAGAACAATTCTTCTTTCCTGTACCGCATCCGTTTAGTACACGAACGAACATGGCTCTCCACAACTTCCTACCCCTTGTGACCCTTAGCAGTTTTTCTCCTTTTGCTGATGTTCCAGCCTTCGTTCAACTATTCGTTCACACTAGCTCGTCAGATCGTTGGCCCGTTGCCTGTCTTCCACTATCTCTCTTGTCCTCAATATGCCTTGTGGGGGTTAAGTTTTCTAAGCCCTCCTTCCTCATTATGCGTCCAAGAAATTTCAGCTGATTCTGAGTATAACTGCTTTTTTTTGTTTACTCATTTTCTTTAGGACTTCCTTCTCTAGATCTACGTTTCTATTCTCTCTTTTACTGCCATGCAAGAAGATTCTAGCAATCCAGCGATCTTTTCTTTGTTTCTAATGAAATTTTGCTCTTTGTTTCTCTGTGCTTTGCTTAGCATTTGCGATGCATCTTTCGTTAATACAAAGTGTGTATCTCGTAAATATAAGACAAAATTAAATATCTTTCTTTTGGAAAGCCGCTTAAAACCGTTAGGTGGTGTTATATTCAGGATTATAAAAGGAATTATCTCTTTCTCTTTACTCCAAGGTGTAGTAATAACAACGCGGCTTCTAGAAAAATAATCTTTCGTAGTATTTTTCGATTTAAGAACCACGCCAGACCACCAGGGAATTGGCTCAGGAGAAGGCAAGGCTCGTCATCTTCACTCTATGGGTAAGGTCCAGAAAAACACGGCGCATGGGTGCCACACACATTGCCCAAGAGAAACGAACTCAATTGCCCCTCCCCCTCCGCCAGTTTACACGCGCGCAGTTGCTTCTTATCAAACTGAACAGGTCGGCCAGAACACAGAAAGCCTGTGAATTCGAACATCCTTAAATCAGGAAAACCTTTTCTGTACTATTCTCTCGGTAATGAAGTCATCTTCGTACACATTAGAAATTTCTCGAGCATCTTTTGTGACCTTAAATGAAAGCAAAGAGATGTCGGTCATGCTCATTCTTTTATACTTAGAATCGCATCTCAAATGGTTGTCTAATCTGAAATAAAATTTCAGTGAATTTAGATAAGAATTTCACAGGATGACCAGAGTTAACAAGAAGCCAAAATACAACAAAAGATTATTCTTCGAGATCATTCACAGAACATCTGGAAGAAACGAACGAATATATGCAAGGACCTAATAAGTTTATTACAAAAACTGGAAAGAAAATCATACCAACATTAAAAGAGGAAAAGAATGAATAAGATTATTGTTGCATAAAATAAATATAAAGAATCGAATGTAGGCGTGAACATCGAGTCATTGCGAATAATCCTTTTCTTAGCAGCAAAGTGTGTACTTCGCCAGATCTTCATACAGGTTTGAATTCAGATCTTCCCTTCTTCAAGGAATCACCCGAGGTTATAAAACCCTATCTGTGCTGCTATTTAACCATAACTGTTGAGAGTAGAGTTGGATTCATACGTTTCGTAAATGAATGCAATAAAATAATCGACTAAAATTCGAATTAGGCTTTCCGTTTCCACAGTCCAAGCCGCTAACCATTACTCCACCGTGCGTTATGTAATATAATAATATACGTAACAACCTAATATTATAAAAGAAAGGCAACGGTTGTATTAATTTACTCTTCTAAATCTGCCATTGAATGATTCAGTTCTTAATTCTTACAACAGTTCTTCACGTTCAATGCATTAACGAAACAGTGTTCACGTGAAACTTAATTTGCAAAAGCTTAAAAAGATTTAACCTAATTTCTAAGAGTGGCATCTAATAAATCAAAGTTTACGTGTTAATCTCCTCGAAAACATTGCAAAGCCGCAATCCTGCCTGAATGTAGTTTATTGCAACTTAAAACCTACTTCGGGTACAGTAGTTTGAAAAATTCAGCAGACTCGCGAGTTCAAAGAATCCTTCTTCTTTTATGTGTCGAGTTACTTCAGGCCATGGGTGATCATAGTCCTCCATAACTTCCTATACTTTGCAGCTCTACACAATGTTTGTCCTTTAACTATCGGCCTGCTATTTATTTACGCTAGTTCGCTAGGTAGGATATTCTAGGTTTCTCTTTGCCCATCTTGTTTTCAGTATATCCTGTGAATGTTAAATTCTCCAAGCCCTCTCTCCTTATTGCGTGTCCCTGAATTTTCGACTTTGTATTTCTGATACTAAATACAAATGTTCTTTTTGTTCCCATTTTCTTAAAATTTTCTTCTTCCTCGTTGCTCCCATGTTCTGTCCATGGTATTCCCAGCATCCTTCTGTAGGACAAACATCTTCGTTGCCTAAATTTTCTCTTCATTTTCAAGGAAATTGTTCAGCATTGACTGAACAGCAAAAGCTGATTTTAACAACCTGACCATACCATGGAGGTGTGACAGTATTCAAAATAAATTCAATTTTAAATAGTTATTTCATCGACGCGCGAAGATAACGTGACCAAGAACTGCGTGTACAGCATTCCGTGTAGTTGTAAGATTTCTAATGAGCTGAATTATGTCTTTGAAAAATGAAGTAATCGACACAATATCTTTTTGCTAACACTGAGAAAATTCTTATAAAACTTTCTTTCATTAATTTTTCTTTTTTTTCTGGTTGGGGGTGGACTTAAAACACTTATTTTCTAAATAAGAATTTTGTTGATAAAGATCTTATCTCGGACCACCAAACCTCAAAATATTAAAATCCTCTCAGTAACGTGAAAATCCAGGCACATGGCGTCAGGTTCTTCATCTTCTTTGTGCCGTCTCCTTTCAGGATGTTGGCGATCGTAACACTTCATGATTTACTGTTTTCTGTAATTTTGTATTGTTGTTATCTTTCCTAAACCCTACTCGACCATCCATTTACTCAAGCTCGCTAGGTAGGTTATGCGTTGTTTTCCTCTATCCCCCTTGTCTTCAATGTGCCCTGCGAGTATCAGATTTTCCAAGCCTCTTTAGGTGTGCTAAATAATTTCCATTTTATCTAAATGTTCATGGTCGAATCTGTGAACATACCACGGAATACGCAAATCAACATTTTACGTTTCTTTTAAGTTGTTAGAAAGGATTTATTTTCTTTGAGAAGTTAAGAAAAGCGAAAAGCCTATAAAACACATCTTGTGATGATAAAAAGCCGACAGTCTTTTCGTCAAACATAATGTTTGCGCCAGAAAACTACAAATTAAGTAATGGAGTTCCGAGTATGCTAAGATAATTCTTATACATACTTTTTTTGTTGATTAATTAGGTATGAAGAACTGATCAAAAGCCATCTACTGCCACAATTAAAAAGTTCAGTTCAAAAAAATCGACCAGATCCCATAGCGAAAGTTAGGAACTCAAATCAACAGCCACCCGCAATCCCAAAAAGTCTCGTAATGGGGAGAAGAATAAAAATATTAAAACGACCCGTTCCAAACTCTACATGTCACGTGAGGAATATAGAAAGTACTTGTTCTTCTGCGACCCGAGTACAAATTGGAGATACCAAAATCAAACAAGTACAGTGATTTAAATATCTAGAAAGCATTTTAACAGAGGACGGGAAGTGCAGCGAAAGATGACTTCCAAAAGCTAAGCAAAGTATTAAGAAACAGAAAAATTTCGTTAGAAAAAAATAAATGAGTACTGAACTGTTACGCAATATCAGTCCTCCTATATGGCAGTGAATGTTGGACAATCTCCTCACAGATGAAGAAGAAGCTTGAAGCAACAGAAATGTGGTTCTACAGAAGGATGTTGAGAATATCATAGCCCGAACATATCAGCAACGACAAAGATTTAGAGAAAATTGAAACTTATACTTAATATCAAGAAGAAACAGTTGAAATTTCTAGTTTACATATTGAGGCAAGAGGGTTTGGAAAATTTGATACACACAGGACAGATTGAAGGCAAGAGGGACAGAGAGAAACAACGTATAACTTACTTAGTGGTCTTGTGTAAATGGATGATGGAACAAGTCTTCGGAGAAATAACAAAGAGACAAAATTTATTTAGAGCTACAAAGGACAGGATATTGTGGAGAGCCATGATCGTTTGCGTTCAGAATGAACACAGCACATAGCAGAAGTCTCAGAATCTGCTATTAACAACAAATGCTGAACTAGGATGTTTCCAAACGTATGTGGCACCATTTTAATTTTTATTCTCTTTCTACGTTTTATCAACCCCTATTTAAAGCCAGAAAAATATTTTTAGATTTTAAGAATTTTTGTTTGTGTATTTTTATTTATTTATTTTGTTATAGATAACAGTGGTTTAGTAACACCAGTTTCACTAATTAACTCACATCTGGAAACAGGAGTTGTGGATTCATGCCTTTCCCAAGGGTATTTACGTGTAAGTGAATATAACTAGCTCGACAGAAATTAGATTTCGACTCCTCTGATTAAGTATTCCAAGCCATTAAGCCACCTGCACACCCAAGCTTGCTGCTATTCCCAAATGGTCGGGCTTATGGCCGCATCACCATCACTAGTTCCCGTACAGTCATCGAAGTTAAGCTTAATCAACCTCATCAATACCTAGATGGAATACCAGGTGCTGTAAACTTGGATGTAAAGTCTGTGTGGTGAAATGGATAATGTCTGGGAATTGTTAATCAGAGAGCCGAATTCTAGTTCCAGTTGGGTTCGTTAAAATCATTTACGTGCAAAAACACTTTATGAAAGTTATGGATCCATCTCTTCTGTGAGTTAGAGTAAAACGTGTATCACTAAGATCATTATAATCTCTGCACAAAATATATAAATTTCGGCATTAAATAAATCATAGAGTTCGATTTGTCGCTAAACAAAAACAACCAACTTAAAAGATCACCCGTTTAAGTACTGACCAAGATGGACGTTGCTTAACTTCGTTGATCGTACAGGAAGCGGTGTTTCAGCGTGATATCTTAATTTACATATTTTCTACTCGGAGATTTCTTACTTAAGTTCGTAAATTGACATTATTTACATTATTCGGACTAATGTCCTCATCTTTGTCGCCATATTTATTACAACGTTTCGGATCTTCAGTATCTGTCTATATTTCTGAGATGAGGTATGTACCCTATTTACATTATTCGGACTATTGTCCTGATCTTTTTTGCCATATTTATTACAACGTTTCGGCCTTTCAGTATCTGTCTATATTTCTGAGATGAAAGCTTTTTTTGAATTACATTCTTTTTTTATCGACGCCAAGAAGCAGAAACAAATCAGATTTCTACACTATTTACATTATTAAGACTGTTGTCCTCATCTTTGTCACCATATTTATTACAACGTTTCGGCCGTTGTACTCTCCGGCCTTCTTCAGGTGATTATAATGTTGAACTGAGCCCTTTATTTCACTCACTGGGGTAGACTGTTCAAGTTCCACGTGCCATGTCTAATGGATGTCAGTTATCAGTTATCTCCTGTTAATTTTCCCTCTGAAAGTTCTCCACTCACACTCTTTGTCACATGGCACAGTGGATAAAGGCGTTAGTTACATCCAGTGATAGCACCCAAAGAGTGTTATTTCAATACCCGGTTAAGTCAGTGGAGAACATTCAAAGGGAAAATTAAGGGGAGATAACTGAAAACTGACATCCGATAAACATGGCATGTGGAACTAGAACAGTCTACCCCAGTGAGCGAAATAAAGGGTTCAGTTCGACATTCCAACCACCTGAAGGAGGCCGAAGCGTAATAAATATGGCGACAAAGATGAGGACAATAGTCCGAATAATGTAAATAATGTACATATTACCTCATCTCAGAAATATAGACAGATATCTTAAATTGACGTTATCGTTTCTCGTGTACGTTTGCTCGTATACCGTGTAGTAACAAACCTCAACCCTATGCGTTGCTTCCATTCGAAGTTATCGACGGCTTCATAATCAAGGTGTGGGAGGTTTATAGAGTACAAAAAAAGGAAGCAAAGAAAAACTACTTAAGCAGGTTAGTCATTGTTTCTCCCGCTTCTCTAAGACATAAATTCTCTAGACGGCCTTTCGTGTCCCAGAAATATCAAATATTTCTTTCTTTTTTTTTCTTTTCCAAAGTTTCCTTGTTTTCGTATTTACCTTAAACGTTACTCGTTGCTCTACGGCAAGGACCAGCAAACATTTGGTAAGGCCGGGGGCCAGACAGCTATATAGTGTCTCTGAGGAGGGCCATGATATCAAATGTATAAATTGTCTCGACCAGAGACAGCTTCGTCCAGAAGCTTGCTCTGGAGGTTTAAAGAAAAACAGATAATATTATATTATTGAAAAGAGGTTCCTTATTTTACTGCAGGAACAAGAGGGTAACAACTATCACAATCAACAGAAAAATACAAATTCCTTACTTCGGCTAATTTGGCAGGCCGGACAAAAATCCTTCGCGGACCGGATATAGCATTCCTATCTCTTAATACTTTGCTTAGGTTATGAAAGGCATGAGGAGATTGTCCACCGTTCACTGTCATAGAGGACATTAGATATTACATTGAAGTTCAGCGCTCTTTAGTTTGTTTCTAACGATATTTTCCCATGTCTTAATACTTTGCTTAGTTTATGAAACACATGAGGAGATTGTCCAACATTCACTGCCATATAGGAGATTAGATGTCTGTAGCAGTTCAGCTACTGTTTCTTTGTTTATGATTACATTTTCCTATTTCTTAATACTTTGCCTATTTTTATTAAAGGCTTGAGGAATTATCCAACATCCACTGCCATAGAAGAGATTATATATGACAAAGCAGTTCAGCATACTTTTCTTTGTTTCTAACGACATTATCATGTCTTGATACCTTACTTAGTTTATTCACTGTTATATAGGAGATTACATATTGCATAGCAGTTCAGCACTCTTTTCTTTGTTTCTAGCGACATTTTCATATCTCTTAATACCTTGCTTAGTTTATGAAAAGCATGTGGAGTTTGTCCACCATTCACTGCCATATAAGAGATTAAATCTTTCATAACATTTCAGCATTTTTCTTTGCCTGTAAGGATATCTTCCTGACTCTTAATACTTACATTAGTTACTGAAAGCTATATTTTATTATTTCTAAGCGTCTTCAGATTTCTGTCACTTTCCGTATCTTACAACCCAACTCAATTAGTTTTTCAATACCTGCTTGATTTTGACGTTCCCAACAGGTAGGCCACATCTGGGCTGTCGCTTTTCTAGCTTTTTACGTCATTTCTCCTCGCTTTCTATTACTAATTTTTTATGATCCTGGGTAGGACGATATACTACATCTGGCAGCAAGTGTATAATAGCAATACTGGAGTTTTTTAGGAGAGTTGAACCACCACTTAATTGTTGTTTTTCCCATGTCCACTCTGACCCAAGGTTGGTAGCACTTGCTAATGTCCCAGCTATGGGCAAATAGTGAACCCCCAAACAAAAATCAACAGCTCATTTTTATAATAAAATGAGCGACAAAACATTTTTATAGCAAAATGACAATTAATGCAAGACGAAATACAATAAGTAAATTTACCAATAATACATTTTTATCATCTACAAAATATATATCTAAATATATATCTATAAAATATATATATATAAGTATAAATAAATATTATATATATGTATATATATATGATATATAATATATATATAATAATATATAATATATATATAATGGGCTCTCCCGTCGGATTCGACGTATGAGTATCTGACAATTTAACCAATTGATTCAGTTATGAAATTTTCTGCGATAATCTTAAGTGGCATTTAAGATCCGCTATTGTTTGACAAAGGAGGCCGCATATGGAGCAAGAGTGAGGATTGTGGGATGAGATCACTGTTAGATTGGCTGATCTTTTAGATCTTGATCTCGCTTCTTGACTATTCAGACTAGCAGACTGAAAACTGCTGAGTCCACTAAAACACGTTGATCTCCATTCTACCCGCTCAAAGGCTAAGCGCTCGAGGACGTTATGAGGTATATTGACAGCTGACAATATATATATAATATAATAATAATAATAATAATAATAATAATAATAATAATAATAATACTTTCCTCACTCTTATCTGCTATTGCTCCAAATCCTCTGTAACCCCTTGCGTGCTAGTGGCTTTCAGCCTTGCCTGGGTAAAAAGCTTTAAAAAAATTGTATTCCAAAATGTAACTTGAACAAAACTACATAAAATTATGCAATTATGTCTACACAAACATGTATATGTACAAAAGCTAAGTATCATCTACCATGTATTCAATTGTGAAAGCAGAATAACTTATATCATATATTTATTACCGCAAAGCTCCCAAGAAAATTAAATGACCTATTAAGGAGTCGATGTGCCGTTAAACCAATCAATCACACAATCAAATATCTTGTTTAAGGCTTCTGTCCATTTCTTTTTTTAAATCTTGCTTTCATCATAGTGTCATCCACGTATCTTATGTTGGTAAGATTCTATCTGTTGACATTAAATCCTGTTATGTTTTTTTGTTGTCTTGGAACTTTCCCTGTTTTAATATGAAATTAGCTTTGTTACTTTTCTGAAACACCGACCCTTATTGGGTCTTTTAATGTCAAATTTTGTGTGAATCATTTAGTGAGGATCGAACTCGCTACTCAGTAATAACGGACAATCAGATAATGCCATGTTAACCAAGACATCCGTAATATAATAAATATAAATTTTACTTCTGAAGACATTTCAGATTAGAAATGAAGGAAAAGGCAGATGACTCAACAAGCAATGCATAGCTAAAAAGGAAAACATCTTTTGCGAGAAACTAAGTGGCCCTTAATAACAACTCACACCTAAGCCATAAAAAGCAACCAAATTAAAGTCAAAATAGGAAAAAAATACAGGATTAATGCATTGAGTTGTTTCTTTATGGTTTATCAACCCTTTTTACGTTATTTAAAGCCGAAATATATTTTTGGATTTTAAGAACTTTCTGATACAATTCTGACTATTTAACCCATAGCTGGGAGGAGAAGAGATGGATTCATATCTTTCTCAATGATATTTGCACGTTAGTCAATATAACGAACCCGTCTGGAATTGAAACTCGGCTCTTCAATTTCTCATTCTGAACGATTAGCCATTACACCACCTGCACATCCATCCTTATAGCACCTGCCATTGTCGATGAAAACTTAAGTGACCTTCAACAGCAACCTAGGATAATACCATAAGAACCAACAAAATTAAAGTCAAGATTTGAAAAACACAGGAGTAATTGATTGATTTGTTTCCTTATGGTTTAGCAAACTTTTTATAAGCTTATTTAAAGCCGAACCATTTTTAGATTTATTTATCAGTACCTGTTATTTTTGAGCAAAAAGAAGACAGTAACTTATATGATGAAGGAATGTAGCCAACTAGCCTAGAAAGAATACGAGAGTGGGCATGGATGAGTGGGAAAGGTGATACACTGAGAACTGTGCAAACGGATCCATTTTGAACATATAATCATTTTATAGGCAACGAGCAGAATGTTTTATACAATGAAACGTAAAAAATTCTCCGGGACTTTTCCGATTCAAACGGGTAACATAATCGAAGCCAACATGAAAGTGAGAATGCAAGCTTTTATCGGAGTATTACTATACCCGAAGGGCTGAAGAAAAAGGCTGGATGCAAGGAACATTACGAGAAAACTTGGGACACTCTAGAAAGCAGCATTTCTGGAAAACAGCTAGAAAATTAATATGACTGCTGGAGTATTGAGTAAATTTGCTGTGAATTACTCTCCAGTATAAGAAACCAGAAATTATTTATAAAAATGATATAATTATAATCTGAATACTGAGGCGTGTGAAAGAGTATTGGAAGTCAATGTACTCGTTATCTTATATAAGTAAAATAAAAATATGATCACTGAGGAGTTTGTAGGAGTATTAGAAGTCAACGTATTCTCAATTGATCTTCACTGAGTACAAGAATAATCCGAATTCTGAGGAGTGTGTAGGAGTACTGGAAGTCAACGTGCTCTCACTTGAACTTATACCAGTAAAATAAGAATATGAAAACTAAGGAGTTTGTGGGAGTACTGGAAGTCAACTGATCTTAAAAGAGTACAAACTGTAATCTGAATAATGAGGTGTGTGTAGAGGTATTGGAGGTGAACTTGTTATCAATTGATCTTCAAAGAGTACAAATAATCATCTGAATACTGAGGAGTGTGTAGGAGTATTGGAAGTCAACGTGCTCTCAACTGATCTTGAATGAATACAATTAATAATCTGAATACTGAGTAGAGTGAAGCTGTATTGAAAGCTAACTTACTATCACTTGATCTTCCAAGTGTAAAAATAATCATCTGAATACTGAGGAGTGTGTAAGAGTATTGGAAATCAACTTACCTTCATTTGATCTTCAGCGAGTACATATAATAATATGAATATTGAGAAGAGTACAGGATTATTGGAAGTCAAACTTCTGTCCTTTGATCTTCAATGAATACTGAGGAGGGTCCTGGATCATTGAGGAAACTTGTTGTCACTTAGCTTCTATTGAAATTCATTAATCGTTTTAAACGGCAAGCAGCAGCAACAACAATAACAATGATAATAATTACTTGATTATGTTTGCAACCTCGTGGGACGTGGAGAAACATGTCCTTCACGTGATGGAATACGGAACATAAAATCAAAGACAAACCAGGGCATCCGAGATGTTTATTACGCAAGTACTCACTTGTATACAATCATTTACATTAATCTTCGTGATGTGCCAGTAACGAGACCTTTTCTTAATATACTTTAGAAAAGAACGGTGAGCAA
>OZ038493.1:9173238-9280738 GCA_964036315.1 Acanthosepion esculentum
TATCTATCTATCTATTCCATTCTATTCATATCTATCTATCTATCTATTCCATTCTATTCACATCTATCTATCTCTCTATTCCATTCTATTCATATCTATCTATCTATCTATTCCATTCTATTCACATCTATCTATCTATTCCATTCTATTCATATCTATCTATCTATCTATTCCATTCTATTCACATCTATCTATCTATTCCATTCTATTCATATCTATCTATCTATCTATATATATGTATAAGTAATGAACAAATATTTATTAATTTAAAATATGTTTCGTTATTTATTTAGCACAAGATTTTTATCAGATGAATCCAAAGAAACAGCGAAATATATTAATTTTATTTAAGGATTTGTTCCTGTTAATAATCCTACTGGATTTAATCCATATTTCCAACTCATATATAATACCAATGAATGAGACATACACGGACGTATACGGCTTTACCTGATGGCTTATGGTAGTCAGTTAGTTCCACGCTAAATCAGTGGTCAGAGTTCGATTTTAAGTAAAAAGCCAGGATTAGGAATGATGATTTTCAAGGCAGACACGCTATTGAGACCCTGACACTAGTCAATGCATCTCTATTCCTACCCCCATGTGTTCATATGTCGGTCCAAATTGAGTTCACTAAATCGATACATCTACAAAATCAGTGACAAACACACGCACACACTCACATGTATGTGCGTATTTTAAATTTGCCATACATTCATTGGGGAAAAATAAATATACATACACGTACATATTAAAAATACATACACAGATATACACCTATCTTTGCATAAAAATGCATAGCCACGTGCGTGTGCACACACAGATATGTATATAGGGATTTTTAAGTGTATCTTTAGGGGGTTACTTTTCACTCACTATATATATATATATGTCAGTGTGTCACTCTGTTTCAGCTTTACTTCTAGAGATCGTAGCCCAACATATCATACCATTTTGGAATCAGGCCGACTCTGTGAGCAAATTAAAAAAACATTCCGGGCCGGATCCGGACATGTAATCCTTAAATTTTCGATTTCAAAGTTTTCATTACTGCCATTGTTTCCGGCGATTTTTTTACGCGCACGCGCGATTTTTTTTTTTTTTTTTTTTGCGCGCGCGAATTTTTTTTGTGTGATTTTTTGTGACGAGGTTTTTTGTGCGATAACAATTTTTAGACTTGGAAATAAATTTGGGAATAATGAAAATTAATTGCGAAAGTCAACCATGAAATAATTGTACGGGAAGTAAGGACCTACGTACATCAAATTGTCTTTATATTAAGTGGCGGCAGGAGAATTATCGTTGAACTTTTAAAAGGCAAGCTTAAATATTAATGCAACACTTAAATTCATCTTCTGTAGTTTATTTTTGTCTATTGCATCTCCTCCTCCTTACTTATTGCGATGAAGACCAAATCAAGAGACCTTCGCAGGAGCTAGCTTAAATGCTGGCCGATAGGGCGACTTTTAAGCTAGTCATACATAAAACAGGGAGTTACTTTTCAATCACCCTGTAGTATAGAGAAAAGAGAGACAGAGATAAAAAAGAAACGCATACACCCAAGGTAATTTTCTAAGCCTAGCATAGAGGTGGCAGACAGTCGAAAC
Source organism: Acanthosepion esculentum (assembly GCA_964036315.1). Lineage (NCBI taxonomy): Eukaryota > Metazoa > Mollusca > Cephalopoda > Sepiida > Sepiidae > Acanthosepion > Acanthosepion esculentum. The sequence goes on from OZ038493.1 coordinate 9,174,846, forward strand.
TATGTGGCACCCAGTGTGCTTCGTACTCACTACTCTGTCGTAATTACCTTTACGAAACAAGCATGCTAACCATTACACAACATCGAGTTGCCGTGAATATCTTGCTAAACGTAGCTTAAATGCAGGTCAGGCCGAAAGTAAGGAAGGCACAGTGAGGATCGATCTCACTATTCAGTCGTAATTGATTTAGAAGGACAAGCTTGCTAACCATTACATCACGTCGAAGTGCCTCACACATGTATTTACAGTAAAGCGAAAAGAGAGAGTGAGAGACTGAGATACCGAGAGAAACACACACACACATATACGAAAAGAGAGATACTTTTCATATACATAACACCAAATGTATACACACACTTAGAGAGAAATATTGAGAGGAAAGTTGAATATCCAAAGAATAGACAGATACGTGTAAAGTTCTCAGCCTTACCAATTTTCTCAAATATGTTAATGGCTGCTTTTGTGAAAGAGCCTCATACATGCATATATACAGGCTGAGACAAAAGTCTCACACCGTAGGGGTTACTAGCTAGATCAAAGAGGTCCTTTTGATGGCCAATGAAGTCAGCAGATCACACAACCATGGATTTTTTTTTTCTGTGGGCCTATTTGAAATCAGTTGTTTAATTGACGCATCCAAGAAATATTGAGGAACTTAAAGAAAGAATTAAATATGAATGCAGTAAAATGGAAGATGTGTTGATGAATCATGCGGGTACAAAATTGAAATGTGTTTTGAAAAAGGAGGAGGGCATTTTGAATAGCATATATAACGATTAAATAATTAAGAAATAAAATTGCCATGTGTAATTATTCTTTTACTAAATTGCCCCTATGGTGCGCGAGTTTTGCCTAACCCTGTATATATATATATATATATATATATATATATATATATATATATATATATATATATATATATATATATCGGATATGACGAGAGAGTCCACCATATATATATATATGTATGTATATATATATATATATATATATATATATATATATATATATATATATATATATATATATATATATATATATATATATATATATATATAATGGTGGACTCTCTCGTCATATCCGATATATATATATATATCGGATATGACGAGAGAGTCCACCATATATATATATATATATATATATATAATGGTGGACTCTCTCGTCATATCCGATATATATATATATATATATATATATATATATATATATATATATATATATATATATATATATATATATATATATATCGGATATGACGAGAGAGTCCACCATATATATATATATGTATATATATATATATATATATATATATATATATATATATATATATATATATATATGTGGTGGACTCTCTCGTCATATTCGACGTAAGAGGGTAAATCAGCTCAGTTCATAGGAAACGACAACCCAGACAGCAGTACACATGATTTGATTATAGTGGTGAAGGCTTTGTGCAGAACCAACCACACTTTTTGAATATAGAGACACGGGTCACTACATGCAACAAGATCCCCAAACGACCATCCAGAGGTTTTGAATTCACAGTTGTCCTTCTCCTAGACCAGTTGCCATCCAGGGCTATACAACCCAGTCGGTCCTGCTATTTACACATAGCTATAGGGAGAAGAGTATTAATATCTTTCCCAAAATATTAGCACGTAAGTGAATGTAATGGATTCGACTTGAATTCGAACTCGGCTCTCCGATTCCTCAATCCGATATATATACGAGGGTCATTCAATAAATAAGTTGAATTTTTCGGTATAAGGACTTCTAATACAGATAGAAGCTTACTCTTTTTTATTTTTTATTTTTGTTTGACTTCTTTTTCACATGGATTTAATTTCTTTTGCAGATTAAAAAAAAACTTTGAGAGTTTTGGCGATTAACAAAGATGGCCGACCAAGAAGCAGGCTCCAGGATTGAACAGCGGTCAGTTATCAAGTTTTGGTTGCTGAAGGGTGCAAACCAGTTGAAATTCATAGGAGAATGTCAACTGTGTATGGTGCCACATGTTTCAGCCAAAACAATGTCTACAAGTGGGCTAAATTGTTTAAAGAAGGACGGAGCAGTGTTGAGGATGAAGACAGGCCTGGGAGGCCTACAGAAGTGAGGTCTCCTGAGGTGATCGAATCAGTCAATGACCTCATTCAGTCTGACAGAAGAGTGACAGTGGATGACATTGCAAGAACTTTGAGCTTATCTGTTGGGACAAACGCAGGGGTCATCAGTCAGAAGGAGTCATCTTGCATCATGACAACGCAAGCCCTCACACAGCAGCCCAAACGGTGCAGACAATCAACGAGCTGGGCTGGGAACTGCTCCCTTATCCCCCTTACAGCCCAGACCTTGCTCCCTTCAGACTTTCACCTGTTTGGACCCTTGAAAGCGTTCACGGGAGGCACGAAGTTTAAAAGTGACGATGAAGTCAAAAGTGTTGTGAGCGACTGGCTGAAACATCAGTCCAAAGATTTTTACGCTGAGGGAACACGGAAGCTTGTGCACAGATTGGAAAAGTGTGATAGTGAGGGGAGACTACGATGAAAAATTTAAAAAAAGTAAGCTTCTATCTGTATTAGAAGTCCTTATACCGAAAAATTCACCTTATTTATTGAATGACCGCCATATATATATATTAATGAACGGGCTTGAATGACTGGATTCAACTGGAATCAAACCCGTGTTCAACACGGAATCGTCATTTGATCTGATATGCTATACCACTTAGTTACAGCTTATATATATATAGTCTGTCATCTCTGAGTGTTCACTTTTATATATATATATATATATATATATATTTATATATATATATATATATATATATATATATATATATATATATATATATATATATATATATATATATATATATAAATAAAAAGAAAGAACAGTAAGATATAAAATCCGGTGTTCTTATAGATATTTTTATTTTTACACAATAGTGCTCAATGTAAATTTACAGAGCATTAATATTATAAATTAATAGATTTAAAATATGTTTTTTTTCGCTACACAGTGATAACCATGTTTCAGAAATGGAAGCTAAAGCCCCTGAATTTAATTTTGTTATTAAACCAAATACATTAGTTCCATTTCCTCGTCAAGCGAATTTTGGAGTAACTTATTTTTTTAGCTTCCATTTCTGAAACATGGTTATCACTGTGTAGCGAAAAAAAACATATTTTAAATCAATTAATTTATAATATATATATATATATATATATATATATATATATATATATATATATATATAATTCTTTCACACTTGTGAGTTGACAATGCCAATATAGGCATTTGTGTTGATTGAAAAAGCTATTCGAAAGTAAATTCTGAATTCTATCCTATGTAATATATGCACACACACACACACACACACACACACACACATATATATATATATATATATATATATATATATATATATATATATATATATACCATAAAAAAGAATGTTTAACATCGAGAATGTTTAACATTGAAAAACATAAGGACAATTAATTCATTTAAAAAATATGCGGAAATATCCATTCTTTGCCTGAAGAAGGTCGTGAGACCCGAAACACGTGTTGCAAAATCATGGAAAATATAGCATATATTTTTTTAAATTCCACATTACAACCAAAAACGTTTGCGATTTCTCTCTTCTTTTTAATATATATATATATATATATATATATATATATATATATATATATATATATATATATATATATATATATATATAGTTCTTAAGGTGTGTTATATGTATGGGATAAAGTGTCCAATATCAGAGACAGAGCGTATGTAAATATAAATATAAAAGTGAACATTGAAGTCAACACTCAGAGGCGACAGGCTGTTTCATGCTGGACGCAATCGTCAGGCCGCCCCTGTGTGTTGACTTCAATGTTCTCTTTTATATATATATATATATATATATATATATATATATATATATATATATATATATATATATAAGATATGTGTGTGCGCGCCTCTGTGTGTATGTGGAGAAAAAGAGATAGACCGAAAATTAGATAGATAGATAGATAGATAATAAACAGAGATAGATAGATAGATAATAAACATAGATAGATAGATAGATAGATAGATACATAGATAATAAACATAGATAGATAGATAGATAGATAGATAGATAGATAGATAGATAGATAATAAACAGAGATAGATAGATAGATAGATAGATAGATAGATAGATAGATAGATAGATAGATAGATAGATAGATAGATACTAAAGAGACAGAAAGATGTCATTATCATATGTACAAATGTAAGCCAAATCAAAGGCTGGACATGTGGGTGATGGAAAGTGGGTTGCACTAAAAAGAAGAAGAGAATCGGATGTCTACTTTAGTCTCGCATCTGCTGCTCTTCTCACATTTTAGCGAATACCCGTTTGAATCTGCATGTAAGTTTGAGGGAGCAAATAAATTATTGAGTAGCGAATACATCCGATTGCGCGTCAGTGGCCGCTTTCGCTGGTTCGCATACGTGTGTGTCTAGTGTGTGTGTGTGTCTCGTGTGTGTGTGTGTGTCTCGTGTGTGTGTGTGTGTCTCGTGTGTGTGTGTGTCTGTCCGTGCGTGTGTGTCTGTCCGTGCGTTTGTGCAGTGTGGTGTTTTATCAAGTTCTTGCTTTTTGTTTTTAGTTTGAATCTTCTAAAGTTTCTGCCATCATGTTTTCTCCATCCGCATACTGTTTTGTTGTTGTCATTAACTACACTCTTCCTCCCCGCATGACAAAAGCATTCGTTGGACGACATATCTATCTTCTCCCGGTTTTCCTTACTTTCCAACGACTTAATAAATAATAACTATGGTAATAATAACAAAAAGAATAATCAGAACAATTATCCGGAGATTTTTATTGGCGCAAATTAGTCTTTTTTTTTTCTTTCTTTCTTTCTTTCTTTCTTTCTTTAAAAGAATGTCTTCTTTTTCTTTCTTTAAACGAATTTCATTCTTTCTTTCTTTAAACGAATGTCTTTCTTTCTTTCCCCTCATTAAATGAATTTCCTCTTTCATTCATTCTTTCTTTTGTAAATGGATTTCTTTCTCTTCTTTAAATGTACTTTCTCTTTCTTTTAACGAATTTCTTTCTTTATTTTTTCACCTATTTAAATGAATTTCTTTTTTCCTTCCTATAAAGTAATTTTTCTTCCTTTTTTTCCTTCTTCTTCTTTAAATGTCTTTCTTTCTTTAAATGATTTTCATTGTTGCATATATTGATTCTGTTGTTTTTTTTTTCCCGTTATCTTTCTTTAAACGAATTTATTCTTTCTCTCCCTTATTTAAAGAATATTTCTTTAAACGAATTTTTTTCTTTCTTTTTTCTTTCTTTCTTTCTTTCTTTCTTTCTTTCTTTCTTTCCTTTATGTAAAGGAAATGTTTCTTTATCTCTTCAAACGAATTTCTTTCTTTTTTCTTTCTTTCTTTCTTTCTTTCTTTCTTTAAATGAATTTCCTCTTTCTTTCTTTCCTTCTTTTTCTTTCTTTAAACGAAACTCATTCTTTCATTCCTTTCTTTAAACGACTTTCTTTCTTTCTATTTTCTTTCTTTCTTTCTCTCTTTCTTTCTTGCCTCATTCCTTTCTTTACTTTCTTTAAATGTCTTTCATTCTTTGTCTCTTTCTCTTGTATCTTGCTGCATTTCTTCTTTTCTGTCACATTCAATTTCTTTCCTTCTTTGATTTTTCCTTCTTCTTTTCGCCATCTTTCATTTACACTGCTTCTTTCTTTTACTATTCATTTCTTTATTAACGTATTTTCTTTCTTTTTTACTTCTTTATTGTTATTCTTTCTTTTCTTTGTTCTTTTTATGCCTTTTATCTTTTTTTCCTTTTCTCTTTCTTCTATATTCCCCCTCCCTTATTTTTTTTTCACTTTGTATTTTCTCTTCTTTCCCAGCCTTTTATCCTGTGCTGCGTACATCAAAGGGAATAACTCGATCGCGTAGTGTAACGAACACACAGACACACCTTAAAGAAATAGAAAATCTTATCTGTTTTTGTAATTCTGCTTTTTCGTCTTGTCCAATGCCTGATTTGTCAAAAACGACTAAGCGACCCGATTTCTCGTTTTACTAGAATACAGCGGCAACTAACCGAGAGCATCATGGGATACGTTGAACTCTCAGGTAAATCGTTTGAGTGTGACACATGCATTGTTCATCTCGGAGACTTTGAATACACGAGAAGCGTTTGCTAGCTCATTATACCGGTTCTTCATACAAGGGCGGAATCAATCTTTTCATTCAATGTTTAATATTCAAAATTTTAACTCACCACTTTTCATTCCCTCCGCCAAAAAAAATTAAAAAATGCACTTTAAGTCTTGGCAACTTTTTTCAGCGAATTCAAGATCAAGACTGCTCGCATTATCAGGCTAGTGTTTCAGATCTAAATTTAGGACCAAAAAATGACGATTGATGGTTAATAGGCACATTACTTTGAAAATCAGTGCACCATGGGATTTTTTTTTCATCGTTACACCCTAAGCAATACGATAACCGCACTAGTACGCAGGGGGTTACATAGAGTGAAAGAGAATGAGATCTTAATGAGGAGAAGTGAAGAAAGGACAATAAAGGAAGAGGGTTCATGAAGACAGAAAATTACGATTGACGTTTCATTTACATTTTTGAAGATTGTAGGTACAGGGAAGCAAGAAATCGGAAGGAGTTCCACAGGTGGAAAGTGCGAGAAACGAAACTGTTACAATAGAAATGGTGGATGCATCTAGCTAGTCCAACCGTAAAACGACGAGACCTAATTGCCAATCGAGTTGTACGCTTAAATTCATTTAGTCGAGGCGCCAAAGAAAACAGCTCATCAGAACAGTCGCCATGTACAAAAGACAGAGACAAGCCATGTCACGTCGTTGAGAAAGGGTCTATAGTTAAGATGCCAGCCACATTACAAAGTCTTCTTTGAATTTTGTCAAGAACCTCGAGATATACAGACGAAGCGTCGCGAGCCCTCACCCCACTGCTCTATCGCTATTTGCATATAAAGTGTCCAGACGAACGACATCCCCAGTTCTAACCTTCACGGCTAAGACCCGCCATGACACGCAGATTAAAAGGAACCATCCTATTCCCCTTCGTAAATCATTGGCGAGAAGTAAGTTCCACTCGAACAGCCTCTTCTTTCGAACCACGGGTCTGTGGAGCCGACTCACCGCTCTGTCGCTATTTCAACGGAAATTGCTGCCCAAACGAACTATATTCCTTAGTTCCACCGGTTCTAACCTTCACGGTTAAAACCCGCCATGACACGCATATTGTAGCAACTCACTTTCATTCCCTTCTTATTCCATTGTTGAGATGTAATTTCTACAATGCAGCATCTTCCCACGAACCACTGGTTTGTGGATCCGATTCCCAAGAAGATGTTTGCTCGATCACTACAATCTTAGCCTGTAAAATGTTACAAGTCTCTCGTCGCTCTGTCGCTACAACTGCATTCCTTAGTTCCACCACTTCTAACTTTCACGGCTAAGACCCTCCATGAAAAGCAGATTGATGGGAACCGCCCTCATTCCCTTAGTAAATCATTGGCGAGAAGTAAGTTCCACTCGAACAGCCTCTTCTTTCGAACCACGGGTCTGTGAAGCCGACTCACCGCTCTGTCGCTATTTCAACGGAAATTGCTCAAACGAACTATATTCCTTAGTTCCACCGGTTCTAATCTTCACGGTTAAGACCTGCCATGTCACTCCCATTGTAGTGAACCACCCTTATTCTGTTCGTATTCTATTCCCACAATCCGCTGTTCTTTGTAACCGACTCCCAAGAGGATACTTCTCCGATCACTACAATCTTAACCTGTTCAAGTCTAGGCTTAATCATTATCTTCTCCACATATTCGCATAAACTATGCCTCTTACTCTGTAGCCCTCTATTTCGAGTGCTCCCGGGCCTTATACGTGGTAAAAATCATTGGGTAAAAAAGGAGGGAAGTTAACGCCTTCAGACAGGTACATTTTGTTTGATAAGACTTTCGATGGTCTAGGCCGGTTGACGTTAATTTCACTGTGTCTAATAAAGATAATAAAGACGGATCACTATTCAAACGCATGCAACTATTAAAATAACGTTTAGAGCAATAAATAGTTGAATAAATATCTGAAACTTTAGTATACCGTATATACTCGCGGATTGGTCGCCCCCACCGAATAGGTCGCCTTACCGGATAGGTCGCCTTACCGAATAGGTCGCCCCACCGGATAGGTCGCCCCACCGGATACGTCGCCTTACCGGATAGGTCGCGCCACTACTTTATGGCTTAATAATTGCTGATTTACTGTTGACTCGCAGATAGGTCGCACTACACTCTGGGGTGTTACACAAACCTTTTTAAACGTAAGAATTATCAGATACCCACCTTTATTTCTACCTCTATTTCAAAACTTACGATTATTAATACACTTTTGCAGTTAAAATACATTTCATCAATCATGATGTAAACAAAAGGAAGTAACTGTTGTCCCGGTTATTTGTATATTTAACGCATATTATTTTTATATCGACTCAACTCGACAAAAAAAAGAAGAAAAGAAATGACTACAGAAGAAAATGTTATGGTAAATTTAGAAAAAAGTGTCTATATATATATATATATATATTGTGTATATTTCGGCAGCAATTTTTCATTAAAGCATGTTTCATTAAATAATATAGACAAGTTTTGTTTATTTATTTTAAGTAAGTTCCTTTCGTATTGTCTGATAAGCTTAATCACATTATCGTTGAAAGACGAAAGGAAAACACCATATTGACACATGCTTAAATTCAGTCTAAGCTTTCGGCTTACATAAGCCATTATCAAAGATGACAATTTTAATAAATCAAACAACACATATACGAAACCACAATAATGGCCCGCCCTTACTGTTTGAATAAGCTCAAAGTAACGACAAGCTCTTATTTACCAGCCAAGGAAGCGAAAAACGCGTCGTAGCTCGTGACGTCATACATGACAACGCGAGAGTGAAAACGAGAAGTATGAAGTATGAGAAGCCATTGGTTTAAACCAATGGCTTCTGCTATAGATTATAGGCATTTAAGAATGTTTGTGGAGATTTCATAGTTTATTTTGTTCAGGTTAGGTTTCAACTGTTTTATGTATATAGCTTCAAGGATTTTAAATTTTTGTTTATTATTTTCATGTTTAAGTATAATTGTGTTGTCAATAAGGATTTTCCGGAATTGAGTCCGCGGGCAGGCATGTTTTTTTAAATGTCTAAAAATGTTAGAGTTATCATTTAAATGTAGAGTTTAGCGTCTTGAAAGCGAGTTTGCGGTGTGACCAACATAAATATTATTTAATCCATTGGTGATACATTCTGCCAAAGGGCACTTGAATTTGTACACTATGTTAGTTTTTGCAAATCGCTAATGGGGAGGCGGATATATATATATATATATATATATATATATATATATATATATATATATATATATATATATATATATATATATATATATATATATATATATAATATATATATATATAAAGACATTTTTATGTTTATACATTCTTTTTATAGATACAAATATTTAAGTAAACGCTCTGTTTATAATAAACAGTATTAAACATTTACCGGCCTGAATGTCCGAGAAATTTTCATAGAAAATATTCGTCCTCCGACAGGAATCGAACCTTTATCCTATACGGAACCGTCATATAGTCTGACGTGACGGTTCCGTATAGGATACAGGTTCGATTCCTGTCGGAGGACGAATATTTTCTATGAAAACTTCTGGGACATTCACGCTGGTAAATGTTGTTTAATACTGTTTATTATAAAACAGAACATTTACTTAAATATTTGTATCTATAAAAAGAATGTATAAACATAAAAATGCCTTAAAATAATCGTCGGACTTTGTCCATTTCATAATATATATATATATATATATATATATATATATATATATATATATATATATATATATATATATATATATATATATATATATATATATATATATATATCAATTCACAGTTTTAAAATTCATTCGGAACTGAATCCAGAGCTTTAGTGTTTATGGGTACCATTTCTGATTTCTCAGAAATCATGATGACAAGGTAGAGTTGTTTTACATTTATGTCGAACGGATAGGTCGCACCGTTTTTATTTTGTAAAATGTTTGGTAAAAAAAGTGCGACCTATCCGCGAGTATTTACGGTAAGTGTATTTCTGTATGAAATGACATGATATTTCAGTATAGAGTGGATAATATTTCAACTAAAGATGACAGTATAATGTTTGAGCATAAATTAATATGAAGTAACCTAATAATATTTCAATATAAAGTAAGTAGGCGTCTGTTTATCTCGCGAGATAAAAGTAGCGCGCCCTGTTTGGTCAAAATTCAGTCCTTTGGCGGTGAAACTGGAGTGACTTCTCCAGAAAATATCCATTGCCGATGGTGTTAGGGAGATTGTGGGCTTTCCAAACTACATAGCCCTCTCCCTTGTCAGCCGTATCGAAAAATCCAAAGGAATACAGGGCATTATATTTCGGGTTGGTTTGACTGCAGGATTTGCCGGAAAGTTGTCAGTGTTGACAAACAGCAGCCTCCAGGGCTCCCCTCCAGGGCTCCCCTCCAGGGCTCCCCTCCAGGGCTCCCCTCCAAGGCTCCCCTCCAGGTTTTATGTCTGAATTTACTTTATCATTTTCCGTGTTTGGATATGGCTGCAAGGTAACAAAAGTTTAAAATCAGGGTTTTCATTTCCCCTAGATTGACTGCCTTCTTGGACTGTCGAGCGCCATCTTTCTGAAACAGCTGGTTATGAGGTTCCATTATTGCGCCTTGACCCTTCTCCGGCTTAGTTGCGAGAGGCTATTTGAGACGCATGCTACGAAAGCATTTCATAGACAGAGGAAGCATGTACTCACTATCACAACCTTTGGAACATATATAATGTATGTATATAGACATATACATTACATGTTTTAGAAGTTCCCCAAAAATAACGGTTCTTTGGCTGGTTAACTTTAACGCCTCAAAAACAAAACTGCTCTCTATTACTCTCCACAGAGAACCATCCCTGCTCTCCATTAGAATGCCTGACGCTCAACTCCACGAGAGCACCTCTTTGCGATAATCGGTCTCACATTGACTGCTGACCTGAGATGGAACAAATACATTGAGTCAATAGCTTCGTCCACCGGAAGGAAAGTTGGCTCCCTGTGCCGCGCCAGGAAATTTTTCTCGCCGGTGTCGATCCTTCAAATCTACAAATCAACCATTCGTCCTTGCATGGAGTATTGCTGCCATATATGATCTGGATTCCCTTATGTTTGTCTCAAGGTTCTTGATAAGATCCAGAGACGCTTAAAAAAAAAGTAAAAAAAAAGGTAAGCATGACAGATTATGAAATCAGTCAGCCATGTGCCATGCATGATACACGCTTAGGTGATAATGTATCTTTCGATATATGACTGACGAGGAAGATTTTTCCCGTAGTAGGTTGCCATTTTTTTCTACGGTAGACCAGTTGCCATCCAAGACTACAGAACCCGGTCTGTCCTGCTATTTACCCATAGCTGGGGGGGGGGAAAGATGAGAATCCATAACTTTCCCAAGGTATTAGCACGGAAGTGAATGTAATGGATTTGACTGGAATTCGAACGCGGCTCTCCGATTCCTCAATCCGAGCCGCTATCCATTACTCTACCATACAGAAACCAACGGACACAAATGTCGAAGTTTCATAATTGTAGAAAAAGACAGCAGGAAGAAAAATTAAAATATAAATCTGGAAAATTCTCGGAGATTATGAAATCTTTATACAATAAAATAATTTATACTACCTTTTTTTCAGTACTAACAACTAAACTATAAATTGATATCAAATGAACGAGACAGGAAAATGCAAAATTGATAAATATAACTTTAGGTAAGTAAAGTCAGGTTGTACAAAAACAAATAAATAATACAGAAAAACGGTAACTGTGAAAAAAGTTGAAAGAAATAAACTATATATATATATATATATATATATATATATATATATATAATGGACAAAGTCCGACAATTTTTTAAAGACATTTTTATGTCTTAATATATATATATATATATATATATATATATATATATATATACATATATATATATATATATAGTACTGCCCGTCAAAAATGTATAAATTTCTTTTCATTTTTCGTTTCAATCTTTGGAAGTAAAGTCTGATGATCCGCGGTCCTTTAAAAGGGCTGTGGTGAAATAATTTATTACATGGAGCCCTAAAGTGGTCTGTTTTTATTTAAATTATTAGCTCTGATTTACATTGAGCTCTCTGGATTTTATCCTCCTTGGGTCTACCCATACGGATTACCTAGTATTTCGTAAACTAAATATATATATATAAATTTTAAAAATATATATATATATCTTCAAATAAATATAATAGTCATAATATATATAATGAAAGAAATAGTAATTGTGAACTATATTAACTTATTATATTACTTTTAAGTAATATTTACGGTTTTATTTTCAGTTAAACTCAAAGTCCCTTAATTTTTTAGAGCTTCGAAAAAACGACTCGTCGCTCCTTAAGTTCAGAATGCGATATAACAATAGGAGGTAACGTTATATTTCAGTATAACTTGACACAATAATATATGAGTATAATGTGACGGTGTAACATTTAAGCATAACGCGTCGTCGTAATACTTTAATATAAAATGACGCAATAATACGGGTTGTCTCAAAAATGTATACATATTTCTAAAGAAATAATTCAAGCAACTAGAACCAACTATAGCTGATTTAAATCGCAAACAAACATTGCTGACAACGCGACGCAATGAAATCATTAGCATCAATTAACATTTCGATAGGTTCCTTAAATTTCTGTGAAATCTTTCCATCAGCGTTTCTTGCTATATTGTGACGTGATAATATGTCAGTATATAGTGACATAATAATATTATCGTATAAAGTGACATAATAACTTTTCAGTACAAAGTAACATTATAATATCTCATTATAAACTGACGTAATAATATTTCGCTATAAAGTGACGTAATAATGTTACAGTACAAATTATCATCGTAATATTTCAGTATAAAGTGACGTAAAATATTACTGTATAAAGTGACGTAATAATTTTTCAGTACAAAATAACATATTTCAGTGTAGAATGACGTAATAATATTTCCGTATAAAGTAACATAATAATTTTTAGTAGAAAGTAATAAAATATTTCAGTGTAAAGTAACGTAATAATATTTCAGCCAAGCAATATTATATCAGTATGAATTGACATTATCATATTTCAGTATGAAATCACATAATAATATGTCCATATAAATTAACGCAGTAATACTTCAATATGAAGTGACTTTATAATATTACACTTATAAAGGGATTTAATACTATGTTAGTATAAAATGAAGTAACAATAAATGGCGCTTAATATTTCAAATCTGCCGCTTGTGATGTTGAATGCTTTTCTGAATGCAGCCGACATTTTCTTCGTTGTGGGCTCTCGTAAATCATCACCTTTGAGTATCGTTTCCAAAGATGATTATTTTTTGTGTGGAACAGAAAGATAACGTACTTAAAGTTTGACCAATATTCTTTTCGTTAGTTCATGTAGAACTCATTTCCGTATCTTCTGAAGTTTTGTTAATGATGTACTACGGTTGGCTGATTGCACAAGCAATAAATAAGTTAGCAACTTCAAAGGCTGACAACGACATCTCAAAACGCTGTAAAAGTAATGGTAGTTTCTATCGCAATCTAATCATAAAAAGATGAATATCGGGGAGCAGTCAGCATTGGAGGTCGCAACATTAAAAAACCTTCGCCTTACAAATGACACAGATGATCTAGAAGATGAACTCGTCATTTGCATAAAACAACCTCCAGATATAGCATGGAGATTGACGCCGAATAAAAAGCAAACACATAACGAACAATGAGAAAGGGATATAGAGCAAGATAAATGTCGGCTGTCAGGTAATAAAATGGTGAACCAATTCAAAGATCTTCGCCTTACAGATGACATAGATGATCTAGAAGAGGCCATTCTGGTGAAGAATTTGCATGAAACATCCTCCAGATATATCATGGAGACTGATGCCGAATAAAAAGCAAAATAGTGGAGCAATTCAAAGATCTTGGCTCGATTATCAACGATGATGGCAGCAGAAAAGAAATAGTTTTGATTAGCAGCACTAACAGTAAGAGCTGTCGCAAAAACTAAAGATATATTGAAAGATAAAAAAAACATATGCTTTAAATAAAAACTCAATCTATAGATGTAATGGCAGTTTGTGTCTCTAGTTGAATCGTTTTTACGGATTATGAACCCATAAAAGGTTATTTAAATTCAGAAAATATTTTTAAACTGTAATAACTATTTTTTAGATAAAAACGACTTAGTGATACAAGTTTTACTAATCAACGTATATCCGGAGTGAAGATGTGGATTCATGGCTTTTCCAAGGATATTTGAAGATAAGTAAATATAACGAACCCAGCGGAGATTTGAACTCGGCTCTCCGATTATCTATTCCAAGCCATTATTCATTACACCATCTGTACATCGAAGCTTACAGTACCTGGTATTCACAAGCGGTCATCCATCTACATACTGACCAGACTCACCTTTGCTTAACCTCGTACGGATGATCGTGTCGGAACCGATGATTCAACGTGATGTAGCTTAAGCCCTATAACAATATGAAGTTCACATAACTAAAACAACAAATATAAAGATAGTAAGTATTAAATTTTAAAAAAATCCGTACCAAATTGTATCACAGTCAATGGCGATAGTTATAAGATCTCGAAAGTAAGGCAGTTCTCGGTATGACGATAAACTACATCCGGCAGCAAAGCCTCTGATCGGGAGATTGAAGGTTTTGACGAGCGTGGAAGCACCTCTAAATTCTTGTTAATCCCAGATATACCCTGACCCGCAGTGGTAAGATCTATTACTGACCCTACTATAGGAAAACAGTGCCCCCCCAAAAAGACATAACACTATGAAAGTATAAAATTCACTTTTATATAAAAAGATTACCACTACCTATTAAAGGAAAGTGACCAGCAATACATATTATAGTAGAATTATCAGCAATACATTTTTAAAAATGTATTGTTGTTAATTCTACTAAAATATTTATTGCTGGTCATTTTCCTTTAAAATGTATTGTTGATAATTGCTGGTCAACAATACATTTTTAAAGGAAAATGACCAACAATACATATTTTAGTGGAATTATCAACAATACATTTTAATGCAAAATGACCAACAATACATATAACAGAATTATCAACAATACATTTTTAAAGCAAAATGACCTACAATACATTTTATCTGTAGTTGAATGTACGCAATTGCGTTGAAAACATCCTTAGTTGAAGCCATAAAATTGTGTTTAAAATATTAAATAACCCATAGATGGTGATATGTTGCTAAACAAAATCATCCATCCAACCAATCGATGGTACGAAACGCATGACGTGTAATGAAGCATCGATCACAGTCTTGAAGCCTACTAGTTATAACCAAAGCAGTAAATTACAATCAAACAAAACATAGCAAGAACATTTATTTAATTTGCGCGGGTACATGAGGTCAGAAAAGGGCCTACAAACAGTCAGCGTCGGAAAATTAAGATTCTGTTAGTTCTCGAGTCAGTATATGACGTAGTTGTTAGTTGACCCGTATTACAATGTTTACAGCTTGTTTCTCAACCGGAAAGTGCATTGTTTCATAAGGAAAAGCAGGAAGTGTTGCAATATTTTATTTATCTATAATTCATGATGGCTGCGTAAGTACTGAGAAACGACTTCATGATGAATTTTTCCCTTTCGCTAAAGATCTACCTCTTTCATTTGCCCCTTATCGGTGGTCACCATATATAATATATAAAGTTCTTTTATGGCTCCACTTAACCAATTCTCCATCCTCGGACCTGGAAGAGTTCCGTGAATATCTTAAGTTTGCACAAACACGTAATCGAGTAGTTAGAACGTTTGGTTTCCGACTATGAAGCCCCGGTTCGGACTTCACCATAGTCGATATGTCAGGAAGAATGTTACCGGTCTGGGAAGGCGATTCCAACGTGCAGCACTTTTGCAAAGAGCCTGAAAACCATACCACGGGTTGACCCATGTCTTTAAATTGGGAAGAGGGAACTATTTCGGTGCCGTTGATGGTTGTGTTAGCACGAAGGACAAGTCATCGTGATCGAGGGTTTTAGCGTACTGGAAACTGTCTCAGAATAGTTGCCCGTATATACCGCAGGTGGATTCTGTGGGTATTGAACAAACACAAACGGAACTGAACAGATGTCTGCAACAGAGAATGACTGGCCGCCCTACTAGACAGACATACGTGTGGCCTGCCATTAGTATTACACAGACAACGAAATATCCTAAATACAAATTAGCATAATTACAAGTCAAACCTTATGAAAAATAATAATTGTTTCGTGATAAATTCAGTAGTGTGACATTACGAAAATGTGTCATGGTTGGAGTGATCAAAGTAAACCTTTCTTTTGATCGGTATGATGAGAACAAATACACACTCGACACATTGCAAACTATATGACAAAAAGTACATGTCGCGGAATTACGTGACCAACTAAGTTCACGTTGTGATGTGGATTCGACCTGGGAAAGCATCTATAGAGGGAACCAGTAGAGCATTTTCGAGCAGATCCTTTTATCCGAATACTTTGTGCTTCACCACCAACGAGAGCAAGAGAGGACATTACAATCCGCACTATTGGAATTGATACCTTTTAAAGCAAAATGACCAGCAATAAATATTCGAGTAGAATTATCAACAATACATTTTTAAAGTAAATGACCAGCAATAAATATTATAGCAGAATTATCAACAATACATTTTTAAAGTAAATGACCAGCAATAAATATTATAGCAGAATTATCAACAATACATTTTTAAAGTAAATGACCAGCAATAAATATTATAGCAGAATTATCAACAATACATTTTTAAAGTAAATGACCAGCAATAAATATTATAGCAGAATTATCAACAATACATTTTTAAAGTAAATGACCAGCAATAAATATTATAGCAGAATTATCAACAATACATTTTTAAAGTAAATGACCAGCAATAAATATTATAGCAGAATTATCAACAATACATTTTTAAAGTAAATGACCAGTAATAAATATTATAGCAGAATTATCAACAATACATTTTTAAAGTAAATGACCAGCAATAAATATTATAGCAGAATTATCAACAATACATTTTTAAAGTAAATGACCAGCAATAAATATTATAGCAGAATTATCAACAATACATTTTAAAGCAAAATGACCTACAATACATATTACAGTAGACTTATCAACAATACTTTAAATATATGACAAAAATACATACTTAGGGGGAGAAACTCGACCTAAACAATTTTCTCGGCCTGATCAATTCGAAAACAAGCTTGCCCTTTGTTCAAACTCCTCGTCTCCATTTTACATTCGATGTCTCTCAACAACAAATTGAGCTTTTACTACCACTGGGACAAGACGTCATAAACTGATATATTAGGTTGGTGCAAAAATAATGTCGTTTTTCTCACATGAATTTGAACGTCAAAAAACGACATTATTTTTGCACCAACCTAATATTAATGCATAACCATCTAAACAAACACAGTTATTTAACTGAGGTACGCATTCAACGGGAAGGAAAAATCACTGTTACTTTTCCGACGCATAGCCAAGGTTTTGATATCAATGTGACGTCGAATATGACAAAAAGAAATATTTTCGAAACCACAACCAATATATTCCAAGATTAAGGTGCTAATCATCGCATTGCTATGAGATCTCCACTTTTATATTCTTATTTGAGTGCAGCTTTTTATTATTCTCGACCTATTAGCCAACGATAAATAAACAATAAAGAAAGGGTTACAGGCAAATAACGTTGCCATAAAGCTACACTCAGCATCTGATGTACATTATTTTCTTTGTTTAACTTTATTTTTTTACTGAGTTCATTTCAGTTTAGTATTAGTTTCAGTTTTGAATTGTTGCTTTTGACGGTGAATAAACAACTTGGCTGTGAAAATTTTCAGTTTATTTCTTGTCATACTCCCAAGCGTCCATTTCTTATGCGTGTGTGTTCGTTCCATATAAACTATGACTAGCTTTTATACTTGTCCTCTTTTAGAAACACGAAGAAGTGGCGTGTTCAGATCGATGGCGAGAACAAAGAACTGTTACCTCAGAGGGATGTACACTTTATTTCTAGGTCGTTTTATGCAGAAACTCGTCACCAGAATGTATCACTACGTGAAATTCACGCTACTATAAGATTAGTACCGTAAATAACTGTAGTTCATTAATGCTTTTGATATAAATATTGATGCGACCACTAGTAAGTACTATGGTTTGAAATAGTCAACACAGTACTCATATCTTTTATGGCTACGCAATTGTCTACTTCTAAAATCCACGATGCTTCCTGACATCCTTTTACTTAGACAAGAGCAAATATAACATAAAAACACAAAATTTATAAAACACGCATGCATACATACTTGTCTTATATATATATATATATATATATATATATATATATATATATATATATATATATATATATATATATATATAGTGATTTACTAAGCGTAGCACAAGCATCGAGCACTCAGTGAGGACTGAACTTACTAACAAGTCTTAATTGCTCTGTCGAGACAACCTTGCAAACCTTTACACCACACGTACGCGTGTGAGTATATATATATATATATATATATATATATATATATATATATATGTATATATATAAAAGTGAACATAGAAGTCAACACTTAGAGGCGACAGTCTGTTTCATGCTACATGTAATCGTCAGGCAACTAGTATATATATATATATATATATATATATATATATATATATATATATATATTATAATATTTTTAAAAAAATATGATTCCTTCGCTACATAAGAGTTATCATGCTTCAAATGCGAGAGCCGAGACCCGAAATATAATTTTTGAAATAAAGTTGAATTAAGGTGTCTGGTCTCGCTTCCTCGTCAAGTCAATAGCCATTTGAATAAACAAATAAATAAACGGATTAATAGACAGATAATAATGATACAGTATCCTCTCGACACTTAACGACCTGCCGCAAGGCCATAAAATGCCTTTTTAGACCAACTAGACGGCGGCCCCAACATAACCTGACATAAACTTTCCGAAGGGGATTGGTCTGTAGATAAAAATTAATTCTTAACTCTCCGACCACCTAACCAATATGGCCGACCCTAGCCGTTTCCATAGTAACTAATGTTGCAAGAGACCATACTTATAAACACGCCGAAACCACAAGATAGCTTATTCCCAAATTCTCGCTTGACGAGGAAGCGAGACCAGACACCTTAATTCGCCTCCGGAGCGTACAACGGTAGAAACGTTGTAATAAATATGGTGACAAAGTTGAGGACACTAGTCCGAATAATGTAAATAGTGTACATGATACCTCATCTCAGAAATAGAGACATACATATATGTATGTATATATTCTGGACATAATGTTTATAAAAGCTGTAGACATTTTCTTTATATCCGAGTGCTTTCGGTTATTTTATTAGCCATTATCAAGCATTTTTTAAAAACTGAATATGTAAATTTTTAATTATATGTATCTATAATGATGGGAATTTTTTTTTCAAACACGGTCAGTACGTTGTGGCCGTGTTCATTGTTGATGTTATCAAACTCCGTCCGCGACATACTTGTTGAAATTGCAACCATAATACACACATCCACATGTAAAAAACAGTTAAAAATAATAGAGGCATTAATAAAAAAGAAAAAGCCAACACTCAATAATATCAATGGTTAACCATGTTACCTTGCTATAAGACAAACATTACGGCTTCTCTAGTTCAATGGCCGATGTGTTTATAGTTATTGCTGAAAGTGTCTGTCAAACTCGAGAGAAAAATGGCTACGTCGAGGCTATTGTATTTAGGCATTTTTCATTACGTGCCGGTTGTCTTCCCAAGTTGAAAGGCTATGATATTCCAGTCTGTTTCTTTGATTTCGCCCACTCTTTATCACCAAACCCCGTAATGAAAGTTATATTAAACGGTCACTCCTTTAGATCTTTTTGCATTAATAAGAGCGCCCCCTACCTGGGCTCTTTTCCAAGACTGTTCCTTATTTTCATCAAAGACCTTCCTGGTCATAATTTCCCAAATCAGTATCTATGGTGCTGAACTATTTACTCCTGTCTTAATATTAAGTTTGATTGGTTCGATGAAATCAAATTGGCAACTGATCTCAAAATGACCCTCAATGTGTTCATTGTTAACTGGGGCAAGAAGAGGCTTGTTAATTCTAATGCCTCCAAAACAAAACTGCTCTTTATTAATCATCGTAAATTACTTTTTGCCCTCAATCAGGATGGCAACTCATTGCCCCTTTTCTGTCTCACGTTTTCCACTGACATGAAATGGAAAGATTATATTGAATCAATTGCTAGGTCTGCTGCTAGGAAAGTTGGTTCATTGTATCGTGCCATACAAGTTTTTCGACACTATCTTGCACATTTTGTAAATCAACTATTCGTCCGTTCATTGAACATTGCTGCCATATACGATCAGGTGCTCCTGTAGTATATCTCGGGATTATCGATAAAACCTTAAGAAGGGTCTGTAATGATATCGGTCATGACCTGACATCTCAGCTTCAGTCACTTTCTCATCGATGTATCTGTTAAATAATAGTTCCAGACTATTATTTTTTAGTGGCAGTGTATTTTGGCTCAGACCTTCTGAGACTGACCTTAGATGGTTGACAAAACAAAGGAAGTCCTTTTTGATTGGTTAAAACTAGCGTGGGAAGGTTAGAGAGATAGAATGTGTTTTCAAAAAGTTAAGTTTTACGCGTCGAAAAATGCAAACGTGTTGATTTCGTGTGCCGGGAATTTGCTCTCCAGTAGACCCCACTGGTTAATTAAAAATGTACACGTCGACGTGTTTAATAAAATAGATAAGCTTCAAATGCCTTTTGTTGAAGTACTCAATTTACCTCCGAACTAAAAGAACAACTTGCGATCACCTGGCCGAGAGAGAAAAAAAAGAGAGGAAGACAACTTTATTATGATTGCCTCAAGACCGTCGCTTATGACACCACCCAGCGCGAGGTGGTTATACAATATATCGTGGCTTCCCTGTGTCTTTTCTATAATTATTTTTTATGGCAATTGTTCAACTGTGCTTTTTGGTATCTCGACCTCAGGAATTTAAGCATAGTAATATTTATTAATAAACTGACGACTAGGTCTCATCATTTTACTGCTGAAATAGCTAGATGGGGATATCTTGTGAAAACTTAATGACTATAAGGACTTAAGAAAATATTCTGTCTTTTTTTAATCTTATGGGTAACATTCTACTGGACATAAAGAGGGGTATCTTTTTCTATATTTATTATTTTTCTATCATCAAATAATAAACTGATACCAAAATAATTATTATATATTAATATTGAACAAATATATTTAATTATTCACATATAAAACTTAACAGTAAGAACGTACCAAAATGTGCCATCACTTTTTTTATATTGGTTCATTGATTGATTTGTTTTTGAAGGCTTATCAAATTTTTGCATCTTATTCCAAGTTTGTTAGAATGTCTATTTTGGGGGGGATAATAATAATTTAATAATACAAGTCCTACTAATTAACCCATAGCTTTGGGGAATAGGTGAATTGATACCTTTCCCAATGGTATTTGCGCGTTGTTATCTATTACACCATCCGTACAATCCAAGCTTACAGAACCTGATATTTCCAACAGGCCACCCTTCTAGGTACTGACCAGGCTCGAAGTTTATTTGCTTCACTTCGGTGATCTTACAGAAACCGGTGTTTCAACATTATATGACTGTAAGTTTATTATTTATTATAATATAAGAAAAATAAAAGACTCTGTTGGACATTAAATTCTATTGTTATTAAGTGGTAAATTAAGCTCCCTTTAAAAATTATTACATATTAATATAATAATTGGAAAAAATGTTCAATCAAACATGTGAAAGCCTTTTAATTATAAGGAGTTAACAGAATATCACATTTTTTTTACGGCAGATGCAAATTAGTTTAATATTGGCTTTGTTAGCGCGGCACTGAAATTGGCAAACCTGGTTTATGAGCACGAAATTGCTGTTCGGTACGAGGAAATAACTCAATTTCTAAATTCGGAAAAACGCAACTGTTCTTGCTTGTGACAAAGCAATCAATGATTGTGCTTTCTCGTTAATCTTTCTTGCTTCTTTTCCTTCAAAAAATATAAGCTGATTGTTTTTTGTTCAGCAAACGACCTAATGACCTAAATTTACAAAAACAAAAATACACGATGTCAGCATTTCTTATGCAAGTCCACGATTTACAATAAAATTACTATCAACAAACTGATGTACCAAACATTTTGAGAATTATATATATATATATATATATATATATATATATATATATATATATAAGCGATGATAAAATATTTGGAAAAATATTTTATGTATTAATATTATATATTTGTACTGAGCACTTTCTTAAAACAAAAAAAGCTAAAGAATTGTATTTTGTTAATCCGACTGTCTTTTCTCTTTATTTGGATCTCTGTCTGTCTGGCTGTCTGACTGTCTGTCTGTCTGTCTCTCTCTCTCTCTCTCTCTCTCTCTCTATATATATATATATATATATATATATATATATACACACACACACACACACACACACACATATATATATATATATATATATATATATATATATATATATATATATATAAGTTAAAAATAAAATGTAGATCAAATATGGACCGGAATACGACAAGATGATAAAATAAAAGAACAAATAGTAAAACGTGTCTCCATCTAATATGTTTCACTTTTATTAAAGCTTCGTCAGAGATTGAGAGAAAAATGACAAAAAGAAAATGTAGGGAATATATAGACCGTGATTATATTTGTTTGTTTGTTTGGGGGTTTATGGCATATCAACCACTTTGGGTTATTTAATGCCAGATCCAGTATTTACTAGATATATCGAAAACGTATAGTTGGCAACATCATTGTTTCAAAAACGTATAGCTGGCAACATCATTGTTTCAAAAACGTATAGCTGGCAACTGTTTCACAAACGTATAGCTGGCAACATCATTGTTTCAAAAAAATGTATCCCTGGCAACATCATTGTTTCAAAAACGTATAGCTGGCAACATCATTGTTTCAAAAACGTATAGCTGGTAACATCATTGTTTCAAAAACGTATAGCTGGCAACATCACTGTTTCAAAAACGTATAGCTGGCAACATCATTGTTTCAAAAACGTATAGCTGGCAACTGTTTCAAAAACGTATAGCTGGCAACATCATTGTTTCAAAAACGTATAGTTGGCAACATCATTGTTTCAAAAACGTATAGCTGGCAACATCATTGTTTCAAAAACGTATAGCTGGCAACTGTTTCACAAACGTATAGCTGGCAACATCATTGTTTCAAAAAAATGTATCCCTGGCAACATCATTGTTTCAAAAACGTATAGCTGGCAACATCATTGTTTCAATAACGTATAGCTGGTAACATCATTGTTTCAAAAACGTATAGCTGGCAACATCACTGTTTCAAAAACGTATAGCTGGCAACATCACTGTTTCAAAAACGTATAGCTGCCAACATCATTGTTTCAAAAACGTATAGCTGGCAACTGTTTCAAAAACGTATAGCTGGCAACATCATTGTTTCAAAAACGTATAGTTGGCAACATCATTGTTTCAAAAACGTATAGCTGGCAACTGTTTCAAAAACGTATATCTGGCAACATTATTGTATCAAAAAAATGTATCCCTGCCAACATCATTGTTTCAAAAACGTATAGCTGGCAACTGTTTCAAAAACGTATAGCTGGCAACATCATTGTTTCAAAAAAAAATGTATCCCTGGCAACATCATTGTTTCAAAAACGTATAGTTAACAACATCATTGTTTCAAAAACGTATAGTTGGCAACATCATTGTTTCAAAAGCGTATAGCTGACAACATCATCGTTTCAAAAACGTATAGCTGGCAACATCATTGTTTCCCATCACATTTTAGGGGTAAGGTGTTAGTATATTTAGTGTAGGGTTTGGGAGGGAAAGTTAATTGTAAGTTGTAGTTGTTTTGGGATGGGTTAGATGTGATGGGGCATGACATGACCAGCCGATTGATCGGATCGACGGCCTTTTGGTTGGACGTAGTTTATCGTCATACCCAGGACGCGGATGTAGTTTATCGTCATACCCAGGACGTGGACACACCTTGGGATTTCACTATTTTCCCATAGCTGGGACCCTAACAGGTGCTACCACCCAGGGTCAGTTTTTTTTGTGGTACAGAATTTTATAATTGCTAGGAAAAGGCAAAATTTATAAGGCATTTTTTAAAAAGTTTTTAAAAAAACAACCGGTTTCTTCCCAGGACTTATCAAGTTTATTTTTCTGGGAATAACAATATAAAAGCGTGTACATTAAATTAACGAATGGAATGGAAATTTAAAAAAAAATTTCAAGAAACTAGAGTCCAATAACATTCAGACCCAGTAAGTTCTGGGACGAAACCGGTTGTTTTGGGTTTTTTTTGTTGTTTTTTTTCGACTTTTAAAACAAATGCCTTATAAATTTTGCCTTTTCCTAGCTATTATATATATATATATATATATATATATATATATATATATATATATATATATATATATATATATATGTGTGTGTGTGTGTGTGTGTGTTTGTTTGTGTGTATGTGTGTTTGTTTGTTTGTGTGTATGTATGTGTGTGTGTATGTGTGAGTGTGTGTGTATATATATATTTATATGTATGAGCTATGAAAAAATAAATCATATTATGTTTTAACTTAGTATAAGTTCTGACGTCTGCCACCAAGGAAAAAAAAAGAAATCGAACAGGAAGTTGATTTATTGTAGGTACGCAGAAGACTACCTGATTGTTCCAATACTAATGTAACCAGTAAACATGCAACGATAAATGTAAGGTGCTGTGGAGATATATTTTTGTGTTGCTCCAAAATTGAAGTCCAACTTATTTCCACTTGCAACAAAAGTAGAAATCAAATAGCAAGCTTAATGATAACAACCATTGTCATAGTGTAAACACTCAGAGTGTGAGTGCAGAGAAAAAAATAAATGATTAACAACGGACATCTATTATAAATGTTTAAAATTAAAAAAACTTACAAAATAAAAATTTAAAAAAATGTTACGGTGCGAAGACGTAAATAAACATCAAGACAGTCAAACATCAAATGACAAAAATGGTTTCTGAAAATTTAAAATATTTAACATTCTTCAACCAACGGGTCGCATTCCCGTCGACAATAAAATGAAAATTCTTCGTGATCCCTTTGAATAGTATATAAGCAAAGTTTCTAGACCACACAAGTCAGTAAGGAGATGCATACGACAACACTTCACAATCACGGCTTAAAAGAGATTCCCTTACTCATTCACCCGTCTTACACACCAAGCTACGTGACACTTACACTTTCCGCCTCACTTTCTTCTTTGCCTCTTTTTTTTCACACATATACGCGAAGAAATCATATTTCTTTTTATCTTAATAAACAACTACAAACAAGAACTGTAAGAATGCTCATATACGATACGATACGAAAAATTTAGTTGTAAAAACTCGCGAAAATAAAAATATTTTTATATTTAAAAATCTGTCCCGCCATTTTCTTTGTTGTGGATTGTTTGGAATCCGGAACAATGTAAACGGCGAAAATGCATGATTTCAGATATTACTGTATTTGACGGCATATAAGACGCGCGGTGTATAAGACACACCCCAATTTCAGCAGGGCAAATCAAGAAAAAATTAGTAATTACTAAAATTAGTAAAATTATTAGTAAATGGTACAGTCTGGGCTATATTTATGAGGTATTATTTTGCTTAAACAAGCCATGATTACAATTAAACGAAAAATAATTGGAAAAAAGAACACGAGCCTATAAAAACTTTATTATATCCTTTATATGATCTGTACAACCTGCGTCTTGTAAAAGTCTTAGTGGAATAATTAGGATATAAACATTCTGATTGTATTTATACCAATGCAACCGGAAGTTATCGCAAGAAAAATATTAATGAAACAAATATATTTTACAAATATATAATTTGAATTTATTGCATATAATTTTAGTGAAACAAAGTACTAATATTAAGTGTGATGAAATTAATATGACGACAGACCTACTCTCTCTATCACTCTCCTATGCGTCCCTCCCTATCTCTCTTATACGTCCTTCCCTATGCGTCTTTCCCTATCACTCTCTTATGCGTCCTTCTCTACCTCTCTCTTATATATTCTTCCCTATCTCTCTCTCTCTCTCTCTCTCTCTCTCTCAAGCGTCCTTCCAAATCTCTCTCATATACGTTCTTCCCTATTTCTCTCTAATGAGTCCTTCCCCGTCGCTCTCTTATGCGTCCTTCCTTATCTTTCTCTTATACGTTCTCCCCCCTCTCTCTCTCATGCGTCCTTCCAATTCGCTCTCTTATGAGTCCTTCCCTATTTCTCTCTTATGTATCCTTCCCTATCTCTCTCTTATACGTTCTTCCCTATCTCTCCCTTATGTGTCATTGCCTATATCTCTCTTGTGCGTCCTTCCCTTGTGAGCGAACCCGCGAAAGTCCGAGAATCAGGCCAGTTGTAAGAAATCGCTGCATCATCTCGTGCCCTACTACAGGCAGAGAAAACGTGTAACCCACCCTAAGGAAAATCAAGAGATGCGCACTTAAAGACAGACTTTGATTAGAGGTACTCTAATTATAAATGTATGGATAATAATAATGTTATTCTAAGTGATTTTCATGTGGCTTGTTACTTTATCCACAAATAAAGAAATAGAACACACATCCACAGATTATAATAGGTACTTTCACTAATTCGGTATAGCTATGGTTTTAAATGAACTTTTAAAAATTCAAAAGCTTTCTTGAAGTTTTCATTTTAGCTTTAACTGAAAGATGAAGGATTTAAAATTTACTATTTCCAGTAAGCAAAATACTCTGTGGTGTATTTCAAACATAAATTATATTGATTCGAATCAATTTTCTTTCAATAAAATCGATAAAATCGGCCATTTTGACACATTTGCAAACAAAAGTTAATTCTCGATTTTAAAAATCCTGTAAAAATAAAATACATATTTCTGAAACGTTATTTGGGGAAAATTAGCAAAATTAAAGTTAAATTAATCTATTTTGAAACAAATATTACTTATAACAAAATGTTGTATACAAGCATTTCTTAACGAGGTCTTGTTTTTCTGACGTCTTGATAGAATTATCGACAGCCTAATGTGTTGATAAGTATGGTGACACATAATTGCTAGCAGACGATAAATTTTATATGAGGGTTTTTTTTCTGTAAGTGGGGGAGCAGCTCTTAAAACTAACGCTCTCCCAACTGCGCTATTTCGGCTGACGAGAATTGCAATTTCAAGACTGATTTTAAAGTGATTAGAGAACCTAGCAGTTAATAAAAAGAACATTCATTTTTAATAAAGCCATTGGCGAAGAAAAAGATTATTGGTGAAAGTCACCATATGCCGAAACCGTTGATGGAAGCAGGGACCCTTAGCTTTCCAGACTAACGGTCACCCAACTCCACTATTTTGGAATGATGATTTCAAGACAGCTTTTAAACTGGTTCCAAAAATCCGGCTGATAATAAATCAACATAAAGATTAACCAATGGGGAAGAAAGAAATTGATAGTGTTAGCCGATTTCAAGATAGCTTTTGAACTGATTAGAAAATCACGGCTGATAATAAATAAAAAAAACATTAATTTTTAATATATCCATTGACGAAAAATAAAAAGCCAGCCGTATCAACCACAGGATACCGAAACCAGTGACGGAAACAGGGACCCTTAGATTTTAATCTAACGCTCTGCCTACAGAGCCCTTTCGGCTGATGAGAATTGCAGATTCATGACTGCTCTTAAATTGAAGAGAAATAGCTTTACGGACTAACGTTCACCCAACTCCGCTATTTCGGAATGACACTCATGACGACTTCAAGACAGCTTTTGAACTGAAGAGAAATAGCTTTACGGACTAACGTTCACCCAACACCGCTATTTCGGAATGACACTCATGACGACTTCAAGACAGCTTGTGAACTGATTCAAAAAAGCCGGCTGATAATAAATCGACATTAAGATTTAATATAATCAATGGAGAAGAAAATAAAACTGATAGTGTCAGCCGATTTCAAGACAAATTTTAAAAGAGCATATTAATGTTATGTGACAAAATATGATTCTGATATTCTTATCGGGGCATTTGAATACTTTGTTACATACTTTAAGTTGTGAAAATATTACCTTGTTTGACATCAGAAGTTTCAAAATTAAATGATTTTAATTTTCTTTGTGATATTTAATGAAGTCTCTGAAAATCAGAAATAAGTGTATTCTTTTAGTTGATGCCAAGTTTACTTTGCCATATCATGGATTAAACTTATTTAATTTAGCTGAAAATTTGGAGGGATTAGTAAAAGCACTAGTGGTAAAAAGTTTAAATGGAGGACCAAAAATGTTATTTAAAATGATCCTAGTTGCAAAATTAGAGGCAACTTTTTTATCTGAAAATCTTTTATATGGCTGATGCAACCAAACGTTCAATTAATTGCATTTGTATGTGACATTAACAGGACCCATCAATCTTTCTTTCCAAAAATTTGACATTGTTTTTAATAAGCGTTGGACAACTTCAAGTAGTTTGTACTTACTTTTTGATTACGTCCACCTATTCAAAAATATTCGGAATAACTGGTTACTGAATCTACTTCTGAATTATTGTTTTATTCTGAATATCTGATAATAAATAAGCATAATGTTTTAATATAATCAATGGGAAGTATTGTAGCCACTCCGCTACTCCGTTCACACGTGATCAAGATCAGAAGTTATATATCTTCATGACTTTGACCATTTCTACATTGCGTTGTCTCACGCCCTTCAATGTACTATAGTAAGTCTATTTGAGATTTATAATAAACCTAATCTCTTTTAAGTTGTTTCAATGTTACGAACTTAGTCTGAATACTCTTTGTGAACATTTTTATACTTTTCATTCATTGATCTTCCGGCTACACCAGGATTCCTACTTCTGGCATCCCTGTCTCAAGCTAACTCACCTGGTTGATCGGCATTAATTGGACCTTCTTACAACAGCCCTGAACTTCCGGCTACGCATAGGTCCCTGCTTCCGGCTCTCCTGCCAACCTAGCTCACTTGGTTGAGGCAATTGTAGCATGCATATCGCCCAGAATCAAACAACTTACTCCGTACACTTCGGTTAAAATACTACGGAAGGTTCACCATTGGACTTAACCAGCAACTACGCAACGCCAGCACCGGGCATTTAAATGGAACTTTCTTCTCTTTGGCTGTATCGTCCAGACTTCAAACAACCTATTCAGTAAACTTCGGTTTAAAATAATACGGAAGGTTCATCGTTGGTCTTAACCAGCATCTTTTCAACATTTTCAACGGACATTTGAACTGAACTTTCGAACTG
The DNA here is from genome assembly GCA_964036315.1 of Acanthosepion esculentum. NCBI lineage: Eukaryota > Metazoa > Mollusca > Cephalopoda > Sepiida > Sepiidae > Acanthosepion > Acanthosepion esculentum. The sequence goes on from OZ038493.1 coordinate 9,204,467, forward strand.
TGGACTTACATGCCAACTCAAATTACATGGATTCTACTTTTAGCATTTAGTCACAGTTATCGTATCTAGATCTTCTAGGCAGTCAGTATCCCTTCATCTATTTAATTTTGCTTCTATTACTTGATTCGTTGTTTGCTCATGTTCCTTTAATCCAAAAACGTACTTTTGTATGTGGTGTAAATAAATCTTTGCATATTTTTTTAAATACCCTTGTTCTGCTGTCCTTTTTTGTTTCACCTGCCAGATTTCACGTCTTTAATTAATAAATGTTAGCGAGCCTACTTTGACTCTTTATTCGGGCGAACAGGCCATATTATATCGCGCTTCTTCCAGAAGTAAAAAAAAAACGCAAAGGCGCCGAACACCGGAAGTGAACTAGAGACCTTTAGATCTTCAGTCTAACACTCTCCCAACTGAGTTAATTCGGCTGTTGATAAACCAATTAAAGACAGCTTTTGAACTGATTAGAAAAACTCGGCTGATAATAAATAAACATTGTTTTAATATATAAGGTCATCATTGTAGCCCGTCGTAGTAGTATTACTAACGGGTGGGCATTAAGTCCTGTGGCGAGGGGTATCAAAGCCGTGTTCTGTTGATAGAAGTGCACTTTCTCACATTAAAATTAGTTTATGTCGCATTTACAGACAGGCGAATAATTTTTACATTGGTGGTGTGGGGTAAGGCTCTACTGCCCCACACTCAGCCTTGGTGACTGGCCTGCGTTGTGGACTGCATGACTTGGTTTCCAAGTCATCCTTCGCCACTACTACATAGAGGATCCTTCATTCTATGTGATTTGTACGTGTTCCTTTGAGAGGGACACGAACACGAAGATATCGTGTGGTATGAATGTGGGGAAAATATAGACTGTAGGAAGTGTTCACGCTAGATTGCTACTTCTCTGAGATTTGAGGGGATAATATTTTAGGAGAATGAAGATTTATCAATTACATATATATTTTATATTTGCCGATGTAACCCTTGCTTCGTGATTTATACATCATCCTCTTAGTTACAGGGTGGCTAACACAATCAGGAAGATATCATGAATTGTGATGTGGAGAACATTAAAACAAATGTCGTACCCAGTCGGAACTCGAACATCGACATTCATAGCTTTAAAAACGAAAACAGACCGTAACTTCGTCCGACTGCGCGCACCCATTTCCGATATACCACCCCAAAATTCCAGGGTCATAAAACACTTTTTCTAACCAATGAGGAAAAAAGGCCATACGGTTTGTACAGCAGCCGTGTCTGAGCCACTTACTCACTAAATAGCCAAAGCTGATTTCAACTACGAGGGCAAATACGACCAAGCTGGCATTGGCAACCCCTCCTTCAATGTAGATGACCACGGTTAGTTAAACGCAGAGAATAATATTACGTTCACGAACAAGACATTTGAATGATACGTCATAAAGCAAGAAGCTTTAAGCCAAAGTCTGTATCCATTCAATACAATTTTATTTCACAACCATTAGAGCTGACTATTATTGCCCACCTTACTAATATAAATTAAAAAGAAAAGGTTTCAAATACATCAAATTTATGAAATTCCCCCATCCATATTGCTGGATATTGATTCAATAGAAAACTTATTTTCCATCATTAGAAGATATTTATACGGGACTGGAAAACAATATTGAAGCAGAAAAGTCGTCTGATAAGCAATAAAAATTGATGCAAATAATGTTAAAATGAAATCAAAACAAAAGTAAACGTTGCTGGGAAAAAATCGCTGTCGATAGAATCATGGCTGACCTTTTAACTTTACCGTAATTTAGTGTCTTTTGTTCAAATTCCTGCTGTTGCGTTTGCTTTCACTGAAATCCACTTGGAAGAGAGAATATGTCCCCATATCTTCTCCCAGCAGGCATTACTAACCGTGAACTTTGTTCACAATGGTAAATATTTGCGTAAGTTGTTGAAACCCGTGCAAACGAGTTGTGTGAATGAAAGGACTGAACAATTTCTTATGGAGACAAAATAAACTTAGAAATATCTAGTCAATTGCTAACCTCCAAATTGCCAGAGTTTATGGGTAGGCTAAATTTCGAAAGGATATATTTAAATCATTGTAGAGCAGCCATGGACAAACTGCAGCCAGTTGTCGCCTTCTGAAAGGCACGCCTAATTTAATGAAGTAAATAACATTTATTAGAATGTTGTGTTTTCTTTTTTGTTTCATTCTCACTTGTTCACTCACATTCTCTTTCACGCAAAGAGGTTGAGAGAAGCTGGCGTCAAAGGTAAATAACTATTAAATACCAGAGTAACCTCCCTTACTTATTAATGCCAGTTGCGTTGTAGGCACAGTTCGACAAAACCACTCACATAACAATCACTAAGTCCGATGTTTCTTGAATTTTTTAGCCTTTCGTTGAAAGTAACGTTTTCAGTATTTTAAACCATTGACGATTTTCATTAAGGAAGATCAGACGTGTAAAAATATTTTTAAATGAGAAAAGTTTAAATTATTTTTTCTCTGCAGAATAAATATATTTTTTATTTTAAAAACATATTTTTTGCATTTTCAAATGAATAAATTGGAAACAAATTGCATGCAACAGCATGTGTTAATCCCAGTGTCATCATTGCAAATTGTGAAAAATATTTTCTCCAAATAAAATAGATCAACGTTTTCGCCATTAAAATGTCAATGAAATAAATGTTAATTTATTCATGAATTTTGTATTAAATGTATTCCAGTGGTTTATATATTTGTGATTTAGGTTGCACTTAGTTTGTTTACATAATAAAACATGAAGCGAGCAAGATATAATCAATATTTCAAGTTTTAGCTAAATACTCGTCCTTTGAACAGGAAAAATTGTTATAATTAAGTTCTTCTCTAAAAATCATCATTTTCAACAAGAAATATTTTCTAAAGTTCTTTTATCATTATGCAAAGTCTAATTGAATTCCTTGCTCTGAACATAGCTACATAGAACGATTGAATAATTTTCTAGTGTTTGTATTATTATTATTATTATTATTATTATTATTATTATTATTATTATTATTATTATTTCCTTTGATTTCTGGCGCGTACACATTTTTTTCCGGGGTCCCGCCCAGAGACCTAAGGTTAGAAATGGCATCATGACACTTTCCTCTGGCAAAAAAAAAAAAAAAAATATATATATTTTACATAGATAAAGCCCTTCGTAAAGTGTGGGCTGCACTTGTGAGAACGATTTTTTGTATTTCTTTGAGGCATGGGCTCCCTTCAATTAGTCTACTGGAATCTTTTCCAACCAATCCTAGGGCTTTAACTACAATAGGATTGTTGATGTTCCCATGTGCACCTTTTTGAGATTTCTATTTCAAGGTCCTTGTATTTTGACAGCTTTTTGAATATCTTCAAAGATACATTGCAGTCTGCAGGGACTGCCATATCAATAAGGAGAAACTTTTTTTGTTTGTGGTCTTTAATAACAATGTCTGGGCGGTTGGCTTTGATTGTTCTGTCAGTGTGTATTGTTTTATTCTCATAGAATTGTAACAGGTCCTATCTCCGTAACCGGGTCTGGGTGGTGTTCGTACCAGTTTCTTTCAGTTTCCTTCCCGTAGAAGTTGCAAGATATTGGCCCACTCTGACATGCCGGGTTTTATACTCAGTGGGTTCCAATATCGTTCAACCTGATACAAGATGATTAATTGTTTCTGGATATTTATCACAGAATCTACATTTTGGGCTAACACAATATTTTAGTATATGTGCGTGATAATTTCTAGTTAACAAGCATTGGGCCTGTGCAGCAAGGATAAAACCTTCAGTTTCAGCTTTCAACTCTGCACTACGTAGCCACTGAGGGTATGGGGTTTTGTCTACATCAGCTTGTTTGGTACGGGCAGAGTATTGGCCATGAAGCGGTTTATCTTGCCATTGTTTCTGTATCTGGTCGGTTGCATTTGTCTTTGCTCTCTTTTTTAAGCCTTTTGCAGCTTCAGCCGGTGTACTGTGCATCATTTGTATTTCTGCCCCCATTTGAAACTCCATTTTGTACTTGTTGGCTTCTTTTATTACGAAACAAAGATGCTTACTACTTTCATGTTCTTTGACACATATCATCATCCAGTCTTCTGTAGTTACCAGGTATCTTTGAAGGCCGATTGTTGTAGTTTTGTAAGACAGTTCTAGTTGAACTAATCCTCTGCCTCCTTCGGATCTGGGCACATACAGACGATCAACATCAGCTTTGGAATGATGCATGCGGTAGCAAATGAGAAGCTTTCTCGTTTTGTCGTCCATTCGCTTAATTTCAGCTATGGTCCAGTTAAGGACATTAAAGCTGTATTGCACCACGGGGACAGCCAAGGTGTTTATGGCTGATATCCTGTTTTTTGAGTTTAGCTCGAAATTTAGTACCAGACGTACACGCCTGTAGTACTCCTTTCTTACCTTCTCCTTCATTTGGGGGTGTTGTATGCCATCTCTTTCGCTAATTCCTAGGTACTTATAGGCTTCCTCATGTTCCAGTTCCCTAAGCTTTGTGACAAAATCTAAATCTATTAAGGGTGTTTCTGTAATTCTACTTTTCTTGAATGTTTTTAATACATTATTATTATTATTATTAATAATATTATTATTATTATTGTTGTTGTTGTTGTTGCTATTATTTAATAATATTAATAACAACATTAACTCAGTAAAATTAGTGTCATTCACATGTTTCAATAATTCAATATTTTTACGAACATCTAATTAATCAATGATTTGGTCGTCCTTCAAGTGTCAGATAAACGTGGCCTTACATATCTCGAAGGCGTTTGACAAGGTTTGGCATGCTGGCCTTCTTCACGAGTTTAAGAGCTACTGTGCCCCTTAACAATTATTTTTTTCACAAATCATGTAATGAAAGTTATGAACGGCAAATCTTCTAGAACGGCAACTCGTCTAGATCTTTTCACAATAATGTAGGGGGTGTCCCCCCAGGGATCTATCTTTGGGCCCACTATCATCAACGACCTTTCCGATATCCTAAGTTACTAACTCGGTTTTTATGCAGAGAAGACAACTATTTACTCGTGTCTTAATAGCAAGACCGATAGGTTTCATAAATCAACTGATCGAAAAAAAATGACCTTAATCTGTTATTAACTGGGGCAAGAAATGTCTTGTAAATTTTAACACCTCCAAAAACAAAGTGCTGACTATTAGTTATCTTAGAGAACTATTTATAAAGACTTTTTGTCATTATGCTAGACTGACTTGGATTTTAGACTCTGAACATAGGTACATAGAGCTGACCCTGAGAGAATCATTCTGAATAATTATCTAATGAATATAATAATAATAATAATAATAATAATAATAATAATAATAATAATAATTCAGCAAACTTACTGTTTTTACACTAGCTTAAATAATTTGGTACATTTATTAAAAATCTAATTAAAAAAAGATTATTTTGACTTATTTAAATAATACCAGAACTCTTTTCGGTTCCATTCGACTAATTTGTTGTAATATGAAATAGCAGACGACAATGCTTATTATGAACGCTGTTGGTATCCTAACGTAGGACAGTAGTTTGACACGGAAGATATAAATTAAAAAATAAATTGAAAGAATCATTGCTATATATGTCAATTTTTTAGAATTTGAATTAAAAATAATATAACACAGAAAAAATATGTGTTGAAATAGACTTTTAGAAATTATTATGTAAATGACATATTATCGCCATTTGTTAGCAAATCATATAAAATGTGAATAAATCGTTCGCTTTAACATAGCTGGCGTAAATTAATATTAGATGTTAAGTAATTTCCATTTGGGGGAATTAATTATAATGAATAATGTATCATTCTGACTAAACTTTCCTTAAATATATCATAGTTAATTATGACAATGATCAACGAAAATGTCAGTAGTTTGTCAAGAATGAATCTCCATCAGTAAACTTCAAAAACGGAGACCCATGGAAAAAAAAATTAATATTGTGCGTGTGGTGGAATCATCGGACTATTATTAATTTCTTTTTCTCTGTACCGTGTCCACTCAACAATCATGGCTCTCCACAATTTCCTGTCCTTTGTAGGTCTTAATTAATTTGTATTTTTGTTATCTCTCCTAAATCTTGTTCCGTCATCCATTTGTTCAAGTTCGCCATGTAGGTCATGCGTTGTTTGCCTCTGTCCTTTTTGCCTTCAATCTGTCCTGTGAGTATTAAATTTTCCAAGCCCTCTTTCCTCATTATGTGCAATAGAAATTTCAACTCTCTCTTCCTTGCGTTAAACACAAGTGTCCTTTTTGTTTCTATTTTCTCTAAAACTTTATCCCTATACAGACGGCTTGCTCCCAGTGTAGGTTCTGGATTATTCTAATATCTTTTCAGAATATGCCATAGTTACCTAACATTTCTAAAAATCTAATGTTATTATTGCTTGCCTGTTTCTGCTGCTGCTTTTATGCTTGAACGCCATTGCCGCCGTTGGTCCCAATCTATGGGAATGACTTCTAAGAACATCCATTACGCAAAATTATAGATACATCTTACAGATGCATGCTGGGATTTCTTATTAATCAATAAAAAATAGACAATTCTCGGATTCATCTACAATATTTTTGTTCTTTCTTGTCTTATTTGTCATATACTTGTCTTACACCTCTTCCTACGTTTGTATATTTATTGAACTCGTTTTCACTCCGTATGCAGGCGGTTTGCAGCCAGTATAGCTTTTGAATTATTCTAATATCATTCCCAAATATGTTAAGGTTAACAAGTTCCAACTGTTCTTTGTAGCATACTTTATTAAACGCTTTTGAATAATCTATAAAACGCAGGTACACATCCTTCTGCACTTGTAAAACGCAATGAAACACTAAATTTATACGTTCGACGATTATAACGATCCGGTATATGTTTGATTTGAAGAGCTCGGCGATCGTCATTAAGAAAAAAATGTCGATCTCCTTCAGGGTGGAAAGAGGTAGCAACCTGGAAGAATAACACAAGAAAACAGTTGGTTTGTTCTGTCCCCACCCAACATGTTCGAATGGTCATGTTCGAATGGACATGTTCGTATGGCCATGTTCGAATGGTCATGTTCGAATGGTCATGTTCGAATGGTCATGTTCAAATGGCCATGTTCGAATGGCCATGTTTGCCTGGCCATGTTCGAATGGCCATGTTCAGATGGCCATGTTCGAATGGACATGTTCGCATGGCCATGTTTGCCTGGACATGTTCGAATGGCCATGTTCAAATAGGCATGTTCGAATGGCCATGTTCGCCTGGCCATGTTCGAATGGCCATGTTCAAATGGCCATGTTCGAATGGCCATATTCAGATGGCCATGTTCGAATGGCCATGTTCGAATGGCCATGCATCGACCGATTATTACCTTTTTCGATCCCTGTAAAACGTTTTGACGAGTAAATGTTTCTCTGATGATAACAAGATTAAAGAGAACGCCGGAAACCTTTTAAACTCATAACTTACGGAATTTTAATCAAAATATACCGAGAACTGCTTGATAATTGGCAAGAAGTAATTGCAAATAATGGTGAATATATAAATTGAATAAAATATAATTATGCTTTATTTTTTAAGAACAAAGTTGGCAATTATACATAACTCAGCCTAATATATATATATATATATATATATATATATATATATATATATATATATATATATATATGACCATGGAATCCGGGTTCAAATCTCAATATGGTCGGTTGGTCAGGAAGGCGACTTCCTGATAATATCGGACTGGATCGCATTCGATACCAGCGTGCGGCACCTTTGGAAAGTGCCTGGAAGACCATACCATGGCTTTACCCTAGCCTTGTGAGTGAAATTTGATAGACAGAAGTCTGGTGGGACGTCGATAGCTGTCCTAGCACGAAGATACAAGTCATTGTGGCAGAGGGTGTGATCGTGCTGGCCTTGTTCAATTTTCGGATCCAGCTAGTTAACCAGGTTCTCTCCCAGAAACTGTAACTAAGGTCTGCTCAGCATAGTTGCAGTATAAACCACAGGTGAGATCTATGGGTGTTGAATAAACACATATGCACCTGAGCAAGCGTCTGCAATAGGGATTGTCTAGCCGCCTTAGTAGACGAGTATCCAGCTATTTATATATATCCATTATATAGATCGAGTTTGGATACGACAAAATGACAGAATAAAGAACAAGGAGGAAACAGATCTTAATCTAACGTTTGAATTTATTATCGCTTCGTCAGAGATCAAGATAGAAATGATAAAAAGCAAAGGTATATATATATATATATATATATATATATATATATGTGTGTGTGTGTGTGTGTGTGTGTGCATGTGTCTGTGTATTTGGGCAGCAAACGTTTTTTCAAGCATGTTTCATTGAAAACGGACGACAAGGAAGATTTAATTAATCTTTTATTGAGTTTTTCCAGTATTATAACATTTCGTTTTTCAGGGGTTAAAGAATATATATATATATATATATATATATATATATATATATATATATATATACATATATATATATACCACAGGTAATAAATCCGTTGTTACATAATCGAAATGGATTCTAGTAATATAAAATATTAAACCTGCCCCATAAAAAGAGATCAATGTATTTATTATAATATATATATAATATATCAATAGTAATACACAACAAAATCCAAAATTACCTCATGGGCGGGTCAGATCTATTTCAACCGACGACAACTACGTCAATCTTATTCTATTCCGGTGTGTGTGTATGTGTGTGTGTGTGTGTTAAATTTGTATTCCGTATGAAATTTCAAAGAGAATATAGATCCTTTGAGTGCTCTATAACAAAAGACAGAGCAAAAATTATTATATAATGACAGTTAAAAAAAACATAGGTGACATTTTATTTCATTGAAGTCGATAAAGCATGGCTTCAAATCTTCAAACTTGTAAACCAAATTTTATCGACTTCAATGAAATAAAATCTCACCTGTGGTATTTTAAATGTTTGTTTGTCATTATATATATATATATATATATATATATATATATATAGTTTTAAGGTACACTATATTTATGGGTTAAAGTACGCGTATGTGAATATAAAAGTGGATACTGAATTCAACACCGAGCATCATCGACAGTCTGTTTCATACCGAAACGCAATATTCCGACGAGTTGAAACGGTTATGTTTCAAATGATTCTAGAGACTATTGAGCAGAAATAATATAAATGTTATTTATAGGTACTTTACAGCATTGCTTGTTAACTTTTCCACTCCTTATTCATCATTGGTTACTTTATTATTTGTTGGATGATAGTATTACTTGTGTTTATGTGTGCGTTCGTAGTTTGTCTTTTTTATTTTATTTTACTTATTTATTTATTTATTTATGAAGTTCTTATCGTTTTTAGTTTTCGTTCTAGCACACACAATAACAGCCTGGCTAATATAATAAAATTTCTACCCATAATGCACTATTGAAAAGAATATATAATTAGCCGAGCATATGACCTGAAAATTGCATTTAAGCATGAATGAAGCAGACTATCGCCTCAATGTCCATTTTATATATATGTATATATATATATATATATAAGGTGCAAATATATAGAAAATAGGAAAGAACTCGTTAGGTAAATAATCAAAAGTTCTTTAGTATTTTTGTTTTTATTTTTAAAAAACAGTGCTAGATACAAAAGTAGAACCTAAATTATATATATATATATATATATATATATATATATATATATATATATATATATATATATATATATATATAATTAAAAAAAACGGAAACTTCAGAAAGCCATAGTTTGTTAATTTGTTAATTAATTATTACTTGCTCTGTTTATCACACTGAGCTCTCGGGATTTATAACCTCCCTGGAATTATCCATACGGATTACCAATTAACTTTATCATATTATATATATACACACACACACACACACACACATATATATATATATATATATATATATATATATATATATATATTAAACATGTAGTATTGAATGTTAAAGACAACATAGTCTTGCATATTTCAAAAGAAAATATGCAAGACTATGTTGTCTTTAACATTCAATACTACATGTTTAAAAGAAAAGTTGCTGCCAAATTACACACACACACATATATATATATATTAGAGAGAGAGAGAGAGAGAGAGAAAGAGAGAGTGAAGAGAGAGAAAAGGGAGATGGAGAGATACTGGATAGATAAATAGAGAGAAACAAAAATAAACTTACATAATATAACTTACTGTTGCTTGTGCTCCCTCCATATATATATATATATATATATATATATATATATATATATATATATATATATTATATTATATTATATTATGAAATGGACAAAGTCCGACAATTACTTTAAGACATTTCTTTATGTTTAGACATTCTTTTTATAGATACAAATATTTAAGTAAACGCTCTGTTTATAATAAACAGTATTAACGACACTTACCGGCCTGAATGTCTGAGAAATTTTTCATCGAGCAAATATAAATGAAAGAGAGAAAATCATGGAGAATTGTAGTTTAAATACACTTTGGCGCTAAGGACAACTTTCCTCGGGTTCTACCACCACCATATTCTCCACATCTCACTCCTTGTGACTTTTCCTCTTCAATCATCAAATCCAACATGAAAGGAAAAGGATTTCAAGACGTCGTAGTAATCCAACTGAATGCAACGAGGTAGCTGTTCACAATCCGAAAAAAAGGAGTTCCAAGAATCCTTCAATCAATGTAAAGAACGCTCGTTAAAGTGTGTGGTTCCTGAAGGGGACCATTTCGAAGGAGAATTAACGCTGAATTAATTACCAGTTTTGTTCTTTTTATTGAAGCAATCTCGACATGTTTTAATCAAACCTAATAGACACAAACACACACGTGTGTGTCTTTGAGGAGTGCAGAAAAGTCCTCTGTGCGATTTACTTCCCAATATTTGTTTATATGTCACCTCCATTCAGGAATTGTTAATCACGGCTCTCCACAACTTCTTGTCTTTTACTGCACAAAATAATTGTTGGCACTTACCATGCATCTCAGTTTTTGTTCTGCCATTCTTTAACTCAAACTCTTTATGGAGTTAACTCGCTGTTTCTACTCACCTTCTTTTGTCTTCATTATGTCCTGTGAGTGTTAAATTCTCCATGCCCGCTTTTCTCGTTATGTGTTTCTTTCGCAGTGTTAACTGCAGTTACCTTGTAGTTTTTGTTTTCCTTAAAGCCTGCTTGTTGCTCACATGCTCTATCAATGGTAGTCTCTGTTTTCCTTGTTAGAACCAGATCTCTGTTGCTTCAAGACTTTTCTTTAAGGAAATTAAGAGAGTAGACATTACATAGCAATTCAGCTATATTTTCCTATGTTTGCTTAGATTCTGAAAGTCATTTTTCGTTCTTCCTAAACGCTTATTGATGTCTATCGCAATTACCATCGTCAGTTACCCTCTCGACCCAATTAGTAACATTTCCGCATCTGCTTGTGTTGTGCCTCAATTTCTAATACATGGACTACGATTAAATCTCGCCGGAAATACCGTTCTTGATCAATCTCAGAAGTTAAGCGGTGTCAAGCCCGGTCAGTACGTAGACAGGGGACCGCTTGCAAGCGCTGGTTACTGTAAGCAACCTCCCACAATCTGAAATATATTTCGGCTTTAAAAAAGACGCAAAATTTTGGTAAGTCGTAAAAGACAAGCCAATCAATATTAATACAAACATCCCTCGATTAATGCGCATTCGGTTAGTGCGCTAAAATCTTTATATACCAAAATTCGATTAGTGTATACATAATAGTCTATTAGCGCGGTAAAACTAATGTAATGGAATAACCAGTTACCCCCATGAATGATACATTATAGGTAGTAAGTACCTATGAAGTCTACTGTATACGAGAAAATTAAACAGAGGGGGGGAAGTGAGAGCGAGACGACGCAAGCACGTCTGACCTTCCAATTAGTGTCACTCACTACTAGATTGACCTGTGAGTATAACTGTACCGTATTTCAGATTGTACTTGTTGTGTACAATAAACATTTCTTCTAGTATCCACCTGGTGTTATGTGTTTATTCCTTTAGCACGGAATATAACAGTGACGACGAGGATGTTTGAAACGAACTTGTAGGGGCGCAGAACATATTTGGTTTATTTCTCACTCTGGAAATAAAGCTGGGTCAAGGCCACCTCCAGATGTACTTTCCAAATAAAACCTCTTTTCCCTATTATTTAATTTATGAAGATCAAAAACTCTTGACATTAGACAAGAAAGGAGAAGAAATAAGTTGAACAACGCATTCAAATTGTGACATGAAACAAAGGTAAAATATATTCAACAAATATTTACATTTAGGTTGAATTGCATGCGAAAATTGTTAATTATGCGTAAGTTGCTTCCCATTAGCTGTGGTAGATTACATGTCAAATGTTTTCATATTAATAGATTAGACAAAGTTTGTTTGTGCTAATTGTGCCTGACAAAGTCTTAGTAAGAATGAGTGAGTTGGGCGAAGGTTTGTCTTAGATCCATGTCCGTCCCTAGAGTATTGAAGCCGCAACTGAATGATTTCTAGCGGGAAAATGTTTATATAGGAGTTCGAACAACCTTCTAATTTGGCGGTAAAAAAGATTAATACTCACCTTTGTTCTGATTGGCTGGATCTACCCAATCAGTGAACATTTAACATATTACAAATCACATTCGTTTATTATGTATACACTTAATTTAACAAATGTGGGCATATGTGAGGATGTGCGTGTGTGTGTGGACGTACAGTTCCACAAACTTACACGGGGACATAACAAAAACATCCCTAAGTTTAACCATTGTAATTGAAAATTGATTTTTTTTATAGTTACCGATGTACAAATTAGTTACGCTAATCGATGGATTCCTGTATTAACGAGCGAACATCAGTAAGTTTTGGGAAGGGATTTCTTGTCGGGTCGAGAACTTTTCAGTAATATCTTATGTATTAAAAGTAAAGCATTATGTCCGCAGACTTATATATCAAATAAGTATTTTTCAACATAATGTTTTCTTAATTTATGTAATTTGGCCACAATCTTAACGACATAAGATACTCAAATGATACAGAAAGGAAACTACAGGAACTCTCCACAGAAAGTAATGAAGGAAAGCAAGAAGAAAGTACGAAGTACAAAGACGGAATTTATGGTTGTCAGCAAACGGAACACATAATGATAACTACGAACTGGGGAAAAGCAAGTAAAAATATGAAATATTTAGGAAGTTTTGATAGAAATCCGATGATGCATCTGAATAACGAATGATGTCTTCTAAAAGCAAAGCCCGTCCTGGGTAAGACGTTAAACTACATCCACGTCCTGGGTAAGACGATAAACTACGTCCAACAGCAAGGCCTCTGATCAGGAGGTTTTGAGGAGCGTGGAACTACCTCTTAATTGCTGGTGTTCCCAGGTCCACCCTGACTCGGGGTGGTAGCACCTGTTAGGGTCCCAGCTATGGGCAAATAGTTAACTATTACCAGCAATACTTTTTTGAAATACAATTTTGAAGGAAAGATATTACCAGAAACAGATTTTTGACAAAACAAAATATTACCAGCAATAAAAAAAATTGCCGGCATTAAATAACCCATTGAGATTGATATGCCGTAAAACAAAATAAACCAAACCAATCTAAACCAAAGAATACATATTCTATTCATACGAATCTATCCTAAAAATGTTGTTGGCATTAAATAACCCGTTGAGGTTGATATGCCGTAAAACAAAATAAATCAAATCAATCTAAACCAAAGAATACATATTCTATTCATACGAATCTATCCTAAAAATCTTGTCGGCATTAAATAACCCATTGAGGTTGATATGCCGTAAAACAAAATAAACCAAACCAATCTAAACCAAAGAATACATATTCTATTCATACGAATCTATCCTAAAAATGTTGTTGGCATTAAATAACCCGTTGAGGTTGATATGCCGTAAAAAAAAAAAAAATCAAATCAATCTAAACCAAAGAATACATATTCTATTCATACGAATCTACCCTAAAAATGTAGTCGGCATTAAATAAAGAAAATTTACAAAAGGCTACTGAACTCTTATGTAATATATGACTTATATGTCAGTGAATGCTAGACAATCTACTCACAGATGAAGAAGAGACTCGAGGTAACTGATATGTGGTTCTACAGAAGGATGCTGAGAATATCAGGGACTGAACATATGAGCAACAACGAAGTTTTATGGAAAAGGAAAACAAAAGGGACATGTGTAGAAAGAGGCAGTTGGAATTTCTAGGGTACATAATGTGGAAAGAGGGATTTAAGAAAATAACACTCACAAGGACATACTGAAGGCAACACGGACAGAGGAATCGGCGAATGCCCCCCCCCCACGCCTAACGAGTTTCTGTAAATGTCAATCCGAACAGGAATAGGGAACAGGCACAACTTACTAACAACTACAAGGGCAGGTAGTTGTGGAGAGCCATGATCACCTACGTCCAGAACAAACACGGTACAGTGAAGAAGAAGAATACTGCCTGTAATGCAGTGATATTTCAAATTGAAAATTTAGCTCATTACTGCGTATTATACTATGAAATTATTGATCCACATTCTACACAATTACTTCTCTATCTGTCTCATTATGGTGATTTTCTAAGCATAGGCCGAAAGTATGGGACACTCAGTGAGGATCAAACTCACTTCTCCGTCGTAAGTGATCTAGCGAGGCAAGCTTGCTAGCCGTTACACCACGTCGAATGAATGGATATTTGGAGATAGGGTTGAAATGGATACAAAAATAGGAGGTAGAAAAAAGAGAGTAGAAGAGGACAAATTGTGTGGGGGAGATAGACAGAGAGAGTGGGGAAGAAAACAGACAGAGGGAGAGTGTGAAAAAAAAGAGGGGGAGAAACAGCATGTGCTATAGATATATAGATAGAAGGGTAGGTTTCTAATTCAAACATAGTATATAATAATCAAATATGCCAATTCTTTGTATCAAATGAAGCTTGTGTAGTGTCAATACCCCATTCAATAATAGAAGCTGCTAATATATTATTTGAAATTTGGATCGCTGGCTCGTTAATACTCTACGGAAGGAACGCTGTAAACATTTATCAAGCTTCGCCTCATCTGCCACAGAAAATAATAGTAAGAACCATGCTAGAATGCATTACTCTTCAAAACTTGCTTGTTAACCATTACTCTGCAGTGGGCTACCGAATAGTTACTTGCTCAGCTAAATTTAAAAGTCTTTGCTGATAGAATGAGGTGTCGTATAGCCTCTAACAACTTTGATTCTCATGAGTAATGGTGGCTCTGTAATACAGGTTGCCCAGTAAAAAAGCGGTAAGTTCGGAAAGATGTGAGACAATCGTTGAAAACTGGCGACGACAGATGCGACTGAAAAGTCCAGGAAGATTTTCTGCATGTTTTGTCAATTCCCACGTCCGGTGTTCTACTTCGAAAAGTTCGATAGCTTAAAGCTCAGTGAGTTATTTAACCATACGAAAAGGGCAGAACGAAAGACGAAAGTTGTCTGAAAATAACCTTAATAATAATAAGAAATTTATTCAAGGTTCTTCAAGGTCAATTATTCCTTAAAGATAAAATAGTGATGATAAATTTACAACTATTTACATTTACTGTTGTCATCATCTTTGTCGCCATGTTTATCACACGCTTCGGCCTTCTTCAGGTGGTTGGAATGATATTTCGCTCACTGGGGTAGACTGTTCTAGTTCCACGTGCCATGTCTAATGGATGTCAGTTATGCCCTGCTAATTACCCACTGAAAGTTCTCCACTGCCTTAAGCAGGTATTGAACTCATACTCTTTGGGTCCTGTCACTGGATCTAACTAACGCCTTT
Organism: Acanthosepion esculentum; assembly: GCA_964036315.1. Lineage (NCBI taxonomy): Eukaryota > Metazoa > Mollusca > Cephalopoda > Sepiida > Sepiidae > Acanthosepion > Acanthosepion esculentum. Next base: position 9,220,291 of record OZ038493.1, read on the forward strand.
ACTCACTGTGCCATGTGTCCTTGAAGACAACAGTGTGTGAATGTCTTCAGCCTCCATTTTTTTACCAGTGCTCATATTGCAATTTTTGCTGTTATCATAGCATATTTTTTTTACCAGAGCTCATATTGCAATTTCTGTTGTTATTATTGCTTTTCTCTGGCACAAAGATGAGGACCATAGTCCGAATAATGTAAATAGTGTACATAATACCTCATCTCAGAAATATAGACAGATAAATTTGCCACTTTTTCAGTGGGCATCCTGTAGTATGTTAAGTAAGAATAGGTGTTATATCCTTCCCCTCTTCACTCAGATTGAGGGGTGATGGAGAAGAATAGTTTGCTCTTAAATTCTCTTCAAATTCTACTCTTGACTCCTTTGGAGAACCTTTGCCTGACTTTCCACTTAGAACTGAATCTCTTGGTTTCTGCTTTCATTTCTAAACTGGATCTCCACTAACCATACAGATCTGATGATCTAGCTGCAATAGTCCTGAAGAAATCAGCTCCTGAACTGGATCCTGATTTTTCTAAAGTTTACAATAAATGCCTGGCTGCTGCCTGCTTTCCCTCTTGTTGGACACAGTCTTCTGTAGTTCCACTCTAAGAACTCAGGTGTACCGTCTGCTCCTTCTAACAGCCGCAGAGCGTTCTACCACTTTTTGGCAAAATACTAGAGGCCCTAATCAATTCTGAACTAGTCAATCACCTCATATAGCAGGATCTTCTTTCAGACAAGCAATATGTCTTTCGCTTCTCTAGGTCAACTGCTAATGTATTAACAGTTATTGCTGAAAGAGTCTATCAAGCTCCAGATATGAGTGGTGAAGGTCGGGCTGTTGTTTTGGACATCTCGAAGGCATTTGACAGGGTTTGGTATACTGGTCTTCTTCAAAAGTTGAAAGGAATTTCTGGGCGAATTTTTGAACTGAGTCTTTTTTATCAAATCATGAAATGAGAGTTGTCTTGAATGGCCACTCTTCCAGATCTTTTTACCTTAATGCCGTCGTCCCCAAGACGCTATCCTTTTACCTACTTCGTTCCTAATTTTAATTAATGAACTTCCTGATGGCATCAGTTCGCAACTCAGTATCTATGCCGATGACTCTAACTCCTATCTTAATAGTAAGTTTAATCGTTTTTATAAGGTAAAATTTGCAGGTGATCTCAAAAGTGACATAAAATCTGATGTTAACTGAGGCAAGAAATTTAACGCCTCCAAAACAAAAATGCTCTTCAATAATCGTCTGAGAGAGACATTCCTCTCTTCTATCAACATGGCTGATGCTAACCTCCAGGAGAAGGGAAACGTTACATCTTCTTGGGCTAACTTTTTCTGCTAACATGAAGTGGAAAGATAATATCATATCAATTGTTAGATCTGCTGCTAGGAAAGTTGGTTCACTGTGTCGTACTAGACATTTTTTCTCGTCAGAATCTGTCTTTCATATTTACAAGTCTAGCATTTGTTCATGCTTAGAATATCGCTGTCACATCTGGTCTGGTGTACCTGTTATTTATTTAGAGATTCTTGATAAAATCCAAAGAAGAATCAGAAATGTTATTGGCCCTGACCTGTCATCCCGGCTTTTTGTGGCCTAGCATATGTGCTGATTCCTTAAGTTTACGAATTTTCCAGTGGTGTTCTTTTGTCTATGATCTCAACCTGATCCCACAGAGAGCGGTGATCTCCCTTTTCTCTCCATATGTGGTCAGCTACGCCTGATTTTTCCACTTCCCTTCGTGTTACAACTTTCTGGTGTTCTTGAAGCCTTACCTTAAGGGGGTGGCCTGTCTCCCCTTATATTTCTTTCCGTAGCTGCACGGGATAGCGTCTTTAGTCATGTTCTCCTCTATGAGGGGGGTCTTACTCGGGAGAGATATCTGCGAACTGTCGTCCAGCTTTTGCAATATGAGCTCTGGTAAAAAATGGTTGCTGAAGACATTAGGTTTATAACAACCAGAAATTCATACACAGATGGCACAGTGGTTAAAGGCGTTGGTTGGATCCAGTGACAGGACCCAAAGAGTGTGAGTTCAATACCCGTTTAAGGCAGTGGAGAACTTGAAGAGGGGAATTAACAGGAGATAACTGACATCCATTAAAACATGGCACGTGGAACTAGAACAGTCTACCCCACTGAGCAAAATAAAGGGTTCAGTTCGACATGAAGAAGGCCGGAGCGTACAACGGCCGAAACGTTGTAATAAATATGGTGACAAAGATGACGAAAATAGTCCGAATAATGTAGTGTTTCCTTCATGGTACCGAGACTTTATGAACTTAAGCGCAGTACTAGATTAGCAGCGAGGTCTCGTCATTTTACAGTTGAATTGGCTAGATGCAAATGTGAGGTTTTTGTTCATTTTTCACATTTCTCGCCTGTGGAACTCTCTTCGCTGATCTTCAAAAATTTAAATACAATTTCGTTCGTTATCTATTGTCTCCTTGATTCCTCTTCTTTTATTGTTCTCACTCCTTAATAATGTTTTGTTTTTCTTATTTTTTTCCTTCAGTAACTCTTTGTGTCTTCGTGGCTTTATTACCTTCCTTGGCGTGAGATGTTTAAAAGAGAAAAAAAGAGAACCACAATCCTGTCACGCGGGAACTCGTAAAACTAGATATGGTCTCCGAGACTAGCTGGTTAAATTTCGCTTCCCGGCTTCTTTAGCACCGAAGCGGAAATTAAGTAAAGTCCAGTTTCAAGCAACCAACCACCCAGATACCTTCTTCATTATGAGAAAATGTTCCCTGGCGTTGAGAATATTATATTCATCTAAATCCCCACTGGGTTTGTGGCATTTTAACCGCCCAGAGCTTAATATTCGGCCCGCCATGCATGTCGAGGTAAAAATTTCTGTCTTCCCCTGGCATTTCTATTCTGGGACGACCCAAGTTCTACGGATTAACCGAAGCTTTCCCGCTTTTAATAAAATGGTTGAAGTACTGCCTAGAGGGAGAATTACTCCCTAGAGTTAAACAGGTTATGGTTCTTTTAATTCCGATTGTGATTCACGCTCGGCAAATTAAGTATATTTCTATTTAGTAAGCTTAGTTTAGTTTTGGTACAAGGCCATACGTACGAGGCCTTGTTAACTACGGGGAATTTGCAGTGGAACTGAACAATCTATCCCTGTAGATTAAATAAAGTGTTCTGTTCGGAATTCCCGTTATGTTACCCAGGTCGATCTACACTTGGTATACTAGTCATATATACTGCATATGTTATAAGACACGCACAAACACACACACACACACACACACACACACGTATATTTATATATATATATATATATATGTGTATGTATGTATGTATGTATGTATGTGTGTATGTAGTTTTTAAGATCCGATATATTTATGAGAGAAAAATGTTTAATATTAGAAACAGCGTATGTAAATATATATTATGATTGATTCGGTTTTTACGGTTTATCAACCCACTAAAGTTAGAAAACATTTTTAGATTATGAGAATTTTGGGAAAGAGATGATAATGGCTTAGTGATACTTACTAATTAACCCACAGCTGCGGAGAGAAGAGATTTATTCATGCCTTCCCAAGAGTATTTACGCCTAAGGGAATGTAAAGAAATAATAACACACACACACACACACACATACATACATATATATATATATATATATATATATATATATATATATATATATATATATATATATATATATATAGTGATTTTCCAAGCATTGCTTAGTAGGGAGCACACGGTGAGAATCGAACTCACTACTAATTGTTCTAACGAGACAAGTTTGTTAACCATTACACCTATAAGGCATATGTGTGTGTGTTATAAGATTCTCGATATTACGGTTGTGTAATTTGAGAAAAAGTAAAATTTTATATTATTTGTCCGTTTATCAAGATATTCAAGGAAACGATTATTGAGAGCTTTTTCCTGTTTTCTCAATTTGACCAAGAAAGTCAGTAAACTTGCCAAAAAAATTCGTACTTTTCTGGCAACATCTCAAAAACTATAAAGGCTTGGGTAATGAAATTATGTAGAATAATACTTCCGCGGTTATGATACTTATGTGGGTCAAAAGTCAATACTTCAGCTATCGTAAATTCCGAGTTATTACAAATTGAAATAGATTTTAATTATGAAAACTAGCTGAATTTTATTCACTTGCTTACAACTACGTCAGTGCGTTCCTTATAAAAACAGAAGTTTTCATTGGTAAGCAATCACGGCTGGATAAACCGTGACAGGACGCTGTGCTACTTCATTTGATGAAAAGGAAATTCCCAACATAAATGCGGTATGAATTTTCCTTTCTATTAGGCACACACCCACACTCACTTATCTACAAACTTTCGAGAGATGGCTGAAAAGTTCACAGGCTGACTATGAAGGCGTTATGTTGGAGCGGTGTAATCTTGCATGCATTAATCTCACCTCTTCTTACTAATAACTGTATGTTTCTTTCCAGGTAAACTGATATCTGACTGTTCAAAGACTCCAAACGTAACTAGTAGCGACTTCTCTTGAAAATGGATAATTTTTGGCATTGTAATGTTATCAAGTACCGGAAGAAAAAAGTTTAGCCCCAAAGGACATTAATGCTGACATGGTTGCTCTATTAGAAGATAGCGCTACAGCTTTATCAACAGTGCAAAAGAGAGCATCTGAATTTAGGAGGGGAAGGAAGAGTCTTGAAGATGACCCAATTGTAGACGTCCTGCAACTTCTGCCAATACCGAGGAAAACAGTGATCGTATTCAGTAAATGGCGATGGATCACACGAAATATACTAATAGCCAAATGCTATTAGCATATCCCGCGAGAGAGTTTAGAATATTCGGCACAATTAACTTGGCATGAAGAAGGTTTCGGCTCTTTTCTGACACCTGATCAAAAGTGTACTAGGCTGATCAAATCACGGGCAAATCTGTTTTGTAGCAGATTGAGCTGGCTTTATTGAACCTTTCCTAACCCAGTACTTTGGAATCACTTTGAGCCAGCGACAGAGACAATCTATGGAGTGAAAACACCACTCCTCACCTGCTTCAAAGAAAGCCAACGTCGCTTCATCTGCAGGGAAGTTGATGGCTTCAGTTTTATGGGATGAAAAGGGCATTGGGCTTACGAACTATCTTTAAAGACTATATAATGGAGAGTACTATGCTAACTTGTTGGAACAGTTACGAATGGCTGTCGAGACCAAACATCCAGGAAAAATGACGAAAGGGATCTTGTTTCGTCAGGACAATGATCCAGCAGACAAGTCCTTGGTTTCAATGGCTCCTGTGCATGACTGTGGCTTTGAACTGGTTGTTCACCATTGCTATTCTCCTGATTTCACCCCATCTGACTATCATCTATTCCCCAACATGAACAAACACATGATTGGGAACCCGAGCTGGCTCCAGTTCTCTCCAAACTCTACAACTATTGCGTTGCTGTTTCCTGCTTTTATTATTGTTTGATGTCCTCTTCTGAGGTTGCTGTTTTTAAAAACTATGCGGAACCTTCTGACCGCTCTATCTGCCCATTTGTCTCTTATCGCTTTTTGACAAAGTATCCGAGGCTTTAATCAATGCTGACATGGTTAAGCATCGTACCTCTCACGACCTACTCTCTGACATACAATATTCCGTTTTGCCACGTCTACCGCTGATGTACTAACGGCCATCACTAAACGTATATCAAGCTCTTGATAATAACGGCGAAGCTCGAGCTGTAGCTCTAGATATCTCGAAGGCGTTTGACAGAGTTTCACACGCTGGTCTTCTACGTAAGCTCCAGAGCTACGGTGTGACTGGACGATTGTTACATTTGATCAAATCGTTCCTACCAAATCGGGAAATGAAGGTCGTTCTGAACGGGATCGCTTCCAGATCCTTTCACACGAACGCGGGGGATCACCATGACTCTATACTGGGTCCTACGCTGTTTCTAATCTTCATTAATGATCTTCTTGATATCATCAGTTCCCACGTAGGCATTTATGCGGATGACACTAACATTTATTCATGTTTCAATATCAAATCCATCAGAGACGACAACGTTACCTTGGCCCCTGCCCTTGAAAAGGACCTCCAATCTGTGGTTAACTGGGGTAGAAATAGCTCGTAAATTTTAATTCCTCCCAAATAAAACTGCTCTCATTTAACCAGCATAGAGAAACTTTCCTGCCTGCCATCAGCGTGACTGATGCCAGACTCCCGGAGAGCATAGACACTGCGCCTTCTTGGACTCAACTTTTCAACTGGCTTGAAGTGGAACGACTACATCAAATCAATAGCTGCAAGGAAAGTTGTGTCACTGTGTCGTGCCAGGTTTTTTCTCATTAGAGTCCATCTTGCACATTTACAAATCTACCATTCGTCCTTGTATTGAATAATGTTGTCATATCTAGTGTAGTGCTCCTGCTACTCGTATCGAGGTTCTTGGCAAAATCCAAAGAAGAATCTGCAATGCAATCGATCCTAACATGGCAACTCGACTTCAGTCACTTTCTCACCGACGTTGCGTGGCTTCCCTCTGCTTTTCTACAAATATTTTTATGGTTACTACTCTGAGGAGTCTGGTGTCTGAACTACGTGAGCTTAAGCGGGCTACTAGATTGGCATCTAGGTCTCACCCTTTTACTGTTGCATTAGTTAAAAGTAACCGCCACTTCTACTCCAACATTTTCTTTTCTCGCACTTCCCGCCTGTGGAACTGCCTCCCGTTTCCTTGCTTCTCTGATCTTCAAAAATTTAAAAGCAACGTCAATCGCCATCTTCTATCTTCTTGAAAGCCATTCAGCTTTTATCCTCTCCATGGTCCCAGCGCTCACTATATCCAGTTTTTTCTCTCACCTTCACTCTCTGTAACCCTCGACGTATTAGTGTCATTGTCGCCTTACTTGGGATGAAATGATTCTTTTTTCTTTTTTTATTCGAAAGGGATTAAATGCCGAATTTGGTCTAGTTTTCTTTTTATAGAACCAGCCCCGGTACATTTTCTATCAGCCCTCGTGTAGTCGGGTGTAGTTCTTGAAGATCTCAGTCCTAACATCACCGCAGATTACATAACCGGAAGCGAGCCAGTGGGATGATTTTTTTTTATAGTAGAGTGGGAGTTATTTTTCTGCCTTTGACATAAACGGTAACTTCCTGACATATCTATTTAATATAGCAAAGTTTTAGTGGGTGCATTGTGTACCTAACAATCTTGTTGAGCTGTAAATGTCTGCTTGCTGCCTCAACGAAGATTAAAGGTTGTGAACCCACCCGTCAGAGATAATGACCAAAGCCAAGATATGATTCATTTCAACATCTTGGCGAATAAATATAAGAATTAATGAAAAAAAAATGTAAAATGCTTTAGAACTGTATATATATATATGCATTTATATATATACATACATATGTATATTCATTTATATATATACATTTATATATATACATACATATGTATTTAACGGTATATATATATACATTTATATATATATATATATACATTTATATACATTTATATATATATATACATTTATATATATATATACATTTATATATATATATATACATTTATATACATTTATATATATATATACATTTATATACATTTATATATATATATACATTTATATATATATATATACATTTATATACATTTATATATATATATACATTTATATACATTTATATATATATATACATTTATATATATATATATACATTTATATATATATAAATATATATACATTTATATATATATACATATATATACATTTATATATATACATATATATATACATTTATATATATACATATATATATACATTTATATATATACATATATATATACATTTATATATATACATATATATATACATATATATATACATTTATATATATATATATACATTTATATATATATACATATATATACATTTATATATATATACATATATATACACATTTATATATATACATATATATATACATTTATATATATACATATATATATACAATTATATATATATATATATATACATTTATATATACATTTATATACATATATACATTTATATATATATATATATATATATATATACATATATATATATATATATATATATATATATATATATATATATATATAAATAAAGAGAGAGAGAGAGAGAGAGCGCACTGTCAGTCATTGGCGTGTTTATTCACAGAATAAATACGTAAAAATTCACCTTTCTTTCAGCTGTGCGCCGATGGATAAGGGGGGAAATTTCCGACGCTTGCCGAATTGGGTTTCGATCCCGGATGTCAAGTTACACTGATTTGCTGTGATACAGAGAAACATTCTGTCATTAGATGACAATATATATATGTGTGTGTGTGTGTGTGTGTGTGTGTGTGTGTGTGTGTGTGTGTGTGTGTGTGTGTGTCTGTGTGTGTGTCTGTGTGTGTGTAGCAGGTCTTTTATACTTGTTTCGTTGAATGTGATGTACAAGTAAAAGTTTTGGAAGTTTTTTACTATTTTTTTCTTTTATGATAAGATTGTATAGCGATTATGAAGTTAAACAATTTTGACCAATTCTTTAGACGTTTTTGATGTATTTTGAACGCTTGATAAATCCATCCAACATAAAATTACTAATACACCTATGCCACACACCACTGAATATATATATATATATATATATATATATATATATATATATATATATATATATCACCTGACGAGTGGACGGCGATTCTCGGAGTGCCCGTCTACGATACTCTGGAGTCGGGATACTGAAGATAGCATCAATCAGTTAAGTGCCAAACCTTTTACTTGTATTAATTTATATATCTCTATCTATAAAGGCTGTGTGTGTGTGTGTGTGTGTGTGTGTGTGTGTGTGTGTGTGTGTGTGTGTGTGTGTGTGTGTGTGTGTGTGTGTGTGTGTGTGTGTGACGAATGCACGGCCGCAATTTTCGACGGATTTTACACCAAAATGTACATGCACATGCTCCAAGTTAGCGGGGAAAACCAAGACCGACTTTGCATTTCCTAACTCCCATCAATAGGGGAAATAATCGATTGTTTCATGCTTCTACAGCAGTTTTCATGTAGTTTACGGCCATTTTCTACTGGCCAGAGAGAGAGCCTATAGCTGGCTTCCACGAATAGGCAGGAATGTTAACTAGCATGTTAGCATGCAAAAAAATCGATAGCTGCATTCGTCACAATTGGGAAAAATTTAAATCTGCATGACACGTTACTCCAATTAGTTCATTCGCTTGCTTAAACTCAACGTTGATTCTGATTCCGCAGAACTGGGTTGGGTGTGAAAAAGTATTTGTTGTTAACATTCTTTTTTCATTCGGTTTTCCAGTTACGAGTCCTTTTTTAAAGATGATCGTTTTGTGTTCATTTTGTTTAGTTCTTTTTTCGTAACAGATTTAATGTTTAGTATAGAGCTTAGAAAAAAATTCGCAGTGTGAGATAGGCAAGAAGTAAGGAATGTAGCAACATCAGCACGGCAAAGGGCAAGGAAGGGCAAAAATATTTTAAGTCAAGTGATAGCGATTGCTGTATGAGTCGTACGATTTTTGAATCAATCACGGGCAACGCCGGGCCATGCTGCTAGTATATATATATATATATATATATATATATATATATATATATATATATATATATATATATGTGAGAAAATCATCTACATGGAGGATGTACGAATATCATTGAAAGATTTGAAAAATAGAATATACAGCAGAATACACCTTGTCTGATTAAGAAGGTACTTTTTCTCACATCATGGTACCCAATAGCTATCTGCTTAACCCACTGCGCTTACACCCATCCTTTTCAAATTGGTGTTATTGTGAGCAATGCGCGACAATTTTTCGGCACGTACATGTGCTACTTACCGTCTTTAATTATTCACCCTAACCCAATGGCTGTCTGAACGCCGTGCTGAATACGAAACTAGTGCCTTCTAGAATTTTTTTTTCCACACCAGTTTCTACGGTTACATTTATAACAGAGTTATCCAATAATCTTCCACAACGAAGATATCTTTTGTTCTTGGTAATGATTTTGCATGAAAGTATGTATCATTTAACAAGGCAAAGGCATCATGTGAGGGGGAAAATGTAATCTACGACTCTTTCTTTATAGTTATTTCTAAGTGATAAAGTTTTTACAGTTTCAAAACTTCCACAAAGAGAGGATATACTTGATTTATTTGCCGTACCCTTTCAGGAGGTGGGAGATTATGGATCTCTACAACTTCCTATTCTTTGTAGCTCTTATTAAGTCTTATGTTTGTGCCATCTCTCCTAATCCCCGTTCTTCCAAACATTTATGCAAGCCCGTTAGCTTGGTTATTCGCTGATTTTCTCTGTCACTCTTGCTTTGAATATGTCCCGTGGGTGGCAAGTTCTCCAAGCTCTCTTTCCTCATTGTTAATCTTTTAATTTTCAACTGCCTTTTCGATTCTATGTATAGAATTGTTTCCACTTTCCTTAAATCTTCGTCGTTGCTCACATGTTCAGTCCATGGTATTCTCAGTACCCTTCTGTAGAACCACATTTCTGTCGCTTCGAGCCTCTTCTTAATCTGTGAGAAGATTGTCCAGCATTCACTGACATATAGGAAAACCGATATAACATAACTTTTCTTTATTTCTAATAACATTATCCTGTTTCATAATACTTTGCTTAGCAAGTCCCTTCCTGCCCAGCATCCACTGCCACAGAGGAAAATTGATATTACATAACAGTTCAACACTACTTTGACTACCGTATTTGACGGTATTATGCACATTAATTAATGTGCGTATTATGCACATTAATTAAATATTAACTCGAAAGTAAGTTGGATCCCAGATCAGAAGTGACTAATATCCCATAAAGATTTTAAATCAGCAACCAAACACTGAATTAAAAAAATATTCACATTAAAAGTAGTTACCATATTTAACGGCATATAAGGTGCACTTTGTTTTTACTAAAAATATCTTAAAATTCCCCCTGCGTCTTATATGTAATATGTAGGTTTACTAATTTTAATAATAACTAATTTTTTCTTGATTTACCCTGCTGAAATTGGTGGGGGGAGGCGTCTTATACACCCGTGCGTCTTATACGCCGTCAAATATGGTAAATATTTTTAATGTAAATATTTTTATTTAATTCAGTGTTTGGTTGCTGATTTAAAATCTTTATGGGATATTAGTTACTTCTGATCTGGGATCCAACTTACTTTCGAGTTAATATTTAATTAATGTGCATAATACGCACCCTAACTTCTAGGCTTAAAATTTGGTAGGAAATGCGTATTACATTTAAATAATCACTGTATATAATAATGATCAATTATGGAGTCAAATTATTTGAACAGACAATGTAAAAACATCTGTGTAAATCCACTTTCACATGTTCAGGTTTTATTACAATTCTAATCATCACTTTTTAAAACAAGTTTGCCCGGCTTCAGCCTGGATATCTTCGAGGCAAACAAAATGATGATAGCAAATGATCCAACCGTTTCAATCCATATATATATTTCATTCTCGTATATAGCACGCACCCTTAACTTTTATGCTTGACACTCTAAGGTGTGGTGATCGTTCGTATTATGTGTGAATAATTACAGTACTCAAGTTTGTTTTTTTCTAAAAAAGAAATTAAAACCAATGTTTCTGATTCCGACGGTTGGCCAATTGATCATTAAAATCATTTTCACTTTAACTCCCTAGTCGAACTATCAATTATTTATCATTTCTGTGGCATTTCGTTGAACCAAATTCGTATAGAAATCCTTCAGAACGTTGCATTTTGAAGAACACTTGTATTTTTGTGCCAAATCGATATTTCGCAAACCTATTATCCAAGCAAAAATCAATGATTTTCTTCGGGCACAACGTGTTTGATGATTTCGGGGCTTTGATTGTAGCGTAAGGTTACACGAGAACGTGAGCTCAGAACCTCTGTTCTTTGACGGTTCCTCACTTCAAAGGAAATGGTACTCTCCATCTGTACGCCTCAGATTTTTGCCATGGAAGCGAGAAATACTTAGTATGTTGTGTGTCGCTGCAAAAAGTTATGCAACTATTTTTATAGTAACTTGATTCGCAGTATTCCGACAGAGAAGTAAACCGAACATTCCGCTTGTCCTTTTAGAAGAATTCAGATAGGCATTGGTGCTCTGCGCAACAAATTTATGCTAGCGAGAACGTAGTTCCTTTAGATGGGATGGTTCATATCATACAGCTAAGGTCTTTTTATTATCATTATTCAAAAAGAGAATTAGTCGTCATCCCAAAAAAATGGTTTCTATTTAAAGGATTCAGTAATAATTTGCGTAATTTACATTATTCGGACTAATGTCCTCATCTTTGTTGCCATATTTATCACAACGTTTCGGCCGTTGTACGCTCCGGCCTTCTTCAGGTAGTTGGAATGTCGAACTGAACCCTTTATTTCGCTCACTGGGGTAGACTGTTCTAGTTCCTGTGCCATGCCTAATGGATGTCAGTTATCAGTTATCTCCTGTTAATTCCCCTCTCCAAGTTCTCCACCGCCTTAAACAGGTATTTAACTCACTCTTTGGGTGCTGTCACTGAATCTAACTAATGTCTTTATCCACTGAGCAATGTGTCCTTGGTGACGTTGTGATAAATATGGCGACAAAGATGAGGACAATAGTTCGAATAATGTAAATTCTGTACATAATACCTCATCTCAGAAATATAGACAGATACAAATTTGAATAATCATACATTATTTACATTATTCGGACTATGATCCTTATCTTAGTGGCTATATTTATTACAACGTTTCGGCCGTTGTACGCTCCGGCCTTCTTCAGGTGGTTGGAATGTCGAACTGTACCCTTTATTTTGCTCACTAGGGTAGACTGTTCTAGTTCCACATGCCATGTTTAATGGATGTCAGTTATCAGTTATCTCCTATTAATTCCCCTCTTCAAGTTCTCCACTGCCTTAACCGGGTACTGAACTCACACTCTTTGGGGCCTGTCACTGGATCTAACTAACGCCTTTATCCACTGTGCCACGTGTCCTTGAGATTGTGTTAGTTAAATCCAGTGAGAGGCCCCAAAGATTCTGAGTTTAATACCCGGTTAAGGCAGTTGAGAACTTGGAGAAGGGAATTAACAGGAGATAACTGATAACTGACATCCATTAAACATGGCACGTGGAACTAGAACAGTCTACCTCAGTGAGTGAAATAAAGGGTTCAGTTCGACATTCCAACCACCCGAAGAAGGCCGGAGCGTACAAGAGCCGAAACGTTGTAATAAATATGGCAACAAAGATGAGAACAATAGTCCGAATAATGTAAATAATGTACATAATACCTCACCTCAGAAATATAGACAGATATTGCATAATGATGTGCGGCGTGGTATAATGGATAACGGTTCGACTGAGAAATCGGAGTTCGAATTCCAGTTGAGTTCTTTCAGTTCACTTGAAAAAGGTATGTGTCCATCTCTTCTCCTCAGTTATTGGTTGAATAGCAGGACAGACTGAGTTTTATAGCCTCGGTTAGCAACCAGTCTACCGCAGAAAGAAGCGACAACCTACTGCAGGAAAATCTCCCTCGTCAGTTATGAATCGAAAGAAATCTGATCGCTCAGGCATATGACACTTCACTGATTAACCGAATAATTTGCAAACAAATTGAATTTCTGACATGAAAGGGTTATCGTTATTTGCTGTATTTATACTCGGATTTTTGTCTTCGTCTTTGTTGTTATCACAACATTTCGGCCGTTGTCATAACAAACATGACAATAGTCCACGTGTAAATAAGGCAAATAACGATAATCCTTTAGGTCTGAAATTCAAACATTTGTAAATTCAATCATTTGTAAATTATTCTGCCAGTCAGTTAAGTGCCGTGCATAATACACGCTTGGGCGATCATGTTTCTTTCGATTCATGACCGATAAAGCACAAAATCTTTCTCTGCAGTAGGTTGTCCTCATTATCTGGATGTCCTGAGAAATATTGTCCTCATCTTTATTGTTATCACAAAATTTATTTTGTTATGATAACAGAGAAGGGGACAATAGTCGCGTGTAATTAGTGTAAAGAAGATTCAATTATTTTATTCTATAGAATTACTTTTTATATTTTCTATTCATTTGGTTCAAACGTTACTATTTTCATATTTAAAGTTAGTATTCCACCCTGAAAATTACAATACTCAAATTAACTAATAATAACAAAACAAAAGTCATTGAAACAAAGCAAGTTCAGTCGACCATTGATGACAATTCCAGAACAACGTAACTATAAACAATTTTTTCTATCCTCTGCCAGCCGCAATGATTGAGAAAGCATTACCTCGAACCGTCGCCTGTGAGACACGCTGCAAGAGCCACTCCGTTTCGCGAGGCTCGTTCCTTAATCGAGACGCAATCGCGTCAATCCTCCGAAGGAACGCCATCGAACGAGGGCCAATAACCCCTGAAGTCTCCACTGCCACAGGAGTAAAAAAAAAATCTATCAGCAAGATAAGAATATTTAACTATTTTTTTTATCTCTGCGTCTCGGGCGACGGACCTCGGCTCAACCGCGGACCTGATCAAATTACCGGCCGAAAATGTATCCGCACAGGTCGCATCCCAAATCAACGACTTACCCATTTTAAAAGGGAAGATGGTAATGCCATCCGGCCGCTTTCCATCACCACGGTCGAGGCCTACGGGTTCGATTTGGGAAGGGATCCCAACTGCATCCAAACCTCTTTTGATGATGTCGTTAATTGCTGCATGCCGTGGAAAGCGGCCGGCACTACGACGACAGGAGACAGGATGCAAACCAAACTCATCTTGCGTCCAAGACGGATCGCGACTCCGACCCGAGTGCACTCATCATCTAGAAGGGTACCGGTAGATGAAGAGGACACTGCGTTGAGCCAGGCGCCACTACTCGGTTGTGAAGCAGAAACTTACCTTAAAAACAGGTTTTCAGATATAATTTTGAAATGTTTATTGCTCAAATTTAAAGATTAAAGAAATTTCAATGTGTAGCGATTTTTTTACATTTTATTGGCGTAGTTTTTAGGAAGTAGAATTGAAACAATGCAAGGAAGGATTATGTAGCGCCATATTTACCAGGTAGTGCAATATATTTTCAAATAGATATTTTTTTAAATGCACGGATTTATCAGTTTGAAGTGAGACTATTCTATAGGTCATTTAGATTCATATAAATGCTAGAATTCTTTTGCCACACGTTAACGCGTGTTGAAATCCTCACAGTATTAAGAATTGTTGACGTTATCGGTAACATTTCTTGTCGAGATTTACAAACTACGTTTCCTTAAATTTCGCAAACCAATCGATGAAATTGAAATAAACGGATTTGTTTTGTAAATTACTTTGACAAAATCCCTATGTCGAGGTTTAACAATTTCTTTAATTCAATTTTATATAAAATATTTAAGAATATTTATTTTTAAAAGCGAAGAATAGAATCTCAGGATTTCTTACTCTTGAGCATGTAACATACAACTGGCCATAGGTATATATTTCTTTCTGGAGCCAAATTCCAACTTTTTGAAGTGTCTGTGATGTGTTTATAGTTCTCGCAAATGCAGGGAAAACTGGAAACTGGATTCTTCCATATAAAAAAAAATTAAAGAAAAGACATACAAAAAAACTACATTTCATTTTTTTTCAAAACTAGCCTAGAAGCCGCCCCTTTTGGCGGACTTTAGGCTAGCTCTTGCGGAGATCTTTTGAGCCTTCGAGCTTTTACCTTCAGCGTCCTGTGTGTGTAAGAATTATAAGAATTTAGAAATAAAATTATTTTATCTTTATTGGACACCTTAATTTTTCATAATGTTCGTCTACGTAACCGATCTCTGTAGTTTGTTTACTTTTATTTTGCGCGCAATTTGTTTTTCTTTTAAAAACACCATTCTTGATGATCCCTTCAGAAATTCATCCTTAAAAGACATTAGGGAACACGAACTATGTAATATTATGAATACATCACATTACACATGATAGAGATAGAAAAAAAACATGAGCAATGTGTAGTGGACCATGCGGTGTGTGAATGTGAGAAGAGAAGATGAGTTATCTCTAGGTTATGGCTTCCGCTGGCCGGTCCAGCTACTTAAGAATGTTGGACTTTAATGGAGTCCAAAGAAAGCAAAAGAAAACGAACGAGACCGATATACATGCATGCGAACAAATATATATTAATAACAAATAGATTAATACACGAATTACAAATACATTGAAGACATGAATAAAATGTTACAGTCTGTATGGAAAGTTGTGTGTGTGTTGAGTTGAATGTCCGTACGGGGTGAATTTTGTTTTAGCGTGTTTCCAGAATATGGGAAACGCTGGTTGTGTATAGGAGTTCACATATTGGAAATTTTAAGGAAAAGTTTTATATACCTCGCCTCACGTGCGAGGTTGCGGCCCGCGGCCGAAGTCGAGATAGTTGCTCGCACGTGCGTGTAAGCAGAGAAAAAGAGGAAGAGGCGAATGGTCAGCCAGTATTTATACTCCCGGGAGAGAGAGACCCCTTTTGAAGGGTTAAGGAAATGAAGAGGAGCTAACTGCGATAAATGTACCTTGACCCGATTAAGTTTTAATTACGGTTTAATTAGACGATTTCAATTTCAATCGCGACGAAAAGCGAAATTAAAAAGATTTTTTTTTAAATCCTTTCACTTTGTTCGATATTTAAATTTAACTTTAAATGAGTTATTGAATTTTTAATCGCGTGTAGTTACTGCGTCGTAATTTAAGTGTCTAAAATTACAGGAGTGGAGAGAAGAAAAAATGAAGTCTTTCGTTGTTTTGACGTCCAAACTTGTTAGCGCGTAGAATATAAATTTTTTTCTTCATGCATGCTCCGTTTAATAGCGAAGGTCGATGCCATTTGTTGCTCCACATCCATTTTTTTTTTATATAAAAGTTTATCAGAAGGTCGAACTTTGCGACCATATCTGGTGTAAACCGAGGATCTGTTGCCATTCGGTTTTTCAATTTCAGTTATTTGGGTTTTGTGTTGATCTCCTGAAAATTCAGCTGGAGTCCGTTTCTCAGAGTAACGGACACGCAAAACAGGTCTTGGTTGACGCTGCAGTGTAGTGGAAGCTTGTGGGTTGGTAACTTTTGTTGACGATGCCTTTGTCTTCGGTGAAAGGTATTTCGTCGGTGGATTTCTGCGTCTTAATTAGAGCAGACCTTTGTGAAGCAGGTTTTACAAGTGCTGGTGAAGTTTTTGGTGTTTTTACTGGACGTATATTTTCTTTGTTTAACCGCTGTAACTCGTCCTGGACTTTTTCCTTCATAGGAAGTGAGAAACGTCAAGGAAATGCTACTGACATTAATTGCGCAGAGTATTAAAACATTTCATATATATATATATATATATATATATATATATATATATATATATATATATATGTGACACCCAACCCTCCTCTGTCCTAGTAAGGGCACCGTTTGTGACACCCGTACTGGTCGCGGCGCACTTGTGACGTCGGTCCTTTGTGACGGGCTAACCCTGGGACATCGGTTGAAGTCTGGTTGGATTCTAGCACCAACTTGTCGTACTCGGCTCGCTTCCAACGCCTGGTCACCGAAGCAACTGCTTTGATCTCGATTCAACCTACCCACGTTGTGATTTGATCTTAGGTTGACGAGATCAATCAGACGTCGGGCCGTAGTGCCAGCCGAATCCGGGTCAAGGTGATACTGCACAATAATGTAGACAAAAAAAACAAAAGCACAAACAACAACTTCAAGGCGAGTGACTGGTTAGGAATAGTGATTAATTTTATGTCGGTTTGTTGAGTTACAGGAGTGCGTCTCTCTCTTTCTCTCCCAGCCCGAAGAAAAAAAAATGTGGATTGTAACACTTTTGCGTTCCTTAACTAGGTCTGGATATCGAGATGGCGAATATAAGCCAGACTTCTATAATTTGTTCTTGGTTAGAAGTCTAGTCGGAAACTTGTTTTGATGGGAAATCTAAAGTCGGTCTTCAACAAATCTGTTCTTGGTTAGAAGTCTAAGTCGGAAGGCATGGAATCGTGCGGTCACCTGTGCGAGGCGCGTCTCTCCGTCTCGACTTTCCTCGACGAGCTCAGCTCTACTCTGCGAACTCTCCTCGACGAACTCTCCTCGACGAACTCACTGAAACACCCGTAGATGTTTGCTTATATGGACGCCGATCAAAACCTGGCGTGGGGTCGGACGTGGTGTGGCCACCACGTTGATTTCAAATCCCCAATAAGGATTTTCTTTGTTTTCGGCCAAAAATAATTATCATTTTCCGTATTTGGAAATCTTATTCCACTCCCACCCTCTTCTGCTCTCATATGGGTATCTCACCATACTTTAGAGGGCGTCAACGGTTTTCCCACTTCCTCGCAGTAACATCTCATACCTATCCTCTCAATGGGCGGTGGCGGCCTCCTCTCTGCGTCACATGATCATCTCCGCCTGGCTATTCGGCCAATAGGCGTCAACTGATAATCTCAATTTTTATCCAACTTCACGGGATATGTTTTTTTTTCAACCAGGTTTATCCGTCAACATTAAGTGGAAGATTCTTTTTTGGCGAAATTGGGTTAATTAAAATACCCTAACATAGCCTTCGTTATCGCAAACGAACCCAAAACAAAATGCAGATGTCCTGTCCAGGCGGTCGGCAGACGGCCCATCAACTACTGATAACACAAGTTCGTCACAGCCAATGTTTTATCTACCCAGAGCTCTGTGGTCACTCAACTAATTTTCACGACAATGACCATCAAAACCTTCGTGGGTGGCATTCTTTCCTTCCCTTATCATCTGGGTTGTTAAGCCCTGTCCGTCTGTTTCTTTCTCTTTTTCCTTCCTTTGTCCTCGAAGAGAATTTGGCATATCTCAGCATCAAACTTCAGCGAGAAAGTAAAGTGGTTATCTTGAATTCGCACTTGAAAATAACAAAACAAAAAAATCTTTTTTTCCCTTTTTTTTCACCGATACTCTGTTTGGGAAAAATAAAAAAAACAAAAAGAAAATCGCTCAGTATGTCTTTCGTTATATCTATCGGTGTAAGTAATCGCTCAGTATGTCTTTCGTTATATCTATCGGTGTAAGTAATCGCTCAGTATGTCTTTTGTTATATCTATCGGTTTAAGTATCTCCGTAATTAACTTCTGTGGTTAATTAATTGATTAATTAACCCTTCCGTTCCTAAATAGTGTTACATATATATATATATATATATATATATATATATATATATTACGCTACAAGATAATTGGCAAATGTTTGTTTAAAAACATTTTGACTAAAAATATTGACCCTGAAGATAAACAATGATGTTCGAAAGCGCTAGGTCATCGTATGGACAATACATATTTCGAAATTATTTTCAAATAAAAAGTTTCATTAGAGAATATGAGAAAATTCAAAAGAAAATATGCAAGACTATGTTGTCTTTAACATTCAATACTACATGTTTAAAAGAAAAGTTGCTGCCAAATTACACACACACACACACATATATATATATATATATATATATATATATATATATATATATTCTGGAGTCTACCTGTGAAAAGTTCTGAATATTATTTTCTATATTTGTGGCCTTCACATTTTATAGAATTCACCTTGGGTAGGTGAAGAGCTTTTATTACTGGGGGTCCCCAGTAATGGTCCCTCAATGTTCAAATCCTGTTTTGAATTTGCTTTTAGAATTTCTAATAAAGCCTCAACACGACCGATAACTTTTATCTGGTGGTAAGCTGGTGCATACATTTGTTACATTTTTTAATAATTTGAGAGTTTTCTAAAATAACTACTGGTGACTACCGCTACATCTCCACCAGTATCAAATTTGAAATTAATCACTTTACTACACATCTTTGTAGTAACTTTAGCTTACCAGAATTCCCCCGTGACCGCGTTAATTCTTATCTTAGTAATAATAAACCCAAGGACATAGTGTGGTTCTTTCCTCATTTCTAGAATTTTAGACCTGCCAATCCTTCATATTTTTTCTATAATGCCATTTATCTTGAACACTTTAGGCAAATTGCATTTTTGGCTAGACAGTCGTTTTGAGTATGACATGGAATATTGCCAAAGCGCATACATTTATTTGTACGGCTTTTATGCCATACTCTATCTTGAAGCTTCGTTTTTGTATTTTGTGGTATTCTGCTAACGTTTGCTTCTGCTAAATTTGTGCTTAAAGAAATAGTTTGTGTTTGTTGCTTGGAAGTTTCATAGGCCTTGCATATACATTTGTTGAGGATAAATCTTTTATCCTTTGAAGACTTTTTCCTGGCTGCATCATCTTAAATTCCTACCCCTATTTGGTCTCGAATTAGCCTGTCTTGCATTTTCCCCAAACTGCAGCCTTTTGCTAACTACCGGAGAGCTGCGACATATGCCTTTATACTCTCTGAAGCTTCTTGCTTTTGAATATGAAATTTATAAGCTTCGTACGCTTCGTGGTCTTCTTAAAAAATTCTTTGAATTTCGTTCTTACGACTTCCAAATTTTCTTTCTCTTCATTATCGAATTTCAACTCCTCGAAAATGTCGAATGCGTTTACTCTTATTATTGATAAAAAGACAGATTTCTGGTATGTACTATCAAGTTGCTTATCGAGTAGACTGGCTTTTGAATAATTTCGGAAATTTCGGATAAACCTTTTCTAGTTCGTTGCCAAATTTCCTGATAAAACTATTTTTTCATGAGGTTGGACATTTGCCGTAAATTGCTTTGGTTATCATATTCTTGTTCAGAATTTTATACAATGGACAAGTCGTCAATTGGACGAAACTTTTTTTTTTTAAACAAAAAACATTTTTTACTTTATAAACTGTTTGTAGCTTAAACGCGAAGAAAACGAGTTTACTTACAATTTCTTGTAAAGTTTTCTTTTTTTATTTCTATTTTAGTATTCTTGTATATTCCAATACCTTTTTTGTTCATGGTAACATTTTTTTTCTTTCTTCCTTCCTGCTATGAAGTAATTTAAGTGTATTCAATTACAGGAGGGAGAAAGAAGAGATGAAGTTTTAATTATTTGTTTTGATATCAAAACTCTTTAACGCGTAGAATTTAAAATCTCTCCTTCATGCTCCGTTTTATAGTGAAGCCCTATACCATTTCTTGGCAAGGGAGGTAGCCGTGGATTACTTCAGGTTGTTTATAATTCGCTGAGATCGAAAACAGACGAACGGACACACGTATATTGTGTTTTATTATTATAGAAATATTTGTTAATTTAAAATTAAATTATTTTTAAAATAGTAGGAGTATTTTGTATGTTAAATAATAAAACTTTTCATTTTTCTAAAAAAAATAATGAAAATTTATTGTACTAAGCGACGCAGCTTAGTAAAACAAACTGCATTTGTACACCCTTACTTATTTCCACTGCTTCGAAAAATTTCATTTTGGTCAATGTATGGCTATTTTAGATCCACTTTGATCTTCAAAAAATTAAATGCATCGCCAATCGTTACCTTCGGACTTAATTCTTATTCTTTTATTGTCCACTCTCCTTAATAGTAGCTTTTGTCATATTTTCTAACACTCAGTAACTTCTTGCATCTTAGTGGTTTTACTGCCTTGCTTGGGGTGAAATGATTGATATACGCGCATACACATTAAGTTATAATGTCCTTGCTCACTTCCACTGCTTATAGCAATGCTTGGAAGGAAAATGTGTAGAGTGTAGTTGTCTCACCACACTACAGATGTTCTATCAGTGAGCAAAGTTTTTGCAGTCCAACATTCCCCAGTTTCGACAACCACCATATTCCCCGGATCTATTATTCCCCTTTAATACTCAAACCCTTCTTGAAAGGAACAAGACGTTGAGAAATCCAAGAGAATACGACAAGGCAGCCGATCGATATCCTCCAAATTCCAGAAACACTTCCATTAAAGGAAAGGACTTTGGATAAATTGTGTAGATGAAGAGGATTACTTCGAAGGAGATTAGATGCTAAGAAAATTGGTTCTCTGTGTTATACTAGACAATTTTTATCTCTAGAATCTATCTTACATATTTATAATTCTACCATTCATCCAAGTATTTACTTGACCCCTCACTGAGTCAGGTTGGGACACAATGTCGGTTTTTAACGTGGGGACCCGAGTGTTTTCACCCGGGCCGCTGGTCTTAGCTGGTCATAGCTTGTCCAAGCTGGTCATAGCTGGTCTAAGCTAGTCATAGCTGGTCATAGCTTGTCCAAGCTGGTCATAGCTGGTCTAAGCTAGTCATAGCTGGTCATAGCTTGTCCAAGCTGGTCAGAGCTGGTCTAAGCTAGTCATAGATAATTCTACCATTCATCCATGCTTAGAATATTGCTGCCACATATGGTCCGGTACTTCTGCTATATATTGATTCTTGATAAAATCTAAAGAAGAATCAGCAATATTATTGGTCCTGATCTGGCGTTTCGGGTTCGGTCTCTTTCCCACCGCCGTAATATAGCTTCTTGGTGCCTTTTCTATAAATACTTTTACGGTAACTGTTCGGATGAACTCTTCGCTGTGGTACTTAGACTTTATGAATTTAAGCGCAGTACTAGATTGGCGGCAAGGTCTCATCAATTCTTAGTTGAATTGACGAAACTTAACCGTAATTTCTCTGCTATTTAAATTATTAGCTCTGATTTAAATTGAGGTCTCTGTATTTTATCCTCCTTGGGTCTACCTATACGGATTACCTAGTTTTTCATAAACTATATATATATATATATATATATATATATATATATATATATATATATATATATATATATATATATATTTATATTTATATATATATTTATATTTATATATATATATATATTTATATATATATATATATTTATATATAAATATATTTATATATATATATTTATATATATGTGTGTGTGTGTGTGTGTGTGTGTGTGTGTGTGACGAGAGAGAGAGAGCAGCTTGAGAAGTTTACTAATCATTGCCCTAAAGTGGAAAACAACTTAAATAACGAAATAAAATGGAGCCCTATTTATATAAAATATATTTCGTCGGCGTTGGCTTCTTGTCAGATTTACATTTTTAAAACAAACACGTTTTTCTAACTGTTTTGTGAATAGTTTAAAATCACTTTCGTCAACCTAATATTTATATAAACGCCGCCTCAACCGATGTAAAGGAAGGCATTTTGTTGAAGACAGCTAAAAACAATTGTCGAAATTAATTTAGATAATCGAATTTACTGATACCCGTTTTTATTTTCAGTCTCCTTTACCGAACTCTATCAGGTTTGGGGGTCATTTTATATCTTGTACATATTTTAGTAAATGACTATTTTTTATTAGATTAATCGGGATCTCATCAATTTACAGTTGAGCTGACAAGAGCTGACACCATAAGTTCTATACTAACAGTTTCTTTTCTCGCACTTCTCGCTTGTGGAACTCTCTTCTGGCTCCAGCCTTTCCAACCAACTTTAATTTGCAAAAATTTAAATGCAATGTCAATGGCTATCAACTGCCCTCCTAATAATGTTTCTGTTCCTAATTCTTCCACACCCTGTAACTCCTCGTGGTTTTACTGCCTTGCATGGGTGATAATTTAAACAAAAAAGATTCTTGTTTGAATGTTACTCTCTCGTCTGCATACTTATTTTGTTTTCTCTGTTCTTTGCAATCTATTTTTTTTTACTGGCTGAACTAAAAGTGATACAAAAAGAAAAGAAAAATAAGTTGTAGAAGTCACAGTTATTTATTTTCTGTCCGTTAATGCTATGCGATGTTTAATGTTTCCAACACGATGAAACGAATTCTGTCAACAGTAAAACTGAAGATTAAAAAATATTAAGAATTAACCGCGCTTGCTGATTGATCGGCATTGTATATTCAAATGATACTAAAAATAATAGCTTATTACGTCGAAACACCGGTTCTCGGGCGATCACCGAAGTTTAGCAATATCGAACCTGGTGAGTATAGTGGGTTATCAGTTATAGTGAAGTGTATGAGTGTTGAAACAGATTAGTTTGATTTGGCCTTGTAAGTTAGATAGCCCACCATAAGAGGCGTATAAAACAAGAAAATCAAATTGTAAAGTGAAACAACAAATTTATATACATATAAATCAATTAAGGTCTCTACAAATAAAATTAATGTATTTTGGTTGATACAAGGTCGTCAAAATGTTCATAGTAGTCCTTGCAAGAATGGGTTTATGTGTACGTAGGCAGGGACGTATGTGTGGATGTATGTATGTATGTATGTATGAGCGTTATCGTACGGTAGGAATGTCTTTGAAGTAATCGCTCAGTCTTAAAATGTTCCGTTCGTTTATCAAGAGGTGAGTGAGAAAGGTAGAGATAATAATAACGATCGTTTGACGTTTGTCAAGGGACGTGTTAATACGCTCGTCTCCTCTCTCTGGTGACAGGCGAACTTGCCCGTCTTTTATTTTGTTTGTGCGGCTTGAAAATTTCATTTGGAAATTCACTCACTGATATGATTCAGGCCTTTCCATTGGACGACGAACAAACTTCGCGTCGGCTCGCGAAAAGGTCCGTAAAAGAATTTGTTTCTGAGAATTGAAGATTATTTGAATTTTGTTTCCTAGTTTTCTATTGGCCGAAAAACATTTAGCATCAAGGTGTGAAATTTTACGGGTTTTGTTTTGGATTCACTTTTTCGTGTGTGTTAAGCAAAGTTTGTAAATTCGAGTCTTTTTAATTTCTAACAAAATCAATGAGGCAGTGAATTTTAAATCTAGATCTTGTTTTGTTCACTACATAAGTACTTAGATAGGTGGCCGCTTAGCTGTAAGTTTGGATGTGCCGCTCGTGTAATGTACAGGGTGAGGCTGGTATTTGAGGACATACAGATTTAAGATTGATACTGCTTCCTACTAACTTCTAATGCTTTTATTTTTCTGAAATCAAGATTGGCAAACCCTATGATAAAAAATGAAATGAAAAGGCATGCTGTTATTGTGGCATTAAAAGGCTGATCGTAGCAATTTGGATGTTGCACGTTTTCTCAGAGTTGCATGAAAGGATGGCTGACCATTTGTACGACCACATCACACCCAATATTTAACCTCCTAACTCTCCAGATCTCAATCCGCTAGACTATTATGTGTGGAGCGTTGTTGAGAAGGAGGGTAATAAACAGCCTCATAACACCAAAGACTCTCTTAAAGCTGCAATAGTTCGAGTAATTCCTGATATAAATAAGGACCAATTAATCAGAGCTTCCAGCCAATTTCGACCTTGTGTAGAGGCAGTTATTGATGCTAGTGGTGGTTTTATTGAATAAAATTAAATAAAAGTTAGCTAAATTTCATGTTTACTTGTTTGTAATCAAATATAATTATATTCATTTGTTCAGCAAGTTTTTTTTACTAATCCATAAAATCTGTACTCAAATACCAGCCGCACCCTGTATAACAACATTGCACCACCCGCACATCCAAGGTTACAGCACCTGGTATTCCGGAGTTTAGGAGAGATAACAAAAAAAAAGCTTAAGAATGATAGGAAATTATGGAGAACCCTCATCGCCTACGTCTTGAAGTGACACGGCATAGAAAAGGAAAAGGTCTTCAGATATCTCGGTATATGGAAATGGAAATTGATTAAATACCCGTTTTTCGTCTAAATCTACGAAAAAATCTAATACTCACAAGTTAGCTTGAAAAAATGCGTAACCTACTTAACGAGCTTGTGTAAATCGATGGCGGAATAAGGTTTAGGAGAAATAAGAAAAAGGCAAAAATTGTTAAAAGCTACGAAGCACAGGAAATTGTGGAGAGCCATGATCCCTATATCCTGAGGGGACACGGCCCATAGAAAAAGAAAGGGTTGTAAGGGGTAATGAAAACAGCACTTCCGGAGAAAATATGTTGAATAATATGATTTTATGCGGTTGGAAGGCAAGTAGCAAAAAATCTGCTATTCTATGCCATTCTTTCTTTGACCGCTCATTCGAGCGATTTGTTTTTCTTTCGTGCGCTCTGCTCAAAGGAAATGGAATAGTAAAGTAATTAATTCACAGTTTTTTTTCTTCTTTTCTTGCTAATAAATTTAGTGTAGAAGAAAAGGATATTGAACATGGAATAAGCTATACAAGGGGTAGTTTCACACAACACCACAAATTGCTACACAACCAAAACATTAACCTAAAAAAACTCGAGTCATGTTCTTCTCGAAACTTTCATATGGATGCCATGCATTGTGCCGGACACGTTCCGAAGTATATAAACTGTCAGATGCATGCAATCTCTTTCTCGGATTAATTGTTAAAAATGTAGACCTCAGCGATGACCATTCTTCTTTGAATGTTGAATCTCCAGAACAGTACCAAATAGCAGAAACCACATCACTTGAGGACGACTGAGAGCAGCAGAAACTAAAATGCGTAGCACGTGGA
This sequence comes from Acanthosepion esculentum, assembly GCA_964036315.1. Taxonomy (NCBI): domain Eukaryota; kingdom Metazoa; phylum Mollusca; class Cephalopoda; order Sepiida; family Sepiidae; genus Acanthosepion; species Acanthosepion esculentum. The sequence goes on from OZ038493.1 coordinate 9,246,664, forward strand.
ACTTGAAGAGAAAATAATGACACAGTCAAGATGCTGACATTCCACACTACGTAAAAACAAAAGTCCAGGAAGGACCCTTCCCCCACCAATACTGGAAAAAGCTACAACACTGACTGCTCAGTCAAAGAATACTGAATGTTGCTCTTTTTGTCTCACAGACAGTTCTCAACTGCCCCTACTGTACTGTGCAGTCGACAAATTCTAAAACAAACAATGCTCATGCGCAAAATTAAAAATATAAAATGGCGACAATTTACCTATATATATATATATACACACACACACACACACACACACACACACACACACACACACACACACATATATATATATATATATATATATATATATATATATATATATATATATATATATATACTTAAGATAAACCTTTTCAGAACACAAGCAATAAGCTGGAATTGAAAAGAAAGGAGTGATTGTTCATGCACTGAATCCTTCATAAAGATTCCAGTTGGATAATTACAGGAAATACCTCAGTGTATAGATCAGTTATACAAAATTTATTATAGGAGATAAGGAAATTCAACATAAAGGTAGTTTCACACAATACCACAAATTGCTACACAACCAAAACATTAACCTAAAAACTCGAGTCATGTTCTTCTTGAAACTTTCAAATGGATGCCATGCATGGTACTCGACTCGTTCAGAAGTGTATAAACTGTCAGCTGCATAAAACTGCTTTCTCAGATCGATTGTTAAAAATGTAGACCTCAGCAATGACCATTCTTCTTTGAAAGTTGTGGACTGGTGCTAACGAATCTCCAGAACAGTACCAAATAGAAGAAACCACATCACTTGAGGACGACTGAGAGCAGCAGCAACTAAAATGGTATCGAAACTTTAAGTGACTACTGGACAGCTGCTGCACGTATAAGCAGCAAACTGTACATTTTCCGCCTGATCTGGCTTTTGTAACGGTGAAGGATAGCGCATGGAGTCAGCTACTTGCTAGCGTAATAGAGGGAACCGACTATCTTCTCTGCATATTTAGTGATGGATCGTATGTTCGATCTCCACTTGAGGTCTGAGCTGAGGTCAGAGCTTTGTTTCCATTATGCATAAAACTTCCTTATTATTTACATGTTCCATCCATGGTATCCTCAGTATTCTTCTGTAGAACCACATCTTTATTTCTTTGAAGTCTCCATTTCATATGTGTGGAAATTATCCAGCATATAGTGTCATATTTGATATTGTATAGTGCAGGGGTCGGCAACCTTTTGTTGGCTAAGTGTCGAATTAGGGTTTTAAAATCATTTGGTGTGCCAACAGGATAGATATTTTTATACAAGTCAAGGTCGATATTCCGGTTCTACAATATATTTTATATAGTACTATATAGTATATATACTTTAGTATATATTAAAATTGAAACAGTTAAATATCTTCTTTGCGTTGTAGTAGTTATTGGTTCAGACTTCGAGATGCCATTTGCGGCTGCGTGCCATTGGAAATTGCTTGATGTGCCACGCGTGCCGTAGGTTGTCGACCCCTGGTATAGTGTATAGCAGTTCACGACTCTTTTGCTTCAATAATTGCCAACTTTTCTCATACATTCACCTCTTTATATATTAAACGAGCAAATGTTTTCAACAACAAAAAAAAGACGTTTTATTCAGTTGTGTGTTTAACGTCTATTAGCTTTCAAAAGATAAACAAAAATTAAGACGAAGAGCGCTAGTCACTTTTACTCACGGTTCATATAATTTGTCTGCATTATCTAAAAATCTCTGCAACCTCACCAGACGTGTGTTTGTTTGTTTCTTTTTTTATTCCTTTCTTTCTTTTATTTTCTTCCGACCAACAAACCAATCACCCATCCATCTCTTCAAATCCTAATCTTCTTATTTTCATGAAAATTACGTCATTCGCAAGAAAAACAAAGAATAAAAAATTTAAAAAAAACTGTCTCAACAAAAGCGAAAACAATCTGAGAACTTGTTTATTACGCACCCCTTCACACCTACCGAACACACACCTGGCCCCCAGACATTATTTCCACGTATTCATCTTGGCCACCCTTCTCTGCCTGTTCAATTTTAGTCTTGTGCCCCCAACAAGATAATTGTTGATATCTTTTTTTTCTTTTTGCTCGGGGAGGGTGGGTCAAACGGGGATCTTATTACAGCACTCACAGTAACTAAAGTTTAATCAAGGCTGAAGTTTCTGGATAGACTACTCGAATTGCGTAAAGAAGCAAAGAAAGGGATTACAGACCCCCAGGCGCTTTGTGTATCTGTGGGGGTGTGTGCGATGTGTGTGCAGGTGCGCACTAGTCGGTTGAGTAATTTTGTGATTGCGTAAGTATATGCATGTAATTGAATATATATATATATATATATATATATATATATATATATATATATATATATATATATATATATATATATATATATATATATATATATATATATATATATATATATATATATATATATATATATATATATATATATATATATTGTGGATGTGTGTGTGTGTCTGTGTTTGAATACTTCGATGTGGTATAATGGTTAGCAAACTTGTCTGGCTAGAACAATTACGACTGAGTAGTGAGTTCGATCCCCAATGGATGCCCCCTCTTTTCGGCCTTGTGCCACATCTAAGTTACGCTTGGAAAATCACTGTGTGTGTGTGTGTGTGTGTGTGAGAGAGAGAGAGAGAGAGAGCCCTTAGACGCGGTGTAATGGTTAGCACGATGCTTCGCTAGAACAATTACGACTGAGTAGTGAGTTCGATCCTCATTGGGCTCCCCATACTTTCGGCCTTGTGCTACATCTAAGCAACGTTTACAAAATCACTATATATATATATATATATATATATATATATATGTGTGTGTGTGTGTGTGTGTTTATATATGAGTGTGCGGTTATATATGTGTGTGAGTGTGTGTGTGTGTGAGCGCGCGATTCTACATTTATGTGTTTGCACAAGTATGGGAAATGAATATATTATGATTACATATATCTCTTATTGCACGTGTGTCGGCGATTGTATATGTACGTGTGATTGCGTATGCGATTGCCTGAGTTCATTTGCACGAATCAATATGCATGACTGCGTGCATCAATATGTGGTTGCATTCTCCTCTTGCTTCATATGTGTATATATATATACGATTGAAAATCTGTATGTCTGCCTAAGTCTGTTCGTGGTCACAATCGTCGATGATAAAGTATCCGCTTGTGTAGGATGAACCCCCTCTCTCTCTCTATTTCTCTCTTTCTCTCTCTCTCTCCCTCTCTCTCTCTCTTTCTCTCTCCCTCTTTCTCACTCTCTCTTTCTCTCTCTCTCTCCCCCTTTCTCTCTCTCTTTCCCTTTCTCTCTCTCTTTCTCTCTCTCCCTCTCTCTCCCTCTTTCTCTCTCTCCCTCTCTCTCTTTCTCTCTCTCTGTATGTCACTCAGTATATATTCACACTTCTTTTGTCTCGTTCATATGTAAATATATGCGTAAGTGCGAGTTCGTTTTTTGCCAATACTGAGATCGAAAGTCTTTCCGTTGAAATCAGCAAAATCAAAGAGACTTTAAAGTCGTCAATGACAGTAGACATTACTCCGAAATCATAAATCAATATTACCACACAACACGAAGGCGCCACTGTGACACAATGGGACACAGACGTCTTTAGAACACACAGGAAAGCAAATGAACCCTAAATTATTTTATCTGAATCTAAAATGCCAAGTGTTTTATGACAAGTAGTAAAATCTAGGAAGTAAGATCTTCAAAGAGGCCAAAGGGAATAAAATAAATCGACAATAAATAAAAACTTTCGAGAACAATTGCCATATGGCCAGAATTTAATAAGTTAAGCTTGCATCTTATAAAAGAGTCACGGTTAGAATTGAAAGTTGTTCCATTGCTGCCGAGTGGCAGTGTATAGGTTGTTCGTATTGTTGGATATTATTATCTCAAAATGGATTCCGGGTATTTTTATTATTAAAATGTATTTTTATACTTTCATAGTGTTTTTTTGTTTTGTTTTGTTTTTTGGTGGGGGGGGTCACTATTTGCACATAGCTGGGACCCTAATAGGTGCAACCACTCAGATTTTACTAGCAAGCAAGGCGATAAAACCGTTAAAAGGGAAGAGGTTACCGAGAGTGAGAGAAAATGAAAGCCGAAGCCGAAGACCCAAGGTAGAGCACACTCCTGCCCAGCAGGAGCTAACTTAAATGCCGTATATATATATATATATATATATATATATATATATATATATATATATATATATATATATATATATATATATATATATAAAGAGAGAGAGATAGTGATAGATTGATAGATAGGTAGATACGGATACAATGGCAAAGATAGATAGATAGATAGATAGATAGATTGATAGATAGATAGATAGATAGATATGAACAGACTGGAATATATATATATATATATATATATATATATATATATATATATATATATATATATATATATATATATATATATATACATATATATATCGTTTGTCTGACGATCGCAAATAGCGTGAAACCCAGAGTCACAAACTCACACCAAACCAACTATATATATATATATATATATATATATATATATATATATATATATATATATATACACATTCTGGTGAGAAGCGTCTATAGACGTCAAAGTGTTTGGAAAATCCTTTTTCGGTTATCTAATTTAACCTGCAAAGATTTATAGCGAATAGTCGGTGTGATAAGGTTGCTGACTACTGCTTCGCGGTGAGTCTACATTATGATGGACTCACCCAACGATTTCGACGAATCTACATTGAGTGGCACTAGAGTCTTTTGTTGTCTGAACTTTAATATGAAAGAATATTACATAGGCAGCAACTAGTACAACTAATCCACACACAATTAACTATTATTTACTCCACGCAAACTAAAAACGTTAACGCTAAAATAGCTTTTGAAATAACGGGAAAATCTAATGCACTAAGTCAACGCGGAAAACACAGTACTAATTTTGAACTTTGTCTATCGGAAGACTAATAGGAATTATCCCTACGGTCACATGATTTGAATGTCCGTTTCGTTGTTCACAAAATAACTTTAATTATAACCCGAAGACCCCTATTAGACATAGAACCAGCCTAATGATACCGACTCGAAGATTAGGTAACCCCATATATACATACATACGAAGTATGGTTAAAATGTATAGGGACTGATGCTATAAAAAGAAAACTGCAACACACATCAATTCAGCATTTAATCGCCTTCGAAGTAGCCCCCTTCTGAAGCCACACACTTTATTTATCGTCGTTTCCATTGATAGAAGCATCCCTGGAATTCCTTTTTTGGGGGGTTAGCCGCCTCTTCGCATTCTCTTAGATTTCCTCAACGTCTTGAAATCTTGTTCCTTACAAGAGGAAATTTAGTTTCGAAGAGGAAAATGTCGCAACGGACGAGATCTGGGGAATATGGTAGTAGTTGGACGTGGGCAATTAAGTACTTGTCCCAAAACTGCATCAAAAGCTATGGTCACTGATGTAAGCTATGTGGGGCGATGAGACAACCACACTCGGCACATTTTCCTTCTAAGTACTCATGACAACGAAAGTGAATGAGAACCTTATAACTTAGTGTGTATGCGCCACAGAATTCAGGATCAGTCTGTATCAAGCGGCTTCACTCTGCATACTTTTGATCAGACCTCGTGTATATATATATATATATATATATATATATATATATATATATATATATATATATATATATATATATATATATATAAATTCCCAAGAGAATAGAATCCAGGTAGAACTCAATGTCCAGGACAGAGAGAGAATATAATATAAAAGGTTCACACACTCATATTCCATGATTATAATTTATTATATTGGAATCGTAATTACGATCCAATTCATCAGACCTACAAATTCCTTTGTAGGTCTGATGAATTGGATCGTAATTACGATTCCAATGTAGTAAATTATAACCATGGAATATTAGTGTGTGAGCCTTTTATATTATATTATATTATATATATATATATATATATATATATATATATATATATATCCTGCACACCTTCCCAACGCAGGAAAATACTTGTTGACAGCAATAATATACTATACCGCACTACGAAATAATAAACAAAAACGTCAAGTTCTCGAGACCCCCTATATAAAAATCAACCAACCAACACTCAACAAAATTTAATATGAGTGTAGCAGCAACGTGTTGATGTGCATATAACAAACATTTGATGTCATTTTGCAATTCCATCAATTTCCGGTCAGCTTCCTTATATTGAAACGCTGGTTTTTATAAATATTTTCCATGGCTACAACGGATAAATTTAACATTTTAAAATGATTATAACAGAGATCATTCACGAATGTTTTTTATTTGTTTTTTTTAATCGCCATCACACCGAAATGCAGATTTTATAACAGTGACAATAAGTTTGTCTGTAATTTATCCCAGAAGATGATCTTGGAGGAGTACGATCCTGAACGTAAATTTCCCAAAACAGTGCAATTTCAAATGTATTTATTACGATAATATGTGCACGTTTTCGTAATAGATTGTGGCTAGACCCAGAGCAAGCTTCAGTATCGGAACCTAAACGGAATCTATTTGTGGAGAATTTTTCTCTATGTTTGATGGAACCAAAAAAAGAATGCTTTATTGCGAATTGCTTGAATGCACGTCCCGATGTTAATTACTGGGCAAAGCTACTATGAGCAATAGGCTCGTTTGAATGATGCATAGGAACATGAAAAAGTACATTTAACGGTCTTGTGGGTGATGAATTGCTTTCTCTTTTAAATAAAAATATTCTTTTTTTTTTCCATTTTGTTATTCCGATACCCACTATAACTTTGGTACATCTAACGGTTATTTGTTGGACGGTAACGTTTATTCAAAACCGTCACCGCCCACACAATAACCATTAGATTAATACGATAGACCTACCCATAATACATCATTGACCATCATATATAAATAGTAGAGATAAAACACAATATATATGACTTGAAGTTTGCGTGTGTGTATGGGGGGGGGTAAATATTTCAGATAATGTATGTCTGTAAAAGGACACGTTTCGTCCTCCGAGAGACTTTATCAAGGCAAATGCTTTGATAAAGTTCTTCAGGGGACGAATCCCGTCGGCTAAGATAAGTTTTCTCAGTTGTCTTTATTCATAAACGGTGTGCAATGGATAAATTGTCGTCTAAATTACGCTAAAATGAAAATAAAACAGACATTTAGCAGATATATTTACCAAAATTATACAAAAATATCTTGATATACTGAAGAGTAAATTTATTCAATAAAATCGCTATTGGCTACAACCACGGCTCCCAGATGACTTCGGAATCTCCTGCAACTCTTCTGGATGTTCTCCTTGGTGAATTCTGCCATAATCCTTGCCTTCAGTTCAACTTTGGTGCTACAAGGAGTTATGTTGGTCTCTCGCTCAACTGCAACCTATAGATACTAATCAAGGTTGTTGCAGTCTGGGGAGTTACGTGGCCAGATGTAAGGAGTGATATGGCTGCAAAAATTTCTAACAGCCATTACCGGGTTCTCCAGCTTGTATGGTATGGTGCAGAGTCCTGTTGCCAGGTATAAGGTCTTCCAGCACAGCACTACCTTCTCAAGGCACTTGATGTAGGCCTCCATGTTGAGTCTGAGGCCCTGTGGGAACATGAATGGAGGCATGACGTCGCCATCATCAGTGATCACTCTAAACAGCATCGTAATCACCATTAGACAAATTCCCCTCTTTCTGAATTCTCTGTACTGTCCTTAGATTGGCACCTAAACATTTTCAAATCTTCGTATTTAATCTTCCGAATGCCAAGCAGTACAGCGTGCCGCTTTCAAATTTCTAGCGGAGTGAATTTCGTCCTGGTGCTTTCTTTCTCACAGATGGTGCCCAACTGACCCTTATATACTGTGCAGTCGACAAAATAAAAACAAAAAACAACAAGTAACATCAGTGATAACATTAAACTGTATAATTTTAATCATTTCACCCCAAGCGAAGTGGTAATGCCACTAGAATGAGGGGATCACAGGGAGTGAAAGTGAAAGAAAAAGAGAAGACTGAGAATGCGGAGGATTGGAAAAAAGACAAAAAAGGAAAACGGTTCGAGAAGACAGAAGATGGCGATTGACGTTGCATTTACATTTTTGAAGGTTGTAACTATCATGGAAGCAAGAAATAGGAAGGGAGTTCCACAGGTGAAAGTGCGAGAAAAAAAGCTGTTAGAGTACAAATGTCAGTTTCATCTAGCGCAAAGCGGCGTGGCCGAGTTGCCAATCTAGTAGCACACTTAATGTGAACTAAAGGTTTGTTTGTAAAGGGTGTTCCAATAACTTCAACCGATTTTAAATGTGAATTAAGTTTAAGCGTATAATGTTTTTTTTCTTTTCCGGATTTGGCGGACATTTGGGCGATATTATTTTTCACACATAATTGCCATGATTTAAATAACATGATCCAATAGAGAAATAAATAAATTTTCACCAACAACACTGATTTATTTACTGCTGACTTTGATCCCTCTTAATGAAACACCCTTATAATCCGTCTTAAAGAAACGCCCTTTAATTAAATTGTATAAATTTCATTATATATTATGATATGTGTGTCCGAGATCAAGACTTGTCCCGGGATGCATGCGAACGATAGGACACATATATAAAAGAGACAGAGACGGTGTGGTTCAGAGCGAGAAGTCAACTAATAAATTAAAGTTATGCAGACAAACAGATAGAGACAAAAAAATCTCTAAAAGGTTTCTGACCATGAGACTTGGGTTCGAATCTTATCGTGGACATTTGTTCAGAGGAGGTAAACCCAACGAATGACGTCTGAAAAGCATACCCCCCACTGTGGTTGATTGAAGCCGTGTGAGTGGGGGTAGAAGGAACTGTTCAGAAACCGTCGAACGTTGTGCCCGTACGTAAGCCACCGAGGTTTTGGGAGGATTGACTTTGATCAAAAAATTGATCACGCCAGATTATACGCTCTCTCCCAGGGATTTTAACTAAGGTTTGCTCAGTTGCCAAGATAAACAACAGAACAGACATCTGTAATAGGGTTTGATTAGCCGCCGTGGAAGATAGGTGAACTCGGAAGCAAGTAGAAACTAGCCATTATTATTCATTATTAGAGGACGAGGGTCGTCGAATTCCCTGTGGGGATCGATTACATTATATTAGCAATATCTGTAAAACTCGACCGGTGGACATTTTTCCTCGGCAGTCATTCAATACGTATGTGTATGCGTGTGTGTATCTTAATGTGGTATGAATAAAAATTATTTTATTCCGATTATCCTATCTGAATATATTTGACAGAAGAACAAACGAAATAACATCGATTTCTTTTTCTTCTTTTTTTTTCTTCTACATCATTGTAATTTGCGCAAATAAATCTTTTCCGTAAAAAAAATATAGAGTTTATTCTTTTTTTGTCTGAATTTCTTGAATGGGGACTTATTTACATTATTTATATAACAGCTCGAATTGAGGAATCGGAGAGCCGAGTTCGAATTCCAGTCGAATGCGTTACATTCACTTACGTGCTAATAACCTTGAAAAAGGTATGAATCCTCTTCCCCCTCCAGCTATGGGTAAATAGATGGACAGATCGGGTTCTGTAGCCTTGGATGGCAACCGGTCTACTGCAGAAAGAAATGGCAACCTACTGCGGGAAAAACATCTGCCTCGTCAGTCATGTATCAAAAGATACATGATCGCCTAAGAGTGTATCAGGCATGGCACATAACTGACTGATATTCAGACTATTGTCCTCGTCTTTATTGCTTTTATAACAACGTTTCGGTACCTCTGGCCTTCTTCAGGTGTATATCGATCTGGGTCACCTACAGGGAATTCCGAACTGAACACTTTATTTAATCTACGGGCGTAGACTGTTCTCGTTCCACTGACCATGTCTAGCGATATCGTTCAGTTTTTATTTTATTTAGCAAAGGCTGAAACGTTGGGATAAAAATAAGGTGAAGACAAAAGCCCGAATGTAAATGGTGTAAAGAGAGTTTATTCTACAAGATTTCTTGTTAAAAAAAAAAGAGATTTTTCTTCTGTGTTACTAGCCAGCCGTGTGTCGATTCAACAACGGTCATAAGATTGATTACTTAAACCGGTGAGAAGAAGAAATTTATTTAGCGAACTAATCTTAAGTAAAAATGAGAAATGGGAATCGTTACTTTTCGTCTGAATTTCTGAGGTGAAGAATTTTGATTCTTATGAATTACTCTATTCACGAGCGCATACTAACCTACACTACAGTTCAAAAGTTTGAGGCGAACTCTGGTAATGTCTTTTTTAAAATTGGTCAAAAAAACTGTTGTATTTTACTTTAAATAAAAGATTATTATACATCGTTAAAAAAAAGTGAAACATGATTTTTTTATTAGAAATTTTATTATGACAAAAAAAAAGAATTTTAGTATTAAATTTTGGTCTCGTCAAAATATCCTCCTTTAGTCTTGATTGATTTTCAATGGCTTTAAGAGCTCTTTTTCATTTTTCTTTTTTTTTTCAAACTTCTATCAAGTTCATTCCATGATAATTCTGAAGGTGGCTCCAAACTTTTGAACTGTAGTGTAGGTCGTTATTGTTAGACAAATTCCGCCATTGTACCCTCGAGGATCCTTCAGTGATTTGTCCTATTCGGTAACTATCTAGAAATTCCAACCCATAATTCGGATGGTAGATTGTGCTCATTCTACTGTCCATGGGGCTACGGTAATATCCCGTTCAAACACCAATTGTCATATGATCACCGAAGTTAAGCCTGACCAATACCTAGATGGGTGACCGCTTCGAAATATCCGGTGCTGTAAGGTTGGATATGCTGAGTTCCAATTCCAGTCGGTTTCGTTGTGTTCACATTACCCGCCAATACTCTTGGGAAAGGTATGAATCCATCTCTTCTCCCTCATCTATGGGTTAATTAGTAGGCTTTGTTTCAGTTAATCCTTATTATTTCAAAAAATTTCTTACAATCTAAAATAACCTGAAAAAGGTTGAAAAGGTGTGAAAACAAATTGGAGAAAGGTATGAATTGGGAAAGGTATGAATCCATTTCTTCTACCCTCAGCTTTGGGTTAAATAGTAAGACTTGTATAAGTAACTAGTTATTGTTTCACAACCATTCTTACAACCTAAAAATATTTTCTAGCTTTAAATAACCCGCAAAAGGTATATAAGCCGTAAAAAAATCAAATCAATCTTCTATACATGATAAGGAATATCTCGTCTCTGTTAATTATTCCTAATGATCCCTTTATTCAATTCACGGGGCAAATTGTTCTCATTCCTCTTTTAATACGAGACAGCATTTTTATCCCAGTTGATTTTTCCTATTAATTTCTTTATTCAATCCACCGGTATCTGCCTATATTTCTGAGATGAAGTATTATGTACACTATTTACATTATTCAGACTGTTGTCCTTATCTTAGTGGCTATATTTATTACAACGTTTCGGCCGTTATACACTCTGGCTTTCTTCAGGTGGTTGGAATGTCGAACTGAACCCTTTATCTCGCTCACCGGGGTAGACTGTTCTAGTTCCACGTGCCATGTCTAATGGATGTCAGTTATCAGTTATCTCCTGTTAATTCCCCTCTCCAGGTTCTCCACTGGATCTAACTAACGTCAGTGACAGGACCCAAAGAGTGTGAGTTCAATACCTGGTTAAGGCTGTGGAGAACTTAGAGAGGGGAATTAACAGGAGATAACTAATAACTGACATCCATTAGACATGACACGTGGAACTAGAACAGTCTACTCCAGTGAGCGAAATAAAGGGTTCAGTTCCACATTCCAAGTCGGAGTTTCAGATATATGAAAGTGACTTTTCTATTAATTAGTCAATTATATCCACAAGGAAGCGACTCAGATGGGGGCACACAGAGCCTTGGCAATTTTCCTGTCTTTGTGAATTTTGGGAAGACAGTATATGTAAGGTAGTGTGGTGTAACGTTGCAAAAACTGACTGTATGTTTTAGGTGGGAAGCGGTCCATGTTCTTCATTAGGATCTGCGACAGTTTTCGTTCTGTTTTCATTCTTTCTTTACTGTAGCTACCATTTCTAATGAGGTCTTCCAGTTTTTTCTGTATATTCCGATTTGTCTATCACTAGAGTCACATTACATCTGTCAGCTCGTAGTATGACGATGTTTTCATTCCTCTGTAGGGTTCTGATTGCCAGCCGCTCCAATTTCATGATATTTGATTTGGATGGCATGGCATTTTCCAGTATCTGTCTCACTTTACACGTTAGCTCATCCACCCGAGCCTGAGAAATGTTCAAGGCTATTTCCTCGATTCGGGCAATGATGTCCAAGTATGGTATTTGCCTGCTGGTTGTTGTGAAGTTGAGACCCTTGTTCAGTACTGACTCCTCAGAGGCACACAGCTGGTGTTGACTAATGTTGATTACTGCCTTCACAACTAACCTGAGTACATGGCAGAAGCTACGACAAACTGGGATAGAAAGGTACAATAGGAAAACAACACTCAGAAATAGTCTTCCTACCCCATGTGAAGGGATTATCGGAAAAAATACAAACGATCTGTGATCCATATAATACCAGGACTGTTGAACATGTTCACCATAGTCTGTGATTATAGAATCCAGCGCAGTACGTAATCTGTTCAATAAAGATTAACACTCACGAGTCAGACACTCTACTGAATCTGACTATATCGCCAATACCACTAGCAGCAGCTGTTCCGTAATTCTTCAGTCTTCGATATCAGAGGTTGGCAGTGAATATTTTGAGAAAAAAAAACATGGCCGCCTTTATACACTCGGATTGAATATTTTGAGCCTTCTGATTGGTTTATTCTTCTATTGGTGAACTATAAAATGAGTCAGCTAATTTTGGTTGGCTCACTAGTACACAAAAGGTACCCAAAAACTCCAACAAGGAAAACCCTGAAAAGTAGTTCAACACTTTGCAGACATTTCCTCCGAGTAAACCCCCCCATAGATGAGAACATGACTAAGGACTGTGTGTACGTCATCCCGTGCAGCTGTGGTGAGAAATATAAAGAAGAAACAGGCCGACCCCTTAAGATAAGACTGCAAGAACATTGTAAAGCTGTAACACGAAAGGAAATTAAAAACAAACCCAGGTCTAGCTGACCACATATGTAGGGAAAAGGGAGATCACTGCCATGTGTGGGATGAGGTTGACAGAGATCATCACGGGAAAATACGAAAACTTAAGGAATCGGGAGATATGCTAGGCCACAAAAATCTCCTAAGCCGACCAAGCATAGAGATGAATACAATATGGGAACCAGTAATAGGGAGTGCTAGAGAAAAGCAATAATGCCAACAAAAGTTGAAAAATGAGCTCTGGTAAAAAACGGTAAATGACCCATTAAATTTATATGTACCAAAAATTCATAGACTGATGTCCTCAGGAACATATGGTCCAGTGGATAAAAGCGTTATTTGGATCCAGTAACTTGATCCAAACAGTTGAGTTCAAAAAGTTCAATAAAAAACTCTATAGAGGAGAACATGACTAAGAACTGTGTGTACACCATCCCGTGCAGCAGTGGTAAGAAATATAAAGAAGAAACAGGCCGCCCTCTCGAGATAAGACTGCAAGAACATCGTAAAGCCGTAACACTGGCTACTGCAGTGGTGAACAAAAACTTGGAAAGTTGAGTTAAAGGGAGATAATTGTGACATCTGGAAAGGGAAAAAGAACGTGGAAGTAGAACAATCTACCCCGGTGGACGAAATAAAGGATTCGGTTCAAAATTCTAATCACCTGAAGAAAACCGGAGCGTACAGCGACCGAAACGTCGTGAATATGGCAACAAAAATGCAGACAGCAGTTCGAATAATGTAAATAGTGAAAATAATTACAATCACTCATCTCAGATATATAGGTCAATAGAATCTAGTATGACCACGACATACATTTGCCCTCAAAATCATGTATAGAGATCGGCATATGTATGCCTGTAGAATCTAGTATAAACCCGACATACGTCTGCCTAGAAAATCAATTATAGACCCAAACTATGTATATCTACAGAATGTAATATGAAACCAACATATGTCTATCTATAAAAATCAAGTATAGACCCGGCCTATATCTATAGACCAGTGGTTCCCACCCGAATTGGGGCCATGCCCCACTTTGGTATTTCTAAAATTCTGGTGTTCCCTGTAATATTTAATTCTTACATATTCAAAATGTTATTGCAATTCACGCGAAGGAAACTTAAAAGGCCATTATCTGGGTAATTCAGTTCGCCCGTCATTTGCGATGACTGAAATGGATTAAAGTGCTTGCTTTCGTCCAGTCCTCCGGTCTACCAACTCAGCCGTTGCTAGTAACCTCATATTCTCTCAGTCTCGTTAGTACGTACGCCGTCACAACAACAATTCGTTCTCCCGTCTTCCTCCCAGACTTGCTATTTATGCCCGCGTCGTGGGGAACAAAAATTTGCACACGAGACTTACTTCTCGTTCGCCCGAGACTTCCGGTTTAATAAATTCAAGCTGGTTTGAATTCTTAATCTTTTTTAAATTTTTTTTTCCTTTGTACGTCTGTCCGCGATATGGGAATTTCGGAATAATTCATTTCTCTTTTAATGCCGGTCGCGATCTTTTAACAGGACCTGACACGCCAAGCAAATTCGCTTTGCCGGAGGTAAGTCTTCTCGTTCCTCACGCATTAACTTGGTCTCTAAACAAACCTCCAAAAACTATGGCGTCCATGAAAGAGAAAATTTTTTTAAAAAATACAGTTAAATATATATAGTTTCAAACCATATAGAGAACAAAAAAGGCAGAAATATAAAATATTTGAATGAAAACTTATTCTGTAATATACTTTGATCATTTTAATCATGAAATAATAATGCAAAATGAAATTTAAGCTCACGTTTGTATAGTAAGCCGAAGTGTGCACATCCTACGCATGCCCCACCAAAATATTACCATGCCCCACCGGTGGGGCATGCGCCTCACGTTGGGAATCATTACTGTAGACTCAAACATCCACACAACCACCCTATAGACTCAAGTATATACCCGACCTATATCTAGTTATGAAATCACGTGTAAATCTGAAAATTGTCTACCAATAGATACAAGAAAATTAAAAATTCGATATGAAAAATCTAACCAGCTTTGATATGTCGTAACTTCTATCCACCCAACCCAATCTCCACGATTAGGGGTGGATGTGTGTGTGTGTGTACGTGTGTGTGTGTACGTCTGTGTGTGTGCGTGCGTGCGTGCGAGAAGGAGATTCACAAAAAAAACAAAACAAAACAAAAGCATGAAATAAAGAGTAATGAATATTAACAGAGGAAACTTGAATATTATTTTTTTTGCCTTCATTATGATTTTAAAATTACAAAATATAAATGAAAATTCGTCATCCACCTTCGTGATTAAATTTTGAAATTAAGACTCATACAAAATGCAAATCCCCACACTTGCACATTTACAGATGCACAGATGCACAAGGACAATCTGCATCGGTGACTGTGACATTTAACCAGTCTATTGTATTATTGTTGTTATTTTATATTTTGTTTCCAAAGAACTCGTTTTTTTTGTTACTCCTTTTTCGATCTGCAGAGAAGAACAGTTTTCTTAAAAAATTGCCTTTTTTTCTTTCTTTTTCATTAGATTTTCTGTGTTTATGCTTCGCTGTGTGTTAGTACTCACCTAAAGAAAGAAAGAAAGAACTGCAAGGAAATGAAAGAAAGACAGTAAGAAATGAAAGAAAAGAAAGGAAGAAAGAAAGAAAAAGAAAGAAAGAATGAAAGAACTAAAAGGAAGATGGAACTAGTAAAAAAAGAACCAAAGAAATAAACGAATGAAAAAATGAAAGAACTTAAAGGGAAAGAAAGAAAAAACAAAAAAAGCAAAGAAAAAATAAGAAACAAGTAAAGGTAAAGAAAGAAAGAAAGACACAAACAAACAAACAAACAATCAAACAAAAGGAAAGAAAGAAAGAAAGAAAGAAAGAAAGTTACAAACAAACAAACAATCAAACAAAGGGAAAGAAAGAAAGAAAGACACAAACAAACAAAGGGAAAGAAAGAAAGAAAGAAACAAACAAACAATCAAACAAAGGGAAAGAAAGAAAGAAAGAAAGAAAGAAAGAACGAAAGTTACAAACAAACAATCAAACAAAGGGAAAGAAAGAAAGAAAGAAAGACACAAACAAACAAAGGGAAAGAAAGAAAGAAAGAAAGAAACAAACAATCAAACAAAGGGAAAGAAAGAAAGAAAGCAAGAAAGAAAGAAAGAAAGAAAGAAAGAAAGACACAAACAAACAATCAATCAAACAAACAAACAAAGGGAAAGGAAGGAAGAAAGAAAGAAAGGAAGGAAGGATAGAAGTGATAGAAAGAAAGAAATGAAGTGAAGGAAGAAAAGAATAGGATTAATTATTTGTTGGATTATCGCTTTGGTTGAATAAGAAAATATGAAGTCAAAGAAAGAAGGAAAGAAAGAAAGAATGAATGAAAGGAAATAAATTAAAAAAGAGATAAATAAAGAAGGAAAAGAAGAACGCAATGTCCCTCTCATTTCACTCGCTGATTTTTTTCTATTGTTAGATATATCTCTATCTGTAGTCAACAATGATTTTCTTAGATCTTTTTGGTTTGATGTGAAGAGGATATTTGCGTGTTATGTATTGTACACACCCAAAGAAAGAAAGAAAGAAAGAAAGAAATATCTTACTCGTTCTACACCCCGAAACTTTTTATTGTTAATTCTGTCTTTTATCTGCAGCGAACCATCTTTTTCTTAAAACCTCTTAAAAGAAGAGAATATCTGCTTGTTTATCACCGTTTTTGGTCATACTCAAAGAAAGAAAGAAAGAAAGAAAGAAAGAAAGAAAGAAAGAAGGAAGGAAAAATGACTGAATGAAAGAAAGAATGGGATGAAACGAAACAAAGAAAGAAATGTACACAGGGAAAAAATTTCCCGCTCTTTTTACTCGTCGAAACTTAATGATACCCTCGTTTTGCAAATATCGTATCGTATAACAACCAGACTTGGCACGGTACGAAGGACCATATGAGAAGTATCTGGAAGTAGGTTTGACATTAAAAAGCAGAAAGAATAAAAAAAGAAAACAAAAATGGGGAATCTAGGTTAGTTAAAACGAAGAAGTTGATATTTATGCATTTTGTTGTTTTCTTGAGTTTTATGCATTTAGTAGCACAGACAATCAAATAGCATTATCTGATCAGACAAACGCAGATTTATTTTTGAAATAATAAAAGCACAAAGTCTGGGATTATTTCAATGTGAATCCCTTGAATGAGCGAGAAAAAGAAAAAGAAAACACAGCGGCGTTATGAAAGCTGTGAGGAAATTGTTTGAAACGATGAATGTGAGAAACCGCAGAGATGTCTTAACAATCTGTCGATGTTCATGAAATAAAAAAGAATATTGAATATTAAAGGATTGCATTGCACCCTGTGTTTACATCAATTCAGAATGTACCATTAAAACAACTTAGTCTAGTAAGATAGATATGAATGAACTTAGATAGAGAGATAGATAGATAGATAGATAGATAGATAGATAGATAGATAGATAGATAGATAGATGAAACGTCCGTTGATGAGATAAATAAAACGTTTAGCCATCCTTTGTCACTGATTTGTTCGGCGAGACTTGAACTCCAGTCATTATCAGAAAGGAAAGAAACGTGTTTGCGTGAGTAAGGAAGAGGGGGTGGGTAGAGAGAGAAAGGGAAAGAACGAGAGTGAGAGTGTGTGTGTGTGAGAGAGAGAGAATAAAATAAATGAATGCAGTCAGAGAGACAGAAAGAGTAAAGATAGCAAATGAATTAATCAGAAGCATCATATGAACTAATCAATTCGGTGTATCAAATTAAGCTTACGTTGCTTTCTGTTTTTCTCTCTCTCTCTCTCTTCCTGCTTCTCTCTCTCTCTCTTTCTCTCTCATACATACACACACCCACACACAAACAGAGAGATACACACACACGCACACATTAAATTTAATATTCACTGCAAAACAAGGCGGGGATAGTCCTTCCCCACCTTCGTAGAAGAATACCAACATACCGACTTGCAATATTACACCAAACAAAGAAATGTCTAGATATTTGCCCTTTGCGACATCACTTTTCTTCCTCTCTTCACCCCTTCCCCCTACCAAGCATCTTGCGCTTACTGTGGTGCTTATTTCAGATGATACCCCAAAGTTCAGGGAATATAAGGCAGGAAAATGATTTCCTCTAAAAAAAAAAAATGGTAGATACTGGTGCTCTTTGTTTATTTTTTTGTTCAAGACATGGACACTTAATGAATGAAGATAGGAACCAAACTCTTCATATTTCCTCGAAGTTTGGGAAGCATTACACTACAAGCAAAATGTTTGGGACCACCCTGTATTTCTTTATAAATTATCAACTAAAAATGAAATAATTTTGTATTTCTTTTCAACTAATAATTAGGATTCTAATGAATACGTCTACTAGCAAGAACAATGCGGTTTTGTTTAAGATACTGGAACAAGAAATACAATTTTTTATGGTCAGTGTGTTATTAGAGGAAAAAAAGAAATGCAGGAAGTTCCATAGTATACACAAAGAAATTCAAAAAACTCTTTGAAATATTAAGAAATCTTTTTTTTCTACGCGGATATTCAAACAGTCTGTACGAGTGGCAGAACTAATTCCAACTCGGAACCTCAAAAGAGTCATTTGAAGTTCAAGCCCCGCGCTTAGTTTCTAATAAAAAAAATTACCGAATAGTTCCATTTAGGTGTAAATGTACATGCTTAATTCAAAAATAACAAAGAAATTTTGACAAAATTTACCGTTTTGGAGTTATTGACAATAAAATTTCGGACTCATTCGCGTCGTGGTGGGTGAATTTGAAATTAATTCTGCACCACATCTGTACTAGGTACAGTTGGCATGCAAAGAGTGAGAGAAAATGAGTTTAGTGAAAATGCGAAAATAAAAAGTGATATACAAGCACGTATTTTCTCGCATCTATGGAGCGAGATCATCCCAAGAGTATTAAAAGACGCACGAGGATTTATTATCGATAGATAGAGCCTTAACAGCATAAGATACGCAGATGACGCCATCTTGACCACGGGCTCAGAACGAAAACTGACACAACTATTAAACAACGTAATAAGGGAAAGCATGAAGAAAGGACTAACTATCAACCGAAAGAAGAAAGTATTCATGGTTATCCGTAAGAGAAACAGCGAGTTATTTATCAGGATTGAACATGCGTGGAATAAATTACCACGCATTACAAAATTATTCTTGATTCTTTCTAATTGTTCTGTTTTAGTATTATTAGTTCATTTTATTCTCTTCTTGTTTCTAAGTTATAAATTATCCTTTATTATAACTGTACTACAGACAGACATTTTGGGGCCACTGCATTTCTTTAAAAACAACTTAAAATGAGATATGTTGGTGGTTTTTGTAAAGTAACAGCTAAAATTTCAGTAACTATATTGTATTTGCTTTTAGTTTTCAGTCATTCTCCAGGCTCCTTTTACTACAAAAGGTTCAAATTTGGATTCGTCTCTCCACAATACTAAATTATGAATATTTTGTATGAGAAATATATTTTGTTTTTTTTAACCATTAACTCCTCAGTAGACATTTTGATATTACTAGGGAATCATAAAAAAGAAAAATATCATTCAATTTTGTAAAGACATGCTATGGCATCTGGTTTACGTCTAATTTGAAAAAAAAAAATTCAAATGAAATTTTCAACAAGACAACGATTAGAACGTTTCTTCTAAATTATGTAAAAATTACGTCGAGTGAAAAAAAGAAGAATATTTTGAAAATTATGACTTGGCTGCTTCAGTCTGCTGACCTTTGACCCATTGAATTAGTATGGGGTTAATTGGATAAAAGAGTTCGAATAAAATACCTAAATAGTGGGAGTGAACTTTTTCAGTGTTTGAAGAATGTTTGGAAAGGTCTGCGATCTACTTAAAAAAAAACTCTTGGAAACAATGTTCAAGAATTTGTAAAGCACAAATTAAGGCAGGTGATGTTTTTTTATTGACGAAAACAAAATATGATAATGTTTCTATATTTAAGTATATATATGTTGTCAACATAAAAGCAAATACACTATAGTCACCGTAATTGTATCTTTTACTTAAATAAAATGCAAAGATGTCATTTAAAGGAAATGTTTTTAAAGAAATGGACTGTGAACTCAACTTTATTGCCTGTTGTGTATATATATATAAAAAAAACATGGACTCATGCCTTTCCTAAACTGTCTCAAATAGGATCGGATATACGAGATGAACTCGTGCCTACAAAACAGTCATCAACTGGGATCGAATATACGAGATTGACTCATGCCTTTCCTAACGTGCTTCAAATAGGGTCGGAGAGACGTAATGGATTCGTGCCTGCAAACAGTCTAAAATAGGGTCAGATATACGAGATGAAGACATGCCTCCAAAAAAGTCTCAAATTGGATCGGATATACGAGATGAACCCATGCCTTTTTAAAATAATTTTAGAGTGAACTCAAATTTTTTTCCTGTTGTGTATGTATATACAAAAAGAAAAACAGTGTATCTAGCAGGTTTCTAATCGCTAGAGAGTTTTGGAAGCTATACCTGAGAATAAGAGGGTCCTACTGTATTTGAATCGTCCACAACCAGGTAACGGTTATGCAGCACATTTCGTCGATCAATTTCTTCGTCAAGAAAATAAGATCATCAATAGAGCCCCCTTGAGTGTTCTTATTTCATTTTGAAATTATCA
Source organism: Acanthosepion esculentum (assembly GCA_964036315.1). NCBI lineage: Eukaryota > Metazoa > Mollusca > Cephalopoda > Sepiida > Sepiidae > Acanthosepion > Acanthosepion esculentum. Next base: position 9,267,475 of record OZ038493.1, read on the forward strand.
GATATAGAATTGTCATGATACTGCATTAATTAACCCATTGTGAATAATGTCCTTATCTTGTTGTTAGTCACAATGATTCGGCCGTTTTCAGTTCAGAGTCGTACTTCTATTAGACTCGTGGCTAAGCAGAGCTACAGATCCCAATCTACCCAATCCCCTCTGGCATGTCGCCTACGGCTAGTTTTAGGTATTTATTCCAATCATTTCACCCCAAGCGAGGCACTAAAAACCAGTAAGTTGAGACAGATCCGACGAGAGATGTACTATTTAAAATTTTGAATATCGTCTGGGAAGTGTTTGAAGAGGGGACAGAAAGTGCGACACTGAAATTCGAAGGCGATTTGAGATGGCCAAAGATGCACTCTAAAAATAAGCAGAGAAATAAGAAACGGAAAACGAGATGTCTTTCCTAAACTGTCTCGGACAGAGCCGGAGAGACGAGATGGATTCGTGCCCTTAGGGTCGGATATACGAGATAGACTCATATCTCCAAAACAGTCTCAAATGGGGTCAGATATATGAGATTGACTCATGCCTTTCCTAAACTCTCTTAAATAGAGCCGTAGAGACGAGCTGAATTCTTGCCTCCAAAACAGACTCATATAGGGTCGTATATACGAGATGCACACATGCCTCCAAAACATTTTGAAATAGTGTCGAATACAGGCGATAAACAAATAAACTGTCTCAAATAGGGTCGGATATACGAAATGGACATAATTTTCATAAACTGTCTTAAATAGGGTCGGATATACGAGATGCCTCCAACACAGTCTCAAATGGGATGGAATATACGAGATTGACTCCTGCTTTTACTAAACTGTCTGAAATACGGTCAGAGAGACGTGCTGGATTCGGGCCTCAAAAACAGTCTGAAATACAGTCGGATATACGAGATGGATTCATGCCTCCAAAACAGTCTGAAATGGGGTCGGCTATATGAGATGGACTCATGCCTTTCATAAATTGTCTCAAATAGTGTCGGTGATAAACAGATGGACACATGACGTTCCACAACTGTTAGCTGTTAATTGGTGGGCCCTCCGCACCTCTGTTATTATTCAGTTATTTTCTCCTATTAAAATCATTATGTCAAAATCACTTAAGTGTATAAAATTACTTTTCTTTTTTTTAACCCCCGTTCCTCTCTCGATAAATCTGACACTCCCGGACAGATTTCAAATACAATGACTTTAAATTATCCATTAAATAAGACGATAACAAAGAAAATAAACAAATAAAAATTGCAAGTACCAACCGACAAAGGCAAAATCCATTTATTTTATTTTTTTAAGCGAACGCCAAATAATTTAAAAGAGAGAATTGCAGGGATGTATGTGGAGATAGGAATAGGAACAAGACGAAACGAAAGAAAATGCGATGACATTTTTCATCTCCCCGAGTTAACAGTTAAGACATAACATGGCGTCCAACTCCGCAATTTGGATTTTGGATTCTCTCCTCCCCTACCTGCCTCTCTGTGCATATAATTTCTCTCTATTCATAGAATTCCCAGGTCACTGTCATTATGAAAAGATTCCACTTTAAACTCTCCGCCCTCGTGACATTTCAGGCGTTCTGCGAGCTATTAAGATTCCTTCTATTACTTTTGAGATCTATATATCTATCTTGAAAGTTTCTTTTTTTTTAAAAAAAATAGGTGTTTGCTCTTTGAATCCTGATATGTTCTGGCCAATTTCCACGTCTTTAGTGTTATCTTTAACACAGCGTTTCGGCTGCTTCCTTCGGTGTCTTTTGTAGGCAAGCTCGACGTCATCTAAACAAAAATCGACATTCAAAAATACAAAAGAGAAAAGACGGAGAGTACGGCAGTTGAATAGTTATTATATAAAGAACAACAGAGCCGAACAAATTAGTATGAACTATTTATTGCTATATCGACTTAAAGATTAGTGCAGTGGTTCTTAAATGGTGCACCTGGAAGATGTTTAGTTGCGCCCTGGCATTCCAGAGAAATATGTATCCAGATATAAGAAATAAATATATTTACATTATTATATTGCTGTACCCATCTCATTATTATTTATGGGAATTAGGCTTTTCTGCTCTCACCACAATTAAGTGCAAAAAGAGAGGAACTCTTCAATGTATTGAGTAGGAAATGAGAGTTTCCCTATCAAGAATACGCCCAAACATTGAAGAAATCGCTAATAAACACAAGAATGAATAAACTTAAGGTATTTTTCATTTTATATTTTGTATTGCATTATTTCTCTTTTGCAATATTTGACTTCATTATAACATATTTTTCTGAAATTTGTATATAGTGCACCTACAATTATTGGTAGGATTACACGTGCACCTCGACTTCATAAAGTTTGAGAACCACTGGTTTAGTGTAATAAATGCGGAACAATAAATAAATGTTTCAGTTTATCCATCTTTCACAATGTTTTAATCATTTCACTCCAAGCAAGGCAATAAAGCCACTAAGACACAAGAGCTTCCTGAGTGTGAGAGAATAAGAAAAAAGAGAAACATGATTAAGGAGAAAGAACAATAACAGAAGAAGAATCAAGAAGACAATAGACAACGATTGACATTGAATTTAAATTTTTGAAGATTGCCAAAAGTCATCGGCACAGGTTATATATTCAAGTCGAAAATTCTCACTGTAAGATTTTGGAGAGCAATACTCTTGTTTTACTAGAAAATCTCGTTAATTGCTGATTCGTTAATCCACGGGCCAATGAAAATTCACACAAGTTCACTACATCCTTCTTCTGTTTCCTGTTTATCGGGACTTGTGACCGTCAGCTGACCCAATCAAATATATCGTTGATCAGAAATACAATAAATTTCCCAGCAACTTCTGTGAGAGCACTTGTTCAGAAGATGGGCTTCCCGAAGTAAAACTACTCAAAATCATTGTTTCCAATAAAAATTAAAGATAATATTGTTACAAGCGGCCGTAGAATGAGAGTAAAAACAGTAAATGATAGTAATACCAAACAGAAATTAATAAGGATTAATAATACTTTATCTACTAAAAAGTTCAAGATATTACCAACGACTGTGGAATGAGGTTTGGGTAGTTGCTATAAAAATCATGTAAAGTTAATAATAGTTGTCAAATGACTTTTTTTAAAATCGAATTACCCCACGCAAGTAAATAAAGCCACTAATGATCAGTTTGCAGAACACTAAATAAAAATTTCAGTTTATCCATCTTTCTCAATTTTTTAAATGATTTCACTCCAAGCAAGGCAATAAAGCCACTAAGACACAAGAGCTTCCTGAGTGTGAGAGAATAAGAAAAAAGAGAAACATGATTAAGGAGCAAGAACAATAACAGAAGAGGAATCAAGAAGACAATAGACAACGATTGATATTGAACTTAAATTTTTGAAGATTACCAAAAGTCAACGGCACAGGTTATATATTCAAGTCGAAAATTCTCACTGGTAAAATCTAAAGAAGAATCTGCAATATTATTGGTCCTGACTTGGCATCTGGACTTCAGTCCCTGCCGTAATATAGCTTCCTAATGTGTCTCAAAGAATAATTGATAATAATAATGTTTTTCTTGTATTCTTTCACACTCAGTAACTTGAGTGGCACTAGGTCTTTGTATTGGTCGAATTATTAGAAAAAGTATTTAAGAAAGAGAAGCTGCGGCGTGGAGTCATTGGCCAAGTTTAAGACAAACTTTTTACCAAACGGAATTGACAAAGAGGGTTGGACATACATTATGGACTGTCCTAAACTGTCTCAAATAGGTTCGAATATACGAGATGACCTCATGCCTTCAAAGCAGACTCAAATGGTATCGAATATACGAGATTGAATCATGCCTTTCCTAAAATGTTTGAAATATTGTCGGAGAGACGTTCTGGATTCGTGACTCTAAAACTGTGTAAAATAGGTTCGGATATACTAGATGTACCCATGCCTTTAAAACAGTCTGAAGTAGGGTTGGATATACGAGATGGACCGATGCCTTTCATAAACTCAAATTGGATAGGATAAACGAGATGTAACCATGCCTCCAAAAAAGTCTGAAAATAAGTCGGATATACGAGATAAAGTCATGCCTTTCCTATGTTTCAAATAGGCTCGGATATACGAGATAAAGTCATGCCTTTTTTAAACTGTCTCAAATAGGGCCGTATATTCGAGATGGACTCATGCCATTCTTCAACTGTCTCATACGAGCTGTATTCGTGCCTCCAAAACAGTCTCGAACAGAATAGAAATTGACAAAGTTCCCAATAAACAATAAAAAAGCGAGAAAAAAAGAGGACAAAATAATACTAAGCAGGCAATATTGATGCAAGTCCAATCGATGTAAAGCGGCAGAAATAAGGCAAACATTTTACAAAGTAAGAATTGTGTTCACACGTAAAAGTGATCCAGTCAAGTGCTAATAGCATTTTGACTTCAAAATAAGAAAGAACAAAAATATTAAGGATGAGTCCGAAAATTATCCATTTTTATTGGTTAGTAAGAAATCCCAGCATGCATCTGTAAGATTTGACTATAATTTTGAGAAGAACATGTTCTCTGAGCTCATTTCCCATAAATTAGAACCAATCACAGCAAAGGAGTTCAAGCCTAAAAACTGCAGCAGCAGCAGCAGCACAAGCAGGCAAGCAATATTAGATTTTGGAAGCTGCTAGGTAACCTTGAGATATTGTGGAAAAATATTAGAATAATCCAGAATCTATACTGGGAGTAGAATTTAGATATTCTTTGTAATGTGGGAAAAGCTTTCATAAAACTATATTCATATTAAATCATGCCACAGTATTCAGATATTTATAAAATGTCTTTTTATACTCAAAAATAGAAAGGGTGTAAGACAATGGTGTGTTTTCTCACCAGACTTATTCAATCTATACAGTGAGATGATTCTGAGAGAATAAGAAGTCCTACCAGTATTTATTATTGGTGACCACAATCTTAACAAGATATACAGATAACATAGTGTTGATATGAGACATAGACAGGAAACTACAAAAGCTCCTACAGAAGGAAAATAAGAATAAAGGACTAAAAATTAATTGTAAGAAGAGAGAATACATGGCTGTCAGCAAAAGGGAAAAATCCAACATGCAAATTACAAATTGGGGATACCAAAATCAAGCAAGTACAACAATTTAAATATCTGGGAAGTGTTTTATCAGAGGACGGAAATCTAAAAGCAGATTAGGATAGCAAAAGATGCCTTTTTAATAATACAATTTCTCACTCATCTTTAGAAGATAAATTTCTTTTCTTTTAAATCCACTTAATTATCTGAGTTTCTTATGAATTTTGTCTCCAGTCCATCTTTGAGTAAACTTAAGTGTCAGAATTTAGGGGGATTTATTTCTACAGTTGTCTTTGAATTGGGAAGCATAAAAATTTTATCAATGATTCTAGATAGTCATAAAAGTAGTCCTTTGAAGATTTTACCACCCATGTGGCTTAGGGGTGGTTCCAAACCTTCTAGAGCACAAGTGGATGAAGGTGGGTGGGACTTCAGCCATTATCCATATAAGCAGAGAGGGGCAGCAAGTTAAGGAGAAAGGGGTCCAAAAGTCTGAGAAAATTAGAACTAACAGAATTCATTAAAGGCAGCCACAATCTTAAAGATGCAGATGACAATAGTGAAGTAAAGCAAGAAGGACTAGGCATAAACTGCAAGACAGAATGCATGGTTGTTAGCAAAAGGAACAGTCTAACATGCAATTTACAAATTGGGGATACCAAAATCAAGCAAGTACAACAATTTAAATATCTGTGAAATGTTTTAACAGTCGACGAAAAGTGCGGCACCGAAATCCGAAGACGCATTGGGATAGCGAAAGATGTCTCCCGAAAGTTAAGCAATGTATTAAGAAACAGGAAGATTTCTTTAGAAAAGTGTACTGAACTGTTATGCAATATCAGTCCTGCTATATGCCAGTGAATGCAGGAAAATCTCCTCACGGGTGAAGAAAAGACTTGAAGCAACAGAAATATGGTTTGAAAGAATGACGCTGAGAACACAATAAACTGAGTATGGGAGCAACGACGAAGTTTTAGAGAAAATGAAAAACAAGACTTATGCTTAACATATTTAAGAGATAGTTGAAATTTCTAGGACCATAACGAGGAAAGGCGGCTTAGAAAAATTGATACTCACAGGGCTTATTGGAGGCAAGAGGAAGAGGAAAACAACGCATAACCTGCCTAATAAACTCGGCAGAACAGGGTGTAGGAGAGAGAGAGAGAGAGAGAGAGAGGGAGAGAGAGAGGGGAACAAGACTAAGAGCTATAAAGGAAGGAAATTGCGGAGAGCCATGATCGCCAACGTCCTATAGGCATATTGAAGAAGAAGATTAATGTGTATTAAAATGTTGGTTCCTGAATTTGGTGCCGTAGAAATTGTGAGTTCGATCTCTGCACCGGGTAGTACACTTAGCGTTGCAGCTCAGACCAGGTTTGTTCTCGGGGTGCAGCTTCTTCCCGTCAAACGGTTACAAATTAACTCTTTGGTCAGATCATCAGCCACGAAATAAAACCATCTGACGATTATAGCAGTAGGCAAATTTTATTCGGTTGCGACGTTCTGCAGTAGACAAACAAGGAATAGGTGAGGGTAGTTGAGCGGGCGAACCGTTTTCCTTTCGCGTGAGACAGCGAGCGATCTTCTGCCCCCCCCCCCCTGTATCTTTCTCTATGTCTTTCTCTCTTCTAGGGTCCACTGTCTTATAGAGAACATCATTCTTTGTCTTGTTAGCTTCTTTTTAAAAAAATGTCACATCAAGAAGTCAGTGTATAGCTTCACTCAGTGAGCCTCTTTGTCAAGATCTTTTTGAGTCAACTCCATTAAGCTCACCTTCTTTGCCAGGACAAATAATTGTTGGTTGATTTTGTTTAGCGTCATATCAACACATCTATGAGTTATTTAATGCCGAAATATAAATATTTTGAACACAACTTTATGGCTTCAACTAAATATATTTTAAACGGAGTTGTATACCATCCACCACAGTTAAAATGTATTGGTCATTTTACTATAAAAATTTATTTTTATACTTTCATAGTGTCTTGTTTTTGTTTGGGGATTCAGTGTTTGCCCATAGCTGGGACCCTAATGGGCACCTCGACAAACACGTAAGGAACGACAAAGTTTTAGAATGGTGAGCAACCTTGTTTTGCTAGAACCATTACTAATGAGTAGTGAGTTCGATCTTCACTTAGTGCCCCATACTTTCGGCCTTGTGCCACATCTAAAATACGCTTAGAAAATCACCTTAGCTGGGAACCTAATAGATGCTACCAGCCCGAGTTGAACTAGAAACAACAGCAATTAAGAAGTGATTCCGCACTCCATAAAATCTCCAATCTCAGATAATTGTCAAAGAGATTTCTCTGATGCGTTGCCTGTGGGTCATTAGCCATATATAAGCTGACAGCTGATATCGTTACATGCAAATCTCAGTCAATAATTAAGTGCTACTAAACAGTGATATGATGAGATGTTCCTAGACATGAACAGCGAAACGAGAACAAGCTATCCTCATGGATTAAATAAGGGAGTCAGTTTGAAATTCCTGAAGGTGGTGAAGGTGATGAAGGGTGGACGGCACAACGGCAGGGATGTCCAGTGTTGATAATTAAGGTGGAAAGTAATGAATTGAAAGACAACCTAGGTTTGGTTTGGTTTGGTTTGGTTTGTTTTACGGCATATCGACGTCAATGGGTTATTTAATGCCGACAAGATTTTTATTGCTGGTAATATTTTTTCCAAAAATGTATTCCTGGTAATAATTTTCTTTTCCAATAATGTATTGCTGGTAATTGTTTTTTCTTAAAAAATGTACTGCTGGTAATAATTTTTCCAAAAAAAGTATTGCTGGTATTAAAACCTATTTTTATACTTTTATAGTGTTTTGACCCATTTTGGAGGGTTAACAGTTTACCCATAGCTGGAACTCCGACAGGCGCCACTGCCCCGGGTCATGGTGGACCTGGGAACACCGGCGACCAAGATGCGGTTTCATGCTCCTCAAAACCTTCTGATCAAAGGCTTGCTGTCGGATGTAGTTTATCGTCATACCCAGGATGAAAAGACAACCTAAGAATAACATGTAATAGTTTAAATATGTTAATCTCGCTTATCTGGTAGATGTGTCTTCAATAAGCAATTATATTCAACATAATGGTAATTAACGGTAGATAAATTAGTACTATTAGTTCAATTATGTTAATCCGGTTATCCAATGAGGTTTGAGATGTACTTATCAAAATAATGTGATGAGGTTGCTTTACTGTTTTAGCCGATTTGGTTTATTCCTTTAATTCAATTCGTTTTATAGACAACCAATGCGCCTGGTTTGGTTTGGTTTACGGAATATCAACCTCAATGTGTTATTTATTGCCGACAAGATTTTATTTTCCAAAAATTTATTGCTGGTAATATTTCTTTTTTTTCCTGCTATTTTTTCAAAAATGTATTGCTGGTAATAATTTTTCCTCAAAAATTTATTATTGGTTTACTATCTTTTACAAAATTTATTGCTAGTATTAAAACCTATTTTAAGCTTTCATAGTGCTTCGAAGTTAACTATTTGCCCATACCTGGGACCCCAACAGATGCTACCACCCCAGTTCAGGATGGTCACCAACAAGTAAGAGGTGGTTCCACGTTCCTCAAAAGGTCTTGCTGCCGAATGTTGTTTATCGTCTTATCCTGGACTTGGGTGTAGTTTATCGTCTTACCCAGGATACGGATATAGATTGTCGTCCTAACCAGGACAGGAATGGGCCTGGTAAACTACAGTCAGTTAGATTCTCGAGTAGTAATTCTTATTTGAAAAATAATAATATTCTATAAAGAACGAATTGAGTGTATTGATTATATAAAAATTGATCCCTAGAGTTCGGAAACAAGAAACTAGTTTTTGGATTTATAAAGAATTCAGTAAAAAATAGAATTGTTTTCTTTAGGAAAGTCGATTTCAAAATGAGGATTATATTATTTTTTTTTAATTTTATTTTTAAGTGTAACTATTCTTTTACTACTTTTAAAAATCGTGCGATAGAAATGCTCTGAAAGAAGCGTTAAAAAGGAAGACCAAGTTGTGAAATCAGTGAATATCAAAGGAGGTATATTGAAAGAAAGTGTTGACGAGAGAGAGAGAAAGAAACAAGACGAAAGACAGAGAAGAGATCTTCAATCTTTAAAGAAATTATTTTAAGAAAATAAGTTAATAAATTCCTTGCCATCTTTAACTCCGAAGAATCGGATAAATAATTAATTGGCCACTTTTTCGGTAAGAAAGAAAAGTGGGGAAATAGTTCACTGTACTAATTAAAATTCTAAAAGATTTTGTTGGTCTCAAAATTACAAATTGAAAAGCGGTTGAGTCGCGTGTTGAATCGCCATTCGCGCCAGTGCTGCAATGTGCGCATGCGTTTGGATATACCCTTGCGTATTCCGGGTGTTAATACAGGGTGTCCACAAAGTCATTAGAATCGACTGACGTGCCGGGGCTTGTTCTACATATTTAGCTGTCTAATTTCTTCGTGTTTGAATACCCAACTTTGTTTCGATAAACCAAGACACACAGTGTAACTTTTCTTGGGGAGTAGTCATTGTCGTCCAATTTTAGGAGGAACTCCTGATAATTCTTTCATTTCGATCTTTAATAATAACATATTAACATGCAACAAAAAAATTTTCTGCAATGACTTTTTGAAATTGTTTAAAGATTTTGTGGACCCTCTGTTCATACGAATTAAGGAATTTGAAAATGAAAAACATTTACTTGCCCGAATGCTAGTTTCAACCGATCTCTTCGAAGCAATATATTTATGTGTTGTTTGCACACAGGATCACTAAGTGTGCCGCTTAAAATTAATATTACATTTGGCTTGCACACACTGTTAAATTTCAATTTACACACACACACACACACACACACACACACACACACACACACACACACACCCATATATATATATATATATATATATATATATATATATATATATATATATATATATATATATATAATGTGTGTGTGTGTGGAAGTAATAATGGTACAGCGTTAGTATTTGAATAAATGAATAAGTATTAAACTTTTTTCAGATAACTTTTCCATGTATGTATATGTCTGTAGATAGATAGATAGCTAGCTAGCTAGATAGATAGATATAAAATACATTGAAAGTGCACTGATCTCACAATTCTCTAAGGTCAACTTCAGACCAGGCTCATACAATATCCTTGGTCATCGCAAGAACAATAGGAACGCAATGCGGTAAACGAACTAATAGAGAAGAAAAGAGTGATCTACTTGGAGTGGGCTAATTTCAAATCCAACATATTTTAACGGCTTCAATACGGAAAGAAAAAAAACGCTTTTTGATTCTAGTGTTTTATGAAGATATTTATTAACTCTTCCTCAAAATTCAAGCGTTTACACATGGGTTCATCCCTTGTTTCAACCAGAAGGCGCCTGCCCTAAAGAAGTGAAACACGTTTTCTGGATAATTTTTCCATTTTTTTCACATTATCTCTACATATATATCTGAATATATTCAGACATCAATGAAAAACCATTTTGTTTTTTTTGTGTGAACCGTTCTTTGTTTAGAACCAAACCGTTTGCATTAGATAGAAAATAGTAAATAAACAGCTGATAATTATAGTTTTTAAATCATTTCATCCCAAGCAAGTCGATAATGCTACTAAGAAGCAGGCGTTTACAGTGAGTGAAAGAGAATGAAAAGATTTTATTGAGGAGAAGTGAGGGGAAAAGCCAATAAAGAAACAGGAGACAGAATAAAGCGAATGACGTTGTACTTACATTTTTGAAGCTTGTAAGCCGGCCGGAAGCAAGAAATCGGAAGGTGAGACGTGCGAGAAAACAAACTGTTCGAATAAAAGTAGTGGTTTCATCAAGCTAGTAAAATGGTGAGACCTAATTGCCAATACAGTAGCAAGCTTAAATCTATGTAGGCGAAAAACTATGGTAGGGGGAAAGCTCAGCAGAACAGTTCGCAATGAACATATTTGTAGAAAAGACATGGGGAAACCACGTCACATCGATGAGAATGTGTTGAGAGGTTGAGTGTTTCCACGTGAGTATATGGTAATAACGAACAAACACAGTCGTAGGGAAAAATACTGGTATATTCAGAGAGGTATTTACATCAGAGAGATTAGTAGTAGAACGAACGTAGGTTAGTAGTAACAATAAGTAATAGTAATAAAGTCCAACGGTATCTTCCGGTCGAGAAACGGAAGTGTAACTGATCACTACAGAAGTCTCACTCTGCACTGCACTACACTGCTACTCCCAGTCTCTAGAACTACTGTTCTATTTATAATAATAGGATCAGTCTATTATGGTTGTGAAGGTGGGTGCGACCCAACAGAATGTGACTGAAGTCGAGATGCCAGGTCAGGGTGAATGACGTTACAGTCCGTTCTTTGGATTTTGTCAAGAATCTCGAGATATACAACAGGAGCACCAGACCAGATAAGGCAATAGTATTCAATGCACGGACGAATGGTAGATTTATAAATGTACAAGATGGATTCTGAGAATTGAGTCCCTGGTACTTTCGACTGTTGCAACAGTCATCATCAGTGAGGAGTTTTAGAAAGATGTAAGTTATAGATTTTATGTTTAAGACAACTGAAAAATATCTTATGAATTAATCAGTGCATATTTGAAAATACAGTTTGTCGCCAATGTATGAAAGTGGAACTTGAGCACCATTGTTGACGCAAATTTTGTTTATGAAACGCGTTTCTTTTAATGGAGATAACTTCCATTATTTTGTCATTATTTCAGTGATGTAATTGTGTCTCCGGACGAATTTCTGAACTAATTCAGTTTTTCTTATCAAATAGCGAAATGAAAATTGTCCTGAATATCTACACACACACACACACACACACACACACACACACACACACACACACACACACACACACACACAAACACATAAACACACACACACACACACACACACACACATATATATATATATATATATATATATATATATATATATATATATACTATTTACATTGTTCGGACTATTATCCCCAACTTTACTTGCCATATTTATCACAACGTTTTCGCATTTTTATTTTGCCGTTTAATTTACAATGTTATACACAAAGGTTTTTTTCAAAAATGTCGTTTGAATATGAGTACGTCTTATTTTTTATATTTAAAATCTATTCCTACAATTTTAAATTATTATTCCTAATTCTAATTACTAATAGACTATACGTTTTTCTTACACAAATAAATATATTAGAATTACTATCTTATTTAAAAATTATTATTCAAAGATCAAGTAAAAATGTGTAAGTTTAATTTTTCATCTTTTTTCTTTCTTTTTTCACAATTAATCATTGTTTAAGGAAAATCTTTGACGGTGTCTGCAAAAATAGCTGTTTCATTTCTTTGATTATGCAAATTTTTATTTTTCATAAACTTAATAATGTATAATTTCTGTAATTTATGCACAAAGGACAAGGGTCATTTAATGACCTACAAACTCTAGCTTTTCTTATGAATTTCCATTTTACACTAGGTGTTTTTAGTTGCTACCACCCCTTATCAAAATGATTGAATTTCACCGTAACCTTAGCAACTAATATCAAGAATGTATGTGCTTATAAACTCAGTAAATTTCAAAATAAGTTATTCCAAAAATCGCTTGAAAATGAATCAGTACTAGATATTTTAATTTAATTCTATAATTAAATTTAAAGTTTTAGTTTCTGTTTTTGAAGCATGGTAATTCCTGTGTAGCGATGGGACCATATTTTGAAATTAGTAAATTTTTAATATATATATATATATATATATATATATATATATATATATATAATAGCACATAGTGAGTGGTGGTGGTAATAAAACAGTGCTCGTTGTTTGATCTAATATAATAAGAGCTAAAATGTATATACTAATAATGAATATATTTTTCCTCGCAGTTTCATACACAAAACATGGAACTCAGAGTCGCACCTAACGTTAAGGGGAAATGTATACTTATTATTAGTATGTATCTATCCACACACATACAGGTACACAAGCTCTGCTAATTCGACTACAAAAGATGAGCTAACATTTAGGCAAAAAACAGTTTTTACAATATTTTCCCTTCTTCTTTATAGTTTTGGGATTTTCTTCAAAGAGTGAAATCTCCTGGAAAAATAGTGTCATCGTATCTCCCAGTCAATAACTTCTGTTGTCCATTGGCAGTAGTCAATAGAAAAAAGGAATACTTTTGAAGGAGG